>OY986438.1:68220279-68820279 GCA_963920525.1 Dichetophora obliterata | reverse complement strand
GGTTGTAGGTATATTCTGCTGTAGAATGGAGAAATTTGTTGATGTAAAGGTTGTTTGATGTTGTTTCTTGAGAATACTTAGTGCTTGGCGAAAAGAACACTGTCTATCCTTTTTGTTTTTAATATTTCTTTGCCTTGTTTAAAGTTTTCACAGTCTTTTGAAAAGGTGTATAAACTGTGTCTTTGTTAAAGTTGAGATTAGGATTATCATCCTGTTGTGCGCTAATTGAGCATACCCCGTTTAGTGGATATGAATTTTTCTGCGACTTCACTATTTTTCACCAACAAAAGTAAATTACCATTCCTCAAGTCTGTTGAGTTTACAATGTCCTTGCTTATTTGCTGTAGAGCTCTATCGACTGCAAAGCATGAGTATTGAGAAAGTGGTTTATTACTGTCAGTGGTTTCAATCCACTTCAATATTTTATATTTGGGAGCTGTTTTGATGGTAATTGAGGAAATACTTCGAGAGATTCAGTTTTATTTGGTTTAAGTTTTTTTTTGTTTTTGTTGCTCTGAGAGGAGTGCAAACCAATTGTGGTTTATGTTTTACATTTAGCAATTGGAGTATATGCACAGTTTTTGAAAGATAAAGATAACTGCGTAAATAGTAAAATTTGTAAGTAACTACTGAGCGCGCAGAGAACATGATTTTTACCGCGACTGCTAGTGACTGCTAGGTGACTCCTATAGACAAGTAATTGAAGGTGTCAAAAGTAGACTTTTACCGGTTTTTTTTTAATTTTATTCAGATTAATTTTATATTGTTTTATCTAAAGTTAATTTTAAGTAAAGTTTTTATATATATATATGGCATACGGGAATAATCTGCCAATATGAAGGAAGCATATGAGAATATTTTATAATTGTTAAAGAACATCAAATATGAAGATCATGACTGGAAAGTTAGTTGTGATTTAAAAATCGTTGGGATCTTGCGTGGATTGCAAGATTGGATATTATTTTATCTAAAGTTAATTTTCAGTCAAATTTATATACATTTTTGGCATACGGGTATTTTAACGTTCCTGGACGTGAACATGATGGACGATTACGTGTGGTTTCTCATAAGACAAACAAATTCTGAAAACTATAAGAGACACAAAAGGAGCCGAAATCATTTTTAAAATACCAACGTATATAAAAATTTGACTTAAACTTAACTTTAGATAAAATAATATCCTTCATATCACAACAAACTTTCCAGTCATGATCTTCATATTTTATGTTCTTTAACAGTTTTACTATATTCTTATAAATCGTTTCCTTCATATTGGCAGAATTTGCCCGTATGCCATAAACATATAAAAATTATAAATAAACAATTAATTGTTCTTACCTTGATCTAAAGCTCAATAAACGATTTTAAACTATCAAACAACTAGAGTTTGTATTTAAAATCAAGTATGATTTAAACTATCAAACATTTAGAATTTGTATTTAAATAATATAAAATCAACATAATAAATAACAATTCATTTAGAAAAAAATTTAATTATAAATAAAAACATAAATATTTGATTAATCTGAATAAAATTAAAAAAAACCGAAAAGAGAACTTCATTGTCTACAACTTCGATAGTCTTCCATTAATTTTCTTCATTAGAGCTTATTTTTTAAAATGCCACCTTCTTGCTTAAAATGACAAACAGCATATTTTGGTACCTTCGATTTTTTCTCATTTATTTATTAAAAGATTTTTCCATTTTATTTTTATCTGAATACTTTTCTATATTTTTCTCTTTTTCTATATTTCTTTTGATTGCTCCGAAACTACTAAGTCAATTTGCAAAAATTATGTCATTGAATTATAAAACATGCAATAGAGATCAGCTACTACAGCTTTTTCACACTTTCTCCACAATAGATCATTTTAAGAACCAACCCAAATATCACTGAAATATTTCAAAGATATCGATAAAAGTGGTCCAAAAAAAATCAAAAGAGCGAAAAATTTACCCACCATAATATGGGTTGGGCTCAGGGACAACACAAGACATAACAACTAACCATGCGTTTACATAGATCTTATCCTGCATTAGTTTTCAATCTATTTTTGAGTTGACCTTTCGACAAGTTAACATCAAACACGCTACAGTTGTAAACAAAAGTACTCATGCGATTTAATGGAGCAGTTAACATAAAATTTGTTCTACTAAATGGTAAATAAATCAAGTTGTTAGAGTTTCTACTGCTTCTACGGTTAGTGTTAAAATTTATAAGAGAAAGAAGTTCTGGAGAATCGAATACACCAGTTATAAGTTGGTGTAAGTATACGATATCAGCAGATATCCTTCTCTCACTTAAAGATTTCATTTTAAAAAATTTTAAACGATCCGCATATAGAGGAATGTTAAATGTGTCAGTTCCATTCCAGCCTTTCAGAGCAAACCGAACAAAACGTTTTTTAATTCGTTCAATTCGATCAATATGCACCTTGTAATGTGGGGACTATACTTGACTTGCGTACTCCAAGTGAGGACACACAATTAAATAATACAGCGTTGTAGTTGTTATTGAGGTATTAAACTCTTTGGCCCACCGTTTTATAAAACAAAGCATAGAAGACGCTTTTTTACAAATTCTATCAATATGCATGTTAAAAGACAATTTAGAATCCATGCATATACCAAGGTCTTTGACAGTAGTTACACGACTTAATGCAGTATCTTTAATTTTGTAACAAAAAACAAGATTGTTCCTTCTACGCGAAAAGGTCATAGTTTGACATTTATCTGGATTTAAAAACATGTTATTTTTAGAACACCAGACCTCAAAGAAGTTCAAGTCTGACTGGAGCAGGTCTGAACTGTCATTAGAATCAATTGTTCTGTATATTTTCATATCATCTGCATAAATAAGCAAATGAGAGTGTTTGATGATGTGGGTAACATCATAAATTGCCAAAATGAACAGGAGTGGACCCAGGTGGCTTCCTTGAGGAACACCCGATTCTGCAACAAATTCAGAAGACAACACATCTCGGAACCGTATTTGATAAGATCTCTTCATCAAATACGATTTAATCCAGTTTACAAAATATTGTGGAAATCCCATTAATTTAAGTTTAAATAAAATTATATTATGTGGTAATTTATCAAAAGCTTTGCTAAAGTCAGTGTAAATACAATCGACCTGGCTACCAAAATCAATAGATTTTAAGCAGAATGTAGTGAAATCGAGGAGATTAGACACAGTGGATCTGCTAGTAACAAAACCATGCTGACGAGTTGTCATGACTTGCCCACAGTGAATTTTCACTCGATCGTACACTATTCACTCAAAAAGTTTAGGAATTGAAGACAGCTTAGCGATAGGCCTATAATTAGTGACGTCATTCCTGCAACGTTTTTTGTAAATAGGACTGATATAAGATTTTTTCCAGAAAAGAGGAAAATTACTTTCATTAATTGACTTATAAAAAAGTAACGAGAGTGGTTGACACAAAATGGAGCCACATTGTTTTAATACTGCGGCAGGAATCCCAACTGGTCCAGCGCAAAAATCTTCATCGATTGATACAATGTACTTGAAAATATCCTCTGAGGTAAAAGATATATTTTCCAAAGAAACTTTGGGTGCACTGTTCATATAATCAAAATACGCTAAATCAGGATTAAAAGAATCTGAACAAAACGATTCTTTAAAAAGATTGGCAAATAGGCCACAAAAAATGGTGGAATCATCATTAAATCCATCCTGAAATATGAAAGAAGAAGGAAATCCATCAGTCTTCTTCTTAATATTAATAAATCCCCAAAATGTTCTTGGATCAGACAAAATACTCAGCTTCATATTATCCAAATACTCATTATATAATGTAGCTGAGCGATTCTCAAATTCCAGAAACAAACTTTTGTATGTTTCTAGGTCATTTGAGTCATAACTACAAACATATTTCTTCCATGCCCTATTCCTATTGTTGCGAAGAGTCTTCAAATCCTTTGTGTACCATGGGTACGCAGAATTTTTCGCAAATTTGAGACTATATGGTACAGACAGAGAAAACATGGCAAAGAGCTCCGTATAGAAAAAATTTATTGAACTATTATTATTTATGTATTCTGTAATTATATTTCATTTACTATAAAGTAAATGATTCAACCTCAAAAACTCAGTTTTTTTGAAATCGAATTCATAAACTGTGTCAACAGAGCTTGAATTTACCATATTATCCCTATCAGATTTATACCAAATACTCAAAAGTGGATGGTAATTATCAATAGTTGTCAAAGCATGAAGTGCCTTCTGAACAATGACATTATTACTGTCTGTAGTTAAGACTAGGTCAAGCAGCCTTTCCAGACTATTATAAATACAACTAACTTGTTGTAAGTCAGAACATACATATATTGTCAACAAATGTATGTTCTTGGCGTGTCTTCGAATTAGATGCACAAAAATGTGTTTCATCGTCAGAAGAATGCCATTTTAAGTCAGGCAAATTAAAATCGCCCAACAATAAAATGTCGTCATTAACGTAAAGTAAATTTAATATAAATTCTATGCAATCCGCAAGGCTTGCATAGACCTCTACACTGCTCTTGGGAGGAACGTATGCATTTATAACATATACATTAGAATTGCAATGTTCAACCTTAACGCATATAAGTTCGATGCTAGCAGAGCAGGGAATATCAATAAAGGAACTAAGACAGGAGTTCCTTACAGCTAATAGGACACCACCACCAACTGCAGAATTATTGTCAGCGTGTCTGTCCTACCTATATACTTGAAAACAATTGTCAAACAGTTCTAAGTCAGTAATTGCTCCGTTCAACCAAGTTTCAGTTAACGCGATAATATCTTCAGAAAAATTCTGAGTTGACAAAAAATGTCGCGCGACTTTGAACGCAATCCCCTTACATTTTGATAGTAAAGGGAAAGCCTATTTAGTTTTTTTGGGTCTGACTGGCGACATTATTCGTCCTTCTAGACCTGTGTTTAGGCTTAAACTCAGAAACAAAGACATTATCAGCCCACAGATTAGAGCTCAGAACAGTTGCAAACTCTTCAGCAGCCACTGTGAGAATAAATGATGCGTGGGACGGTTTATTGCCAATTTTTTTGCATGAGCAGAAAGCAGTCTGACTTACTAAACGGTTATGTTTGACAAACGTCAATACATTTTCACTTGTTGTGTCGGGCTGAAGGCGTGAAATGAAAACTTTTTTTTTCTCGACAACGCTCTTAAATTTAATGAACTATCGCGCTCATTAGTTATGTCATTTCTAGCCGGGGGAGAAACAAATGGAGGAGATGGATTAATAACTATATTGTCCATTCTCACTGGCGTAAACACTGGTTTAGCCGAGATCTGCTTCGTTTCTAAAGTGGCTGGGAGCGTCATGCGCCGCTTATTATTTTTATTTTTCGAATTATTTCTCTTTTTCTTCGAAATATTTAGGTCTTTTTTTGATGAAATTATTTGAGTCTCAGAAGAAGAGGCTGGAAGAGTCTGAGACAATGCGGTCGAAATATTTACCGGTGAAGACTTTTCATCATAAATGCTAGTACTGGGTGAGGTGCTTACTTCATTAAAAAATGTAACAATTTCTTTAAAATTGTTATTTAAAGCGTTAGCACTATCACCAAAAAGCTTAATTTTTGAGAAAAACTCATCTGGTGAGAGAACCCTACACGAAACACAATACCAGCGAAGACCTGATCGTGGTGAGATTAAATCAACAAGACACGACTTAGAGATCCCAGCACATGAAGTATGGAACAAACGCCCACATGGGCCAGAACAACTGAACATACGGTTCAGAATGTTTTGACTTTTGCAAAGCTCGTCTAAAGAACAAGTAGCAAAATTTTATACGGAAAAAGATTTCATAGCGAAAAAACAAAGTTAAATAATTTTATGTGAGCAAAAATAATGTCCACTAAGTGCTAATGGGTTAATGTAATACTTTACAGTTTAAAAGCAACTGCAACTATTCTATTATAAAAGAAAAGGAAAAAAATACCTATGTATAAATTTAATTAAAGAAGGCAGCAATGTAAGAACCAAAACCTGATTCTATGCATTAAACTAACAACAATAAAATTAACAAAAATCTATTACGCACCTTGAAAAATAACAAAGACATCACCTCATAACACTTTTTAAACACAAAACAATAACAATATATCCAAAAAAATCGGATCATAATTTCAAATATATCAAAATCCTAAACATAGAAAAAAAACTTTATTGCGATTTTCGTGTTCAGCAGGCCAAAATCTAACAAAAAAGTTTAGTGGTATATCGACCACGAAAATTGTGGCGCATAGTGTTATCGTTTTAATTTCACAGCCATGTTTAGAATAATTTTGTTTAATTTATATTCATACGTTCTGCAAACGTTGGTACTTTAGCAACAATACAAAGGAAAAAAAATTAAGTAAAATATGTTGACTTTATATGATTTAAATACAAATTCTAAATGTTTGATAGTTTAAATCATACTTGATTTAATCAAGTATTTAATTGATGAATCAAACATTTAGAATTTGTATTCAAATCATATAAAGTCAACATAATTAATATAGAGGTCATTTAGAAAAAACTTTAATCAAATGGTAGAGCTCGACAAAACGGAAACAGCTGAAAACAAAATCAGCAAAAATTCTAAAAACAACTTCAGTAAACATGCTTTGTTAGTGCAGACTTCCAGCAGGCTGTTGGACTACATATAATAAAATAAGCATAGAAACTAAAGTAAAACAGAAATACAACAACAAATATGACATGATGAAATTGAGGAAAAAACTGAGAAATTGACGCTTCAAATCTCATCGCCCCGATGGTGCAGTGCGTTAGCGCGCGCTTGCACGGGTATCACAAAGATTTCTGATGACGCTTTTAGCAGAGTAGAAATTGCAATCAGATCAGCTAGTGATTTTTTCCTTTTCATATTGAAAAAACTTTGTTGTTGTTGTTTCTTTGGAAAAATTCGTTAGAACAATTAATTGTTCTAACTTTGACCTTACGCTCAATAAATGATTTTAAACTATCAAACAACTAGAATTTGTATTTAAAATCAAGTATAATTTAAACTATCAAACATTTAGAATTTGTATTTAAATCATATAAAGTCAACATAATTAATATAGATGTCATTTAGAAAAAACTTTAATTAAGTAAAATATTTATATTGTATTATTTGTAACTTTATATCTGCTACCCAAACTAAGTATACACAATTATCAATTTATCTTCATCTTCAAATTAAAAAATTTGGAATATCTGTGTTTTTATTCAATATTTAGTATTTGAACTCCTTGAACCCCTAACCGACGGCGTTGCAGTGACAGTATTTGATAGATTTATAATTTACGTGTATGAAATCATAAGACACTGTGTTATAAGTCCTTTAGATGTTTTAGGTTTTATTTATCTTTTTATTTATATCTATACTATTATATAAAAATGAAACTTTTAAAAGATAGCATGTTTGTGGTCGCCGGAAAATTCAAAACAGTTTTATGTGAAATTTTTACTATTCGATTCAGACTTTGATCTCAGATGGTTCATGCATTCTCAAAATTTGGATATATGTAATAGCGAACAAGTAATTGGGACTGAGAAACTGGCTTAAATCTCAATTTTTGGTAAAATTCGGCACATTTTCCCATTTGCTGCCTAAACAGTAAAATATATCTGAAAATTATGTATGAACATATGAAAGATTTTCCCGATTCCAATAATAAAGTCTAAGGTGACATGCATCTACGATCAATGGTTTTGTCATAAAATTGACATTTTAATAAAAAATTAAATCATTTTCTTACAAGCAGGTTGTCTGTTGATTGACTTTAATGGTGTTACTGCTTTCAGCTTTAGTTTGTTTGTTTCTTTGTAACTCGCCCATTCCAAGCATAACGCAAAACGGGTCCGTGTCATGGCCTTCGATTTGTTTTATTTTTGGACTTTGGAATAGGAACCTATCCTATTAAAATTCTAAGAACATAAGTTCATTTATTTTTTCTTATCGCCATTCGTTAAAAAGTTATGGACCTATCAATTCTGCAAATCGTCCGAAAACGCCAGAATTGGAAAATTTTTTATGTATTGTATCTACGTCAGTTTTAATCCAATTTTAATAAATGTGGTACCGTTAGAAAGGTATTAGAAAGTAGTTTCTGGAAAAATTATATAATTTAAAAATTTTGGATGTTAGGGTTGCCAACATATTAAAAAAAATTATTTGCTAATTTCTCAAAAAACGCGTAATTTTTTTGCGATTTTTTATTTTTTAAATTTAAAGAAGAATGTTGCAAACATTTGGTGAACAAAAAGGTGAACAAAATTTTGTTCACCTTTTTACCAATAAAAGTAAAAAAAATATATATATTTTTTTCGTATTTACCAGTTCAAGTGGTTCTACCAAGGTCAAGTGTTAGGTCGAAACTTATGAATAAAATGTTGGTCCTTATAAGACAAACCATTTTGCAGATTAAACTTTGCAAATATCTTTACCGTTATAAAATGTATGGGCGATAAATTGCCTCAAAATCATAAGGTATGTGCAAGAAAATTGAAATTGCGAAAAAACATATAAAAGCTCCATCATAAAATTATTTTAAACTGAAAGGCAACATTCTTCTTTAAATTTAAAAAATAAAAAATCGCAAAAAATTACGCGTTTTTTGAGAAATTAGCAAATAAATTTTTTTTTAATATGCTGGCAACCCTAACATCCAAAATTATCTCATTTATAAAAATTTGATTAAAACTGACGTAGATACAATTAATTAAAAATTTTCCAATTCTGGCGTTTTCGGACGATTTGCAGAATTGAAAGGTCCATAACTTTTTAACGAATGGCGATAAAAATAAATGAACTTATGTTCTTAGAATTTTAATAGGAACCTATAGCCGAAAAATAAGACAAATCGAAAGCCCTGAGGTCAATTTTTGAAAAAAAGTATTGCGTTATGCGTGGAATGGGCGAACTGCAACAATATGCGTTGGGATGAAAACAGAACAACGTGTGTAGTCTTTATTGCAATTACTTAGCAAACCACGAAATAAAGCAATTATTGAGCAAAATAGTTAGTGACACATTTTCATTATAATATTTAGTTTGACAAATACAATTTTAAGACTTATTGAGGAAATAGAGTTTTTGCAATTCATTAATTTGGTTTAATGATTTCATATTGTTTGAATGTTATTCTTTTAAAATAAATTTTGTTAGTATTTAAATATGTTTCAAAATACGTTTGTTAAAGCATAAATTAAGTGTCGCTTT
Organism: Dichetophora obliterata; assembly: GCA_963920525.1. NCBI lineage: Eukaryota > Metazoa > Arthropoda > Insecta > Diptera > Sciomyzidae > Dichetophora > Dichetophora obliterata. Next base: position 68,811,038 of record OY986438.1, on the reverse strand, counting down.
AGCTTTATCATTGCTTGCACAAATATTTAATAAGCCCAACCTCAGTATATATACCAATACTATCTTATTCTAAAAAGTTGGTAATAGGAACCTATTTTGGCAATCTTATCGTTTTTTCTTTGTGGGTTGTCAATTCAAAATTAAAATTTCCATACAAATTTCATATTAAAATTAAAAATATTTTTAACTTATTTGAATATATATATTAACCTATTCAAATAATTTTTTTACATAACGCAAAAGTGGGTGCATTCGCATAAAGCTGGATGTCTAAATGAAGGGAATTTAATAACTTTAAAAAATCATAGTAAAGGTAATCAAGTTATAAGCAAAATAATTAGAATTTTTCTTAAAGGACCCCAGCTTCTTATGATTTTGTGTTTATGTGTGTGTGTATTATTAAATGTGTGTACAATGATCAAAGAACAGCACCCTCAAATTTTAAACCGATTCTAATAGCGCATTCTTTTCTGAAAAAAAATTTTGACCTCACAAAATGCAGAAATTTTTAGATTATGACCGGAATTAATAGAATGTTGACCTCTTTTGATTTGAGAAGAGAACGAAAAAATGCATTTTTTGTGCATTGGCTGCACTGTTGTTTTGAGTTACTATGTATTTACGATGAAGGTTATGCACAGTGTCAACTGTATGGAATTTTTAACAAATATTCAATCAAATATTCATCGGGCAGTTCAGTTTTATTAAAACTAACTGCTTTATTCAAAAGTATATTGGATTCAATTTCAGAAAATTTTTAAAATTGTAACTATTTGTTTCTCACAGTTGTCACAGCACAAAATATTAATTTCAAAATTATTTTATTTTGTCCTTATGTTGGTATTACTAGAGGGCAGAATGCAGAATCTTCGTATTTTATACTTTTTATACTTTTATTATACTTTTACAGTCTACATTTTCAAGAAAAGAACACAGAAAAAATGCAGAATTCTTGAAGAGGTCAGAAAAAATACAGAATTTTTTTCAGAAAAGAATGCGCTATAAGGCTCTTATCTACGTTTTCAGTAGATTCGTTCAAAGAAAAAAAACCCTTACCAAGTTTTATTTTTTAAATAAAAAAAAACTTACTGAAATGCAGATACGATTAAAAACATTAAAAAAAAGAAATCATGCCAAGTACTTTAGTATAATATGTTTTTAGTTTTTTTTCTACCCTGCAGTGTAAGACTAGTCAGCATTAAAACATGAGTAGTATTTATACTAGTCAAAACAAACTAGTTTATATTTTGTCACGATTTACTAGTTGCAAAAGTAGTTTAAACCCAACTAGTTTTTGTCAAGTCACATTAAACCAGTTGTAAAACTAGCCAAAATCAAACTATACTACATATTATCAAAATCAACCAGTTCCAAAACCAGTTGGAGCTGGGTACCCCATTGGAACAAACTAATAATAAACAAATTAAAACATATAAAAACTAATTTAAAAACATGTAGTATACCATAAACATGGTATTTCATCAAATAGCTTTAACTTTAGCCTTTAGCTAATATTTTGTTGTAAAAATATATGTTCTTTGAACCTATGAACTATTGAAAAAATATGAACCTATGAACTAGTTTTAATTCGATAATTACTATATTGGTTAAAAACTAGTCACAACCCAACTAGAACTTTACTTTACATAAAAAATGAGTTGTTAACTAGTTAAAACCTTATCTATAGTAAGACAATTGTCTTTTCCAATGACATCACCACGTAAAAAATACCAGTCGGTTCTATGAGAATAGGACATAAATCGAACTAGTTGTTGGATATTTCCAACTAGTTGTTGACTGGTATAAATCTAATTGATTACACTGCAGGGTTATGTTTGTTTTATGTGTAAATACAGATACATTAATAACTCAGTTCTGTCTTAAGTCGACTTAGCGGTTATTCTTTATAAACACATATATATTGTTTAATCTAGGGTGGGCTATTCTTATGACATTTCCTTCGTGTCATGTTTTTTATAGTTTTGGTTGTTGCAGCTTTCATTTCACTATTATTTTAATGAGAATGGAATCGCAACAATAGAACTGTTCCCGTACTAAGTTCAAGTAATTGTCATAGATTAGAAAGTGACATTTTGCATGTTATTATTCTTTATCGAGCTTTAACTACTTGAGTCGAGTACGGGAACAGACCTAATATCTAAAATTAAAAAAAAAAATTAAAGCTGTCATTTACGCTAGTCACTGTTAAAACAAAAATAAAAAACAAGAAACTGTTTCCATATCGCGAGCAAAGCCGTGGAGGGTTGCTAGAACAGCTGCGGTCAAAATAATAGCAGTACCTTTATATTCAGACATGTTTGGATAAATAATACTAGTCTACAAATTTCGGATCCGGTAAGTCCATTTTCATTCCTATATGTACTTTCAACACTCGTTCCAACTCCGTACTCGGTTTCCTCCTATATTGTAAAACTTTCAAGATACAGGGTGTTTTACGGTTTTGGTACGTGTTTAGTATTTTTGATCTAGAATCTAAACTACTCACCATAAAATAAAAAATAATATTTTGTATTTTAAAAAAAAAATCAGATTTTTCATAAGTATATCAATTGCTTGCGTGTCATGTGCTGTAGCGGAGAAAAAATTTTGAGATTATCCAACAAAATATCGACAAATTTTCTATCTTTTGTTTTAGCGGAGCTGTTACTGTCCAAAGTTAGAATTAAAAAAAATACTGTTGATTAAGTGTATTTTTACATGAAAAAAAGACATTTTAAATTTGGACGGTAACAGTTCCACTAAAACAAAAGATACAAAATTTGTTGATATTTCGTTGGAAAATCTCATAATTTTAGCTTCGCTACAGCACATGACACGATAATGATTGATACATTGATGGAAAAGTTGATAATATTTCAAAAATACAAAATTATACTTTTTATTTTATGGTGAGTAGTTTAGATTCGAGATCAATAATACTAAACACTTGCCAAAAACGTGAAACACCCTGTATCTCGAAAATTTTACAATATAGGAGGAAACTGAGTACGGAGTTGGAACGAGTATTGAAAGTACATATAGGAATGAAAATGGACTTACCGGATCCGAAATTCGTAGACTAGTATTGTATTATTTATCCAAACATGTATGAATATAAGGGTGCTGCAATTATTTTGACCGCAACTGTATATATATAAAAATGGATGTATGTATGTGGATATGTGACACATACTATGTGTGTATATCACGTATAAACTCACAAACCTCTGAACCGAAATTATGAAATTTTCAAGGAAACTGAAAAAAGGTCTTGAGAGTGTTCCTGTAGAGTTTGGTGTCTATTGAACAAGGGGGCGTGGTTCTCCTATACAAGCCAAATTTGCGCCATCGCCACAAACCAAAAAAGTATATAAGACGGTTTTGATCGTAAAAAACAAAAATTTATTAAAATTTTGTAGGTGGTTACTGTTGGAAACTATACTAAAAAAATATATATATATATTACATATTATATACCACTTTTTCGACATCATGCTAATTCCGGACTTGCACACGTTTTTATAGTGAAACTTGGTATGTAAATGCTCCAAGTGTCGGTAACTATATATATAAAAATATTGCCACGGCCAATTTTATCGCTCACAAATCAATAAAACTTCTAAATATCACACGGTAAAACAAAAAATTTTGTTATTTAGTTCATTTATCTGAGCCTATTTCCATGAAGCTTTAGGAAGTTCTTAAACATATACCAAGGAAGGTTTTTGAATTGAAAAAAGGAGCGGGACATCTATCATACAGCCAAAATTTAATATATTGAATAGCTTTGGAATTGTAGGTCGCACAGCCCCAGAATTCGGTATTCTACCACAATTTTCAAGTGCCATTTCACTGATAACATTTTATGGGCGTTAGATAAGGGGCGTGGCAATCCAAATTTGCGATATCAAATAGCTTTGGAGTTAAAGACAGCTCAACCTCGGAATTCGATCACAATTTACACGTGCCGTTTCCCTGATAACATTTTATTGGCGTAATACAAGTGGGCGTGACCCCCCTGCACAACCGAAATTTGTGATATTGAATAGCCTTGGAGTTATAGCTCGCCCAGCCTCTAAATTCGGTATTCGACTTAAATTTACACCTGCCGTTTCACTGATAACATTTAATTGGCGTTGTAGAAGAGCGCGTATAACATCCCTCAACACCTAAACTTGCGTTATCAAATAGCTTTGGAGTTATAGATCGCACATCCACGGAAGTATTCGAACTCAATTTACACATGAAGTTTCTCTGATAACATTGTATGGCGTTGGTCAAGAGGGCGTTGCACCTTGCATACAAAACAAATTTGACAAATTGAATAGCTTTTGAATTATCGATCGCCCAGTGAATAAATATATTCACTGAAATTTTGAACGTGCAAAATTTAAATTTATTGTGAAAAATGGGTTCTAAAGCGGAGAAAGCTAGTGGAGAACAAAAAGAGTTCTTAATTTGTTTTATGAAAAATAACGCAGAGTTTTCCCAAGATAAGTAAGATCTTTTTTTCTTTGCTTAGACTATTTTTTTATTTTCAATTAAAATTTACAGATTTGAAGGTGCGGATGGTTAACATACTCCGTTCGATAAATGGAAGGAGTTGAGCAACCAGCTAAATAGTATAGGCGGTGCGGTGAAAGACCCCAAAATCAAGGAAATTCAGGTTGGACCGAAGGTAGAAAGAAATTTAATGAGTTTTATTTTCATAAAAATTAATTTTTAAATATTTATTTCGGGAGCCACATAAAAGAAAAAGAAGCGCTGTTAAAAGCTTCATTTTAAAGAAGTGGCGTAAATGGCCCACAGAGAATGAAGCCTCTTTCAGACTTTGAGAAGAGGGTTTTACAGTTTACCAGCTCTTGTAACCGTTGACGACAACGTTGCGAAACTGTTTGTATGTTTAATATAACGAAAAGAATTTTTACACTAACTTAAAATTTCTAGAATTTATATTCTAGAATAGTGAAGAATCTATGTTAGAAGAATATTTTGTGGATGACTGCATACGGCAAACTTTTTTTCCAAACATAGCCAATGGCTTAAAGATCCACTGAAGAAGCTGCAGTTACTACTATAGATGCCTCAGTAGCTACTCAAGCTCCAGTCACTGCTCAGTTGCGAAAGAGGAAGAGAAATACTTCGCAAAAGTCAACTTTAGGCAGCGCAATCGAAGAAAGATTGCTGGAGATTGAAGAGGAAAAATTAAAATTTTTTAAGAAAAAGTATTTTAAAAAAAAACAAAAATTTGAAGCAGAAGAAAGGTAGAGAGAAAAACAATTTGAACTTGAAAAAAGAAAACTTTTATTGAAAAAAAAAATTTAACTAAAAGAAAAAAAATTGAATATTTAAATAAAAAAAATATATATAATAAAGTTCTTGTAGTTTTATTCAAAAAGTAATTGTGGTGTTACATGCTGAAATTGGAATATAACTGTCTAATAAGCCGGCCTTGCGTGTGAACGTTATTTTCATTTAAGCCTCCTAAATTTAAATCATCATTATCATCAGAATTTTCAACTTCTACACAGTTTTCAACAAATGGAACTTTTGCTTTGATTAAAATGTTATGTAAAACAGCGCATGCATTAATAATTCTTCCAGCTTTTGCTGGATCATAGCATAAAGCTCTTTTACTCAATAAACACCGAAATCTACCCTTTAAAATACCAATGCAGCGCTCCACAATACACCTTGTGTTCTTATGCGCAGTGTTATATAAGTTAATAATAAGAAACTGCTGACCAGGTATTTTCCCACCAAATGCATTTTAGCACCAGAATCAGTCCAGACGCAACCTGACGCCTGCTTTCCGTTGAATTCCTCAACTACACGTGCGACGCGGGCAGCAGCAAAAATGTGGACAACAACAACAAGAATGATAACATTATTTAGGCTTCGTTGATAATTAAGAGAATTAAGTTAGTCTTGTAATAAGTTTGAACGAATAAAGTTTATTTTTTTTAAGCTCCAACTCAACCAAATATTTTAACTGGCGCCCGAGCAGGGACATGGAATTGTAGTGAAGTGCACAAGTTTTTAAATCTTTCGTGAATAATCAAATGACCTGAAAATCCTATTATGAAATATAAAAATACAAATTTTTCGTGAATAATCAAAAGACCTGAAAATCCATTTGTGAAAAATAAAAATACAAATTTTTCGTGAATAATCAAGAGTCCTGAAAATCCTTTTGTGAAAAATAAAATATAAAAATATAAATTTCTCGTAAAAGACCTAAGAATCCTTTTGTGAAAAATAAAAACACAAATCTTTCGTGCATAACCAAAAGACATAAAAACCCTTTTGTGTATTACAGAGCGCAAGCTTTTGCGCATAATCAGAAAGATTACAGAAGAAAAACAAAAACAGTGCACAGCGTAAAAAAACCTGAGAAATTTTCTTACACAGAAATCTGATCAGATGCCCGAGTAACTCAACAGGCCTAAGAAACCAGTGGGGAAAAAAGGGAGAATTCAACGGAACAGATCAACACTATAATCAACCATGTTCGCGATAATATTGTAAGCTTAAATATAAGATAATTTTAAAGAACGCAAAATTTTTTTAGTTAAGTAAAGAAAAAAAAAATAAGATTTTAATGTAATGTACACACTTCTACATTATAAAATATTAAAACAAACAACTATATAACATATTTAAAAGATACACGCCTTTACGGTAGGTATCACCTTATTCTATTTAAAAAAAAACAAAAAATGCCTAACGACAGTGACACAAGTGACCTTACCAATCGACTATCAAATTTCTCACTGAATCCCCCATCAATCCCACCACCTACCGACACGTTAACAAATATGAACCATAATTTTTCAGCAAGTTTTACAGAACAAATTAGACAAATAGTAACAGAAGTTTTGAGGCAGTCTAGAAATAATTCGATTGATGAACCAAATGCAGATGAGATGATAAACATCTCCAATAATAATCAAGGGGAAATGGAGAAAATCCTAAATATAGTAAAAAGTTTAAGAGAATTTTCAGGAAACCCAGGAGAGTTTAGCTCTTTTAAGAAAAGTGTAGATAGAATCTTGAAAATTTATGAACCGCAAAGAGGTTGTAACGAACCATTTTTCGTCCATTACTAGTTTGCTGAGGTGCGCTCAGTGAGTAAACCAAGGGTTCTTACAAAACAATTTATATTCTAACGATTCCAATATTTAAATGAGAATGCCGGAGTTTTTAGTTTTCAACTGTAAATAAAATCTGTTTTTATTGTTACTTGCATTAGTATTTTTTCTTATATTAGTTCAATAATTATATACTAAATTATACTGTGACATATATGTATATATGTTATTTATATTATAACTTAATATATATCTTATGTTTAATAGCTTCTGACTTCTATACTGAACGGTGGGTACACGTTCCTATGACTTTTATGCTGAACGGTGGGTACACGTTCCTATGACTTCTATGCTGAACGGTGGGTACACGTTCCTATGACTTCTATGCTGAACGGTGGGTACACGTTCCTATGAATTCTATTCTGAATGGTGGGTACACGTTTCTATGGCTTCTAACTGAACGGTGGGAACATGTTCCTACAACTACTAGCTGAGCGGTGGAAACACGTTCCTCTGACTTCTAACTACGTTTGAAAGGTGGAAACACTTTCACTAGCTAGTCTCGACATGTGCACGCAGCCGCGCTTGCACCCAGACTGATTTTCTTATGCCAGCGAGTTGCCTTATATATGCTCTCGCTGTATTCTGTTTTGCCGTTCACGTGTTTTGTTTTCCCTGCCTGTGTATGTGTGACTGTGTACATGCCTTTGCATGTTTGTATGTGTGTATTTATTATTTATTTACTTATTTATTATTACTACCGCTCCTGTTAATGGCGTCGTTTTCTTCAGTCGGCGTGCTGTTGCTGATGATGCCCTCAATAAATGCGGCACGTCACAAGCGCCTGCTGTGGAGACGTTGACTGAGGCGTTAGCTGTAGCGTTGACTTCATGCTCCTGCTTTTGTGCTGATTGACGTAGCTCTGCCATTGCGTTGTTAAGCTAGTGGTGTCGCAACTGCTGCCGTGAAGCTTTTAATGACGCCACTGCGTTGCTGTATTGCTTTTGATGACGCTACAGCGCTGCTATGATGCTTTCGGTGACGCAGCTGCTACTGCATTGCTGTGATACTTATGATGACGCAGCTGCTACTGCGCTGCCGTGCTGTTTGGTTGACGCAGCTGCTACTGAGCTGCCGTGCTGTTTTTGTTGACGCAGCTGTTACTGCGCTGCCATGCTGTTTGTTTGACGCAGCTGCTACTGAGCTGCCATGCTGTTTTGTTGACGCTGTTTCTGCTGCGCTGCCGTGCTGTTTCGTTTACGCAGCTTCTACTGTGCTGCCGTGCTGCTTTTGCTAACGCTGCTTCTACTGTGCTACCGTGCTGCTTTTGCTGATTCTGCTGTGCTGCTTTTAATGACGCAGGTGCTACTGCGATGGCAGTTTATGACGCAGATGCTTTTGATGACGCAGCTTCTACTGCACTCCTGTGATGCTTTTGATGACGCAGCTGCTACTGCGCTCCTGTGATGCTTTTGATGACGCAACTGCTACTGCGCTCCTGTGATGCTTTTGTTAACGCAGCTGCTACTGCGCTCCTGTGATGTTTTGATGACGCAGCTGCTACTGCGCTGCTGTGTTCTTGTGCTGCTTTTGATGACGCAGGTGCTACTGCGATGGCAGTTTGTGACGCAGATGTTGCTGCGATGGCAGTTGGTGACGCAGGTGCTGCTGCGATGGCCGTTGATTATGCAGTGGCGGCTGCTGTGGCAGTTGGTGACGCAGGTGCTGCTGCGAGGTCATTTTGTAACTCTTCCTGCTCTCCATGGTATTCTTTAAGATCGCTTATATGACTGGTGCGTATTTTTGTTGCTGTAGGGCCTTGGGTCTGTACGATGACTGGTGAAATGAAGCCTATTACGGTGTATGGCCCATGATATTTTGGAGCAAGCTTGGATGCAAAATTGTCGACAGCCTTCGAAAGGTGGTGTTCTTTTACAAGAACTTGGTCGCCAATTTGTGGGCTCCATTTGCGGTGGTGCAAATTGTAGTATCAGGCCTGATCCTGAGCTGCGCGTTCCATGTTGCGGCGCACAATTTTAATGATTTCTTGTAAATGTGATGCTTTCTGGGCAGGTGTCTGACTGATTTGTCCGGTGCCTAGGGTATGTCGATCGTAGAGGGCGTTGTGAAGCCTAGGCTCTCTTCCTTTAGTCAAGAAGGCGGGACTATATCCTGCGGAGTCAGATACGCTTGTGTTGATGGCGAGCGTGACTTTTGGAAGTAACTCACCCCATCTACGGTGGTCGCTGCCGGTAAGTTGTGCTATTACTCTTTTTATGTTACGATTTGCTCGCTCGGTGGGATTTTCTTGTGGCGTATATGGTGCCGTGAACTGGTGTCTGATACCCATTTCACTCAAGAACTTCTTGAAACTTTTTGACGTGAATTGCGTTCCATTGTCCGTTATAAGAACTTTTTGAATTCCAAAGCGCGCTAAAATACGTTCACTAAAAGCTTTCTTGAGGGTATCTGTAGTGGCTTTTCGAAGTGGTATTAGCTCGGCCCATTTTGAAAATCTGTCAAAGAAGACTAATAGCATGGAGTTGCCATGTTTTGACCTAGGCAAGGGCCCGACGAAATCGGCACATAACATGCCCCATGGCTCTTCGGCGATCTGTGTAAGCATTTTCCCTTCGGCCCGCTGCTGGTTTGGCTTGTATTATTGACATGAGGAGCATTTGCGTACATACCGGCTTATGTCGCGAAACATGCCTGGCCAGTAGTACCGGTTGGCTACTCTTGCGATGGTCTTGCGGATGCCCATGTGGCCGGCAGTTGGATCATCGTGATTTTGTTTAATTACCTGGTCTCGCTGGAAACTTGGTACACACATTTTCCAGGGTGCACAATCGTCGTAATTTGCAATTGGTATATGGCGGTATAGCATTCCATTTTCTCTGATGTAATCCGGATACTTCTCTGGATTTTGTTGAACTTCAGCTTCTCTCTTTGATAACCATTTGCAAACCTAGGCGTTCTCTGCAGAGGCGCCTGATGTTCGAAGCCGTTTTTCTCACGGTTGTCGTGATAGCGCGTCGGCTATTACGTTTAATTTTCCCTTCCGGTATTGAATGTCAAATTTATGTTGCTGTAGCTCCAGCGCCCACCTGGCTATTCGTCCTGAAGGACTTTCAATGGAATTTAACCATTTCAGGGAAAGATGTTCGGTGAGGACCGTGAATTGGTACCCCTCTAGGTAGGGTTGCATCTTACGGATAGCCCACATGATGGCCAAGCATTCTTTTTCCGTAGCTGAATAATTTTTCTCTGCATTGTTTAAGTGTCGGCTGGCGTATGCGATGACACGCTCTTGGTCCTCATGGTCCTGAGTGAGAACTGCACCTATACCGTAATCACTAGCATCTGTTTGTAACTTGAACTTGTAACGGGACGGCTCTGGTTGTTGACTAATAAAAAAAAAGAAAGTTGGGGGTTTTTTTCGAACAAATGTCACTTTTTGGTCTGACATTTGGTGAGCGAGGAGGTTGGCTAATGAAGCAGCAGCTTTGTCTGTCATTATTTTATTTTATTATAGGGCGCCGTTTAGAGCACCGTTGGAAGCTTAGTCCAGTTTTGAGACACGGCGCCTGTTTCCCTTAGACAACATCACCGCCCCTGATCATATGACCCGCGGACACGAAGTTGGCCACCACTGCACGTGTTTGCATGCCGTTGCTAGCAGTTCGGGAGATGTGGGGGGGTTCGTCGTGGCCGAAATCGCATACCTCCGCCGTACAAATAAATCACGTGCGTAATTTGTATCGCGTTGGAGATTCAAACAACAAAAAAAAAGGACCAGTTTTGAATACCGTATCTGAAACGAAAATATAAATCATTTTAGTAAAGGGTAGACATTCCGCGTAGACTCGGCTTAAACCCTCGAGCAAAGATGTTATGCTCGGCCCTCACTGTTCCCTTCCCGACCGTAGGATTATTGGGGCTTGAATGAGTTAATCCTCCCAAAAGCAACTTTTACTCCTCTCCCCGACAAAATAAAAGAACTTATTTCTTCATTTTAATCAATACAAAAGTTTTAATTATTCCTTTGTTTAAATTTATAAAGAGATTTTTGTTGCATAGTGGAATTAAACAAGAGAAAGGTAAGTATTAGCAAAGTTTAACTTGTTAAGTAATTTAAAGATTCTTAAATTTTTAGTTGATTTTTACCAGTAGGGATAATTTTAAAATTTTTGTTGCATAGTGTAATTAAACAAGAGAAAGGTAAGTACTAGCAAAGTTTAACTTGTTAAGTAATTTAAAGATTCTTAAATTTTTAGATGAATTTTACCAGCAGGGATAATTCTAAAATTTTTGTTGCATAGTGTAATTAAACAAGAAAATTAAATGGTACGGCTCGTGTGGGCCGAGCATATTTGTTCGTGCTTATCATTAGCAAAGTTAACTTGTTAAGTAATTTACAGATTCTTAATTTTTTAGTTGAATTTTACCAGCAGGGATAATTTTAAAATTTTTGTTGCATAGTGTAATTAAACAAGAGAAAGGTAAGTATTAGCAAAGTTTAACTTGTTAAGTAATTTAAAGATTCTTAAATTTTTAGTTGAATTTTACCAGCAGGGATAATTCTAAAATTTTTGTTGCATAGTGTAATTAAACAAGAAAAAGTTAAGTATTAGCAAAGTTTAACTTGTTAAGTAATTTAAAGATTCTTAAATTTTTAGTTGAATTTTACCAGTAGGGATAATTTTAAAATTTTTGTTGCATAGTGTAATTAAACAAGAAAAAGGTAAGTATTAGCAAAGTTAACTTGTTAAGTAATTTAAAGATTCTTAAATTTTTAGTTGAATTTTACCAGTAGGGATAATTTTGAAATTTTTGTTGCATAGTGTAATTAAACAAGAAAAAGGTAAGTATTAGCAAAGTTTAACTTGTTAGCTTAGTTTAACTTTTGCTTAGTTCTATTTAAATTATTTTTATCTCAAGCTTGATTTTAAATCAGGTTACAAAATTTTATTTCAATTTGGTTTAAATTTAATCGCAGTTTTATTTCAATTTAGTTTAAACCTAATCGCAAATTTTATTTCAATTTTGTTTAAAGTTAATAGCAGTTTTATTTCAATTTAGTTTAAACCAAACGCAAATTTGAATTCAATTTAGTTTAAAGTTAATACCAGTTTTATTTCAATTTAGTTTAAACCAGATTAAAACTTTCTTTCAATCTAGTTTAAAAAAAACCCAAATTTCTTCAACTATAGTTTAAATTTTACAAAAAAACTTTTTTTTCGATTTAGTTCAAACTCAAATAAAACTTCATTTCAATTTAGTTTAAATTGTATAAAAAAAATGTTAATATTGCCGCGATTAAATTTTACGTTTATGTTCCTTTTTTTTATTTATTTATTATAGTTTATATTAGATCTAGTTCGTTTTCGTTTTATGTTAGATTCGTTCTAATGTAGTTCAATCAATTTTGCTTCCCGTTCTATCTGAGTTTATCTAATGTTCAATGTAATTTATTTTTATTTTTAATTTTGTTAAGTTAAGTTTATTTTTTAGCTTAAATTTAAAAATCAATTTAAATTTAGTTTATATTTAGCGTAAGTTAAGTTAAGTTTATTTTTTTTGCTTAAATTTAAAAATCAATTTAAATTTAGTTTATATTTAGCGTAAGTTTAGTATTTTGTTAAGTTAAGTTTATTTTTTAGCTTACATTTAAAAATCAATTTAAATTTAGTTTATATTTAGCGTAAGTTTAGTATTTTGTTAAGTTAAGTATATTTGAGTTCCGTATATTTTTAAATTGAATTTTATTTTGGATTAAATTTAGTTTATCTAAGTTCTGCCCTTTTTTTCTCGTTTATTTTTTTTATAATACTAATGCAAGTTCTTAGGCTAAAGTTTCTTTGACTCTAAGGTCCGTGTTAGTTCAGCGTCATTGATTTTCAATTACCTTTACTTTTCAATCGTTCCCGTAGAAAGTCTACTAATAGTTCTGTTTCCGTACTCTCTTCAGGCAACTGGAGATAAGTACGGAAGCAGATCTTTTATTACGATACAAAAAATGTTCATATAATAAAAGAAATACGAATTAAAATAAAAATTAAACCTGAATCCCAGCCGTTTGGGGTTGTTGCTGGTGGTGTTGATGTTGGATGCACTGGTGATCGCACTGGTTACCGTCGTAGCTATTGTGCTTCTGGTACCGACGTAGCAGTGGAAACGCTGGCTTGTGTTTGCGGTCGTGGTGGCTACTGGCTATACGGATGATCGGTGATGACGACGTTGCTGTTCGTTGATGCCAAGATGTCACACCGCGGATAGTATTGTTATGCTGCTGCTGCACTTATTGCTGTGCTTATGGTACGACGTGTGCACCAAGCTAGTGGTGATGCAACTGGTGCTGAATGCTCAACGATAAGCCCGCTGGTGGTAATTCGATGCGGGCAACCGTAACAAGTGGTGTTGGTGGTTCTTGCTGCGTTAGCTGGAGGCAGCGGGTGTAGTATCAATGGTGGTGGACGGGTACGGGTACCCGTAGGGCATGCGAGGTGGAGCGCTAGCTCTTGTTGGCTGGCCGAACTGCTGCTGTCAAGGCTGGCAAAGATCTGCTAATTAGCAGAGATCCAGTGCGTTGGCTGGTGGCCCCAAAATGGCTAGCGGAGTGCAGATTTTGTTACTGCAGTCCGTGTGCCGTGCACAATGGTTGTTGGCGGTGGGCACTATAATAGTGGTTGTAAGGAATGAGGTTGCAATGACCCAAGCAATTTCTATGTTTGCATTTTTTCTTTCCGTATTATGTAGTGCTACGTGAACGGACTTGATCACAATTAGCGCCCATTTCAGTATTCCATATTGAAAATGTTGCATCGCGGGCAGCAGAAGCCAACAGAATATCCAATCCTTTCCTTGTTTGCAGACCTTTGCTGGTTTTTGTATACCGTGCGCTAAGTGCACAGTCTATATAGCTGTGGGCCCTCTAAGCATAGGTAGCTGTTAAAGATGGTGTCGGTTAAATGCTGGTAATTATCAATTTAAAAATATAATTGATTCACCAGATACTTACCCAACACAATTTGCACGCCTCACCAAAGGTTATCCACGAAAAGAACAGTGGCCGGAAATTCTTCAGCCATCGCTCTTTTCGTTGTCATTACCAACCGGGTGCGTTTCGAAAGTAAATTTTGTCAGTGCGTTTGGTCCGTACGTTTACACTTTTATAGTCCGTTTACACTATGCGAGTCATATCGTACAATTTGCTAGCTCGTGCGACACGCGGTGCAGTAAACCTAATGGTTGCGAAAAATGGGCTGCAGACACCATGGTAGGATTTTTAATGCAATTAACTCGGATAAAAGAAAAAAATTGTCAGCTGTCACATTGAACTTGTCAGCTGTCAATGACTGAAATGTGTTAACTGTTCAAATTAAAAAATATGTCAGATTTGAAAACTGCCAGCTGTCAAATGGGAAAATTTGTCAGCTGTCAAATGAGAAAATTTTCCAGCTGTCAGAGTGCACCATCTGTCAGCTGTCAAATTAAATTTTATAAATTTGTGCCGTTACAAACTTCTTGGTGAAATCTGGACATGCTAGTACTGTTCCTCTCCCCATTTCCAGTGCTTACCCTTATTTAACAATCCTGTGAGTGGGTGCACTACATCTGGATATTCCGGTACAAAACGTCTATACCATGGGGCTATTCCAAGGCACCTGCGTAGCTGCTTTACATTGGTTGGTGGTTCAAGTTCTTTAATGGCGGCCACCTTGCCCGGGTCAGTGTGAATACCTTGGTCGCTGACGACGTGTCCTAGATACTTTAGCCTATTTTTAAAGAATTCGCATTTTTCTACGTTTATTTTTAAATTCGCCGCCTGAAGTCTCCGAAATACTTCCTGAAGATGTCGCATGTGTTCCTCTAGCGATGTCCCGATCACTATTATGTCGTCGCGATAGGCAAACGCATGTGGCTCCATGTCGGGTCCTATGACCTGGTCTAGTGCACGTTGAAGCATCGCTGGTGCTGAGTGTAGCCCAAATGGCATAACGCGCCACTGGTAGAGCCCTCTTCCTGGGACGGTAAATGCCGTGTACGGCTTACTAGTCTCCTCCATAGGAATCTGCCAGTATCCATTTTTCAAGTCGAGCGTGCTTATATATTTGGCGCTTTTGAGCCTATCCAGGATATGGTGGATTCGCGGTAATGGGTACGCATTGGGGATAGATTTGGCATTGAGTTGCCTGTAGTCTACACAAAGTCTCCACTTTCCATTTTTCTTTTTGACCAGAACAATGGGCGCACTATTTGGGCTGTTCGACGGCTCGATACATCCTTTGTTTATTACTTCATCAATTTCTTTGTTAATAATTCCTTGTACTGCGGGGTTTCTTGGAAAGTACCTTTGCTTGATCGGGTGTCCATCTTTCATGATGATCCGATGCGTGGTGATATGTGACAATCCGGTAAGATCTTCGAATTTGTTCAGCTCTGCTTTTAAAAACTCTTCGATTTTTAATTCGTCGGTTGGACCTTCCGTACCTAACTTGATTTTCCTGGTGCGTAACCTCCTTGTTGCTTCGTGTGGATCACCTGTACTTGATTCCACTTCTTTTGCTCGTACGAATTTAGGTGCTTCATGTGACTCACCCGCGCTTGATCTAATTTCTTCTGTTTGTGTGACCTTAGTTGCTTCCTGTGGACCACCAATTTTTGATCCAATTACCTCTGTCCGTACAACCGTACAGCATGCCGTTTCTTGTTCTTTATTACCGTTCGTGTTTTCTTTGAGAGTGATCGCATAGTCTTCGCACTGTAACCTTGTTTCCATTTTTACCAGAAAGTCCATACCTAAAATAAGATCGTCGATCACGTCGTGTAGTATGATTAATTCTGTGTTGCACTGCTTTCCTCCGAGTTTTATGTTTAAAACGAGTTGCTGAGTAACCTCCTTCGTGGTCCCGTCAGCCATTTGTATTCGTGTATATATGTTTTCGAGTTTGCCTGCTTCCTTTATTTTACTTGCCAGTGATCTGCTTATGAAACTCCGTGTTGCCCCAGTGTCGATCGTCGCCTTAATTGTGTGGTTGCCTATGGTGATTATAGCGACCACGTGGTTCCCGTTTTGCATGATGTTGTTTAGTTACGAAGACGCTGGTTCTGGGTATCCGTTTGTACTTGCCTGGGACGGTACCCTGGGTAGTTTTCCGATGATTGTCTGCAGCAGTTTCTCGTCAAAATCCCTCTTTTCCCGCACTCCCAGCAGAAAATGACAGCAGGGTTTCTGCACTCATATTTGTAGTGTCCATCCTGGCCACAATGTCGACATGCCGTCCGTGGGTTAATTGGGTACTCAGTTTCTTGAATAATTCTGCGGTGATGCTCTTCTCGCTGTCGTGGTATGGCTGGTCTTGTCGGTAGAGGTTCCTTTCGCAGGCTTTCGAAGTCTTCGGCGAGGCTCATCAGCTCCTCAAGATTCTCGAAGTCTTTTCTCTTTTTATAGAGCTGATAGTGCTCGGAGAAATCTGTATGTCGCATTAAATTTTGTAACTCGATAAGGTATTCCTTGAATTTTTCCCTTGGTCGCTGGTGTCGTTGTCTTATTTCATCTTCCAGATGTTCAAAATATTTAGATGGCAGGAAGAACCGTAGGAAATCCCTCTTATATGCATTCTATTCCTGCCACTGCCGATTATTGTTGCCACTGCCGATTATTGTTGCCACTGCCGATTATCTTTTAAAAGTTCGGGCATTGCTCGAGGTAAGAGGTCCTTGTTTAACCCGTATACTTCGGCTAGCTCCTCTACTCTTTCAATAAATGCCAGTGGTTCCTTTCCACCATCATATTTAAAGGACCACTTCCTGACCTGGTCTATTACCGTGGAATATGGTATTTGATGCGCTCCTGCGAGTTCTGCGTATCCTGCGTGCGCGGCTCCTGGTTGCTCGTATGACATTGTCGGGGGGTTTAAATCTTGTTGAACGCCTGTGTGTGATACCGGCACATTTATTTTTGGTATCTCGGAATTTCTTGCCGGTGATGGTGTCCTCCCGTGTTTTGCCTCTAGTTCTGCAAGGCGTGGTTGCAGCTCCGGTTTCTGCCCTCGATCTGCGATGAAGGTCGCAAAATTCTTCCTTGCTTCTTGCACCGTTCCTGTACTGTCAAACCTAAATTCTTCTGCGTAGCTTTGCAGCTCGTCTTTCCTTAAAAAGTATACCCAGAATGAATTGACCATTTTCTCGTGTGTTGTTTAACGCTGATGTTTCTTCTTACCTTATCTTAGCTCTTTGATTGTAGCTTTGTTCTCTAATTTTAGATTTGTTCTATAATTTTAGATTTGTTCTCTCACTTTTGTGTTTTTCTTTGTGTTTTTTTAGTGTCCCTGCTCGGGCGCCATTTGTAACGAACCCTTTTTCGTTTGTTACTAGTTTGCTGAGGTGGGCTCAGTGAGTAAACCAAGGGTTCTTACAAAACAATTTATATTCTAACGATTCCAATATTTAAATGAGAAAGCCGGAGTTTTTAGTTTTCAACTGTAAATAAAATCTGTTTTTATTGTTACTTGCATTAGTATTTTTTCTTATATTAGTTCAATAATTATTTACTAAATTATACTTTAACATATATGTATATATCTTATGTTTAATAGCTTCTGACTTCTATACTGAACGGTGGGTACACGTTCCTATGACTTCTATGCTGAACGGTGGAGACACGTTCCTATGACTTCTATGCTGAACGGTGGGTACACGTTCCTATGATTTCTATGCTGAACGGTGGGTACACGTTCCTATGACTTCTATTCTGAACGGTGGAGACACGTTCCTATGACTTCTATGCTGAACGGTGGGTACACGTTCCTATGACTTCTATGCTGAACGGTGGAGACACGTTCCTATGACTTCTATGCTGAACGGTGGGTACACGTTCCTATGACTTCTATGCTGAACGGTGGAGACACGTTCCTATGACTTCTATGCTGAACGGTGGGTACACGTTCCTATGATTTCTATGCTGAACGGTGGGTACACGTTCCTATGACTTCTATTCTGAACGGTGGAGACACGTTCCTATGACTTCTATGCTGAACGGTGGGTACACGTTCCTATGACTTCTATGCTGAACGGTGGAGACACGTTCCTATGACTTCTATGCTGAACGGTGGGTACACGTTCCTATGACTTCTATGCTGAACGGTGGAGACACGTTCCTATGACTTCTATGCTGAACGGTGGGTACACGTTCCTATGATTTCTATGCTGAACGGTGGAGACACGTTCCTATGACTACTATGCTGAACGGTGGGTACACGTTCCTATGACTTCTATTCTGAACGGTGGAGACACGTTCCTATGACTTCTATGCTGAACGATGGGTACACGTTCCTATGACTTCTATGCTGAACGGTGGAGACACGTTCCTATGACTTCTATGCTGAACGGTGGGTACACGTTCCTATGATTTCTATGCTGAATGGTGGGTACACGTTCCTATGACTTCTATTCTGAACGGTGGAGACACGTTCCTATGACTTCTATGCTGAACGGTGGGTACACGTTCCTATGACTTCTATGCTGAACGGTGGAGACACGTTCCTATGACTTCTATGCTGAACGGTGGGTACACGTTCCTATGACTTCTATGCTGAACGGTGGAGACACGTTCCTATGACTTCTATGCTGAACGGTGGAGACACGTTCCTATGACTTCTATGCTGAACGGTGGGTACACGTTCCTATGATTTCTATGCTGAACGGTGGAGACACGTTCCTATGACTACTATGCTGAACGGTGGGTACACGTTCCTATGACTTCTATTCTGAACGGTGGAGACACGTTCCTATGACTTCTATGCTGAACGGTGGGTACACGTTCCTATGACTTCTATGCTGAACGGTGGAGACACGTTCCTATGACTTCTATGCTGAACGGTGGGTACACGTTCCTATGACTTCTATGCTGAACGATGGAGACACGTTCCTATGACTTCTATGCTGAACGGTGGGTACACGTTCCTATGATTTCTATGCTGAACGGTGGAGACACGTTCCTATGACTACTATGCCGAACGGTGGGTACACGTTCCTATGACTTCTATTCTGAACGGTGGAGACACGTTCCTATGACTTCTATGCTGAACGGTGGAGACACTGTCACGATGTATTTCTCAGGCCGAGGTTACTCTCGCCGGAACCAAGGTCCGTGACAAAAATATAATTTAATTTGTCAGACACCAAAGCAAAACACAAGTAATGTTCCAAACAACAACACTCTTTTATTCACAAAAGCTCTTAATTCTATGATTAACTTTACTATCTAAAGATTGTACTGGTGGTTCAAACTTACGAATGATTTGATTAAAGAATGAAATATTAACTAAAAGAAACCATTGCAAAATCTATTTAGCAAATTATATTAATTTTAACATGCTTTGTGATTATGGAATTGGTCGCTAATATAGTTCGCTTTAGCGATTCGGCTCTGGCGAAATTTGTTGAATTCGTTATTTAGGAGCTGGATGAGATTCGACTACACCCAGGGGTAGGATAAGGTATTTGACTGATGAGTGAGATTCGACTACGCTCATAGCCAGGTAAGGGGTTGAATTCAGGCAGACTCCCGCCAGAGAGTTGTTATTCTACTTCGCTTATTACGCTATATTTGGGGTAGGACGAAAGGATTTAGAGGTGGTTGATGATGAATGAGATTCCTAACTATTGATTGAAATTATATTTATTTTAAATAAAATAAATATACTAAATATTTCTAATGATACGTGATACCGGTCTCCTCTTTATGGTTACGTATGTAGTAGCTCCTCTGCTGCGGTCGCCGTGTGGACTGCGCTGCTAAGGTGATGCAGCTGGCCTCTCTGCCAACGTCACTGCCTACGTCGCTGTCGGCCTCTCTGCCGAATTCTCTGCCGACGTCTCTGTCGACCTCTCTGCCGACTTCTCTGTCGACGTCTCTGTTGGCGGTGGGTGTGCTGCTGCGACTACGCGGCCGTATGACGTCTCTGTGAACGCTGGCTGCGCGATTGGTCAACGCTGTCGACGTCGCCGTACTCCCTGGTGACTGTTCGACCTGTAGAACAATGCTCGACGCTGAGCGACGTTACTGATGTCGCTGTCGAGTACTGCTGGCGCACGGTGATAGTTTGCTGTCTACGTTGACGTAGGTCCCACGATGACTGCTTCCGTCGAACGGACTTGCGAAAAGTTTGATCACTGCCCAACTTGGCTGTTCACGTTACCGAATAAAAGTCGCGCTACTTCTGTTTAGAGATGATTTTATGATTGAACTTAACTCCGCGATGGCTCCCACGAGACTGATCATGATGTAATGTTTTTCCCTTTGAGGTAGCTTCTTAGTCTCTTGATGTTCTTTCTGTGTGTGCGTTATATAGCTCTTATATATTTTCATATGGTGTGACTCGAGGTATGAGCATTGTTGTTGCCATCACGCCATTCTCCCGTTCTGACTAGTCTTTTGTAAAGACACCTGCTGCTTGCAATAACTAGCTCGTGCCGGAGTCCCGTTGTCCTATAGCTGCTATCGGCTCGTGACTATGAAAATAAAATAAGACAATATGTTATTAATGCAATAACTAAAAGGTTACCCAGTAGGGAAAAGACTACCTATTATCATGAACCATCATTAAATAAAACTATTATTATATTGTAGTTATATTTCAATAACTTTACTATTATAACTTATTATACTTAACCTACGTACATACTTAAATACTATTATGTAATTAACTCAAATATATAAAATATATATTTGTTTATAAATAATTATATTACGTTTGAGTAATAAAATTATAGATTTTTGGGTGTGTAGTGTTATGTAGAAACGTATGATTAAGTGAAACGTCAGGTTGTAGTGCTTTATTATGACTGCTTTTATTGCTGCACAGCGTAGCCATGCACACACACACAGACACATCCAATGTATGCAAGTCAGGTGAGATATGATGAGGCAGCATATTCCCACGGCGACTTAGACGCTTGGTATTGTGCATGCAATGTGAGCGTGATATGTTACACTGTGCAACCATACTTATGCTACACCTCCCTTTTTCGGGGAATGAATTTACAATTTTTTTTTTCACAAAAAAAAATTTTAATTTATTCTTATATTCTTATAATTAATTCTAATTTTTATTTTTATTACATTGGGTTTTTTTTTGTTAGGTATGTTTGCATATTATTTGTACCTATTTATGAGAAATGTATTTTATTTATTTATATTTTATACTATGCGCAGATTGAATTATTATTTATTTGATTACAAAAAAAAATTTAAATTTATTCTTATAATTAGTTTTAATATTTATTTTTCATTCATTCAAAAGATTTAAGGATTCAAAAGATTATATAATTATATAATCTTTTATTATAATAGAAATTATAAAATAGAAGCTAGGAAATAGGAGTAGAAATTTTATTTTTATTTAATTTAATTTTTTTTATTTAATTTTTTTTTAGTGCTTTATTACAATTGTATATGTTTTCTTAGTCTGTCAATATGTACTGTGCTGATTTTGTTATTGTCGTCAGCGATAATCGCATTATTTTTATTGTCGACCCTAACTACTTTAAATGGACCTTTGTACAAACTATCCAACTTATGGCCCTCTTGTCTAAGCAGTACTAATTCTCCTACTGATAGTTGTAGACTGTTAATATTTCTATCGTAAAGGATCTTTCGCTTTTTCTTTCTTTTTTGAATTATTTCTTTAGCTCTTTTATGGGCTGTTTGCATTCGAAATTTGATTTCCTTGTCGTATGCATCAACATTGTAGATTGGATCTACTTGTGGGTTTAAAAAAAAATTATAATTATTTGGGCACTTGCCGAATATTAGTTTGAATGGGCAGTAATCGTGCACTACTGATGGTGTAGTGTTGTAGCAATACGTATAGTACTTTAGCCATTCGTCCCAATCTGCTTTGTCTACTGAAATGTATGATCGAACATACTCGTTAAATGTTCGGTGGTTTCTTTCCACCGTACCCAGGGTTTGATGGTGGTAAGCCGTGGATGTAACATTTTCCACTTTCAGCAGTTTACAAATCTCGTCAAATAGTTGGTTTTTATACTCGGTACCCATGTCCGTGATTATTTTTTTCATAGGACCGTACACCAGTATAAAATTGTCGAAAATTGCTTTTGCGACGGTTTTCGCATTTTTATCTACAATTGGCACTGTAACTAAATATTTTGTTAAATCGCATATTATTGTGACGGCATAGACGTTTCCATTTACCGATCTTGGTAAAGGTCCAACAGTATCTATCAGAACTATATCAAAGGCAGTTGCAGGGGTATCAGTAATTACCATTTGCTCTTTGATGGTTTTGTGGGCTTTATTTCTTTGACATTTGCAACATTTCTTAACATATTTAGTAACATCTTGCGTCATATTTTTCCAGGAATACGCTTGTCTAATTTTTTTTAGTGTACGTGTGATCCCACTGTGGCCACCAGTGATTGGATCATCATGGTACTTTTGCAGAATTTTGTGTATTTCACCTGTGGTTGTCATTTTAATTAATTGTGGCGTCAGTGCAATTTTTAATTTTTTCAGAATTTCATTTCCTTTCATTTTGTATTCTGCAACCCGGGTTTTTTCAAATATATCGTCACTTGTTGACTGCTGCAGCTTTTTTAATCCGTTATCACTTGCTAATTTTTCAAGCAGTGGAAATAATTGATCTATGTCAATTTTTCCATTAGTGATAAGATTGTTTATGTTCTTGGTGATCACCTTTTTATTTCTTTTTATTTTTATACAGTCGCCTTTAATTGCTAGCTTTGCGCTGTTTTTTCTATTTTTGCTACTGAACGCTTCATACACTTTAATTTTCTCTGACAAGTTTGAATTATTCAATTCCTGTTATTTCTGCGGTTGCCGCGATTGTTGCCTAGTTGTTACTTTTAATATGCGACTGACTGTATGTTTTATATTTTTAATGTCTTTAAAGTCAATTCGCGACAATGCGTCTGCGACATGGTTTTCTTTACCCCTCAGGTACTCCACAGTAAAATCATATTCCTCGAGTTCTAATCTCATTCTCGTTAATTTTGAAGATAGATTCTTCATGGCAAACAGGTACGACAAAGGCCTGTGGTCACTTTTGACTAAAAATTTAGTACCACAAATGGATGGCCTAAAGTAGACAATGGCCCAATGAATAGCTGCTAGTTCTTGTTCTATGGTGGATTTATTTGTTTCGCCTTTTGTGAAAGATCTTGAGGCGTATGCAATTGGCAGTTGATATCCGTTATATTCTTGACTAAGCACTGCACCACATGCGTATTTGCTTGCGTCTGTTGTTATACAGAATTGCTTGTCAAAATCCGGATACCTTAATATATTGGGGCTTAAAAGTGATTGTTTTAAATATTGAAAAGCATTTTCGCACTCTATGGTCCATTCGAAGGTTAAATTTTTTTTACAGAGTCTCGTTAAGAGACTGGAATAATCAGCAAAGTTTGGAACAAATCGTCTATAATAGTTGCAGAAAGCAACGAATCTTTTGGTGTCATCGGCATTTTTGGGAGTTGGGTAATCTAAAATTATTTGGAATTTGCTATTATCAGGAAGGATGCCTTTGTCGGTACATTTATGACCCAAATATGTAACCTCGGTCCTAAAAAATGAGCACTTCTCAGGATGAAGTTTCAGGTTGTATTTTGGCACGTTGTGAACACTTCTTTTAGGTTATTTAACATATGTTTCTGAGAACGTCCTAATACAACCAAGTCATCCATGTACAGAAAAGCTTGTGCTGGTGTTAAACCAGAAAATGCTATCGTCATCATTCGTTGGAATGAATTTGGAGCAATTTTCAGACCATATGGCAAGCGTTTAAAACGGAATGACCCTTTATCAGTCGAAAAAGAAGTGATATCCCGATAGTCTTCATCGAGTTCTATTTGATGAAAACCAGACGTTAAGTCAAGGCAAGAAAAATATTTTGCTCTGCCTAGTTGGTCAAGAATATCATCAATTCTTGGCAACGGAAATTTGTCTGCTGTTAATTTTTTATTAACCGCCCTATAATCTACAACTAGTCTCCATCTTTTCTGAGAATTACCCGGAAGAGATTTTTTCGGTACCAATAGTATGGGACTATTGTACTCAGAAGCTGATGGTTCTACTATTTCGTCTTTGACCAATGTGTCGACCTGTTTGGTTATTTCTGCTTTATGGGTATGCGGAATTCTGTAGTTTTTTATATATGCAGGCTCATCAGTTTTAAACGTAATTTTTGCTTGTAGAAGTTATTTGTTGTAAGTTTATCTGTTTCGAGCGCGAATACATCAACAAACTCAGAACAGAGTTTGTATAAATCTGATTTTACGAAATCTGGAAAATTTTTGGACAATTTTTTCAACTTCATGTCACTGTTCTGACTGTTATTAATTGAAGCTATTTCATAGTCGTTTAGACTTTCAGTATTAATATGCACATTTTGTATTAATGCATTTGTAGTTGTTGTATTTATCACTCGAACGTACGCTGTTTTGCTAGTTGCAATTGTATTTGCAATATATATACCATCTTGAATTTTTTGATTTGGTATTAACACTTCTTTTTCCGTACTTTGTATGAATATTTGTCTAATTACCTCAGACCTTGCTGGTATCGACATCGCATTAACAATTGGCGAGTTTTGCATTGGAACTGAAATCTCAGCAAAGTTATCTGGTCTTAAGAATAATATGTCTTGACTTTGTTGGTAGTCAATACAATTGTATTTTTAACAAAATCGAGACCTATTATTCCATCGGATCGAATTGGGAAGTCGTCCTTAACGACGTGAAATTCGTGTGGAACCATTAGATTTTTAAATCTGCTATAACTTTACCTATTGTGAGCGTTATGTCATTGCCTATACCGTGTAGGCTAGTTGTTGAAAATTTGTCTATTATTTCCGATTTTATTTGCCCTTCTTTAACTACAGAAATACCTGCCCCTGTATCAACTAGGAATGTTGACACATCCTCGTTAAATGATGTTCGTATTGAGATGTAGGATGTTAAATTTAAATTGATGTTAAAGATTTTACTGGTATTTGTTTTGCTTTCTATGGAGTACTGGGAAACTGCGTGTTTTCCGCGTCATCGTGTGCTACACGCACATATCGTCTACTGTTATTTACATGGGCGTTTTGTGGTCTGCGGTTATTATAGTGAACATTTTGACCCCGGTTATTGTAGTTACCGCGCCCACGTCCTCGGCTTTGATAATTCCATTGACCACGGGATCGCCCACGGAAATTATAGCCCGAGAAATTTCTACCTCTTAAGTTAAGAATTGCGTTTTGCTGCCTTGTTGCTTCAGTGCAGCTCGTGACAAATTTTTATACGGCATCATTCATATTGATGAATGTCCCCGCTTTCATAATAAGTTGTACTTCGCTGATGTTGCAGTTGCTTGTCATTGCTTTGACTGCCATTTCAGTCGAATACTTGTTAGCCAACTCTGGTGTTAATCCATCGTAGATGTACGCATTTTCCAGTGACTTTGTAAGCTCTTCTATCTCTTTAGTATAGCAATTAGCTGACTTTGCGTCTTGTTTCACATTATTAATTTTTGCAGCTAACACTGCTACAGATTCACCCTTGACAGCTGATTCTAATTTTGTAATAAAGCTGCCAAAGTGGTTTCATTACTAATAAGATTTCTAGCCGTTCCCTTTAGTTTTGTTTTAACTAAGTGAACGGCAGTGGCTTCATGATTCTCTTTCATTGAGTTCACTAACTGTAGTGAGTCAATGAAACTTCTTAAATTTTCATGTTTACCATCAAACTCTGGGATGAGTTTCGTGGCGGTATTTAAAAATTCAACCACCGATTGTGGCATTGTTATCGTTTGGTCTTCGTCTGATGAACATATGAATGTATAATCTGGATGCACTTCTGTATCTAATGATACTGGAATATTTAGTTCAATTTTCCTTTGTGTGCTAATTTTAAGCAAATTATCTCTAAATTTCTAGAAAATTTGGTTTGCCTGTGTTTTGTGTTCATGTGTGAACTTTGTACAATGAACGTTTAACAGGCTTCGAATGCCATTAAAATTAAATATCAAAATCTTTATATGCTTGTCTAATGTTTCTCTTGATATAGTTCTGTTAATTTTTAAACACTTGAGTGATTTGTCAAAATTAATTTTGTACTCGTTTATTTTTTCTACTATTTCATCCCACTTCATTGTTGTTTTCCATATTTAAATGAAGAACAACTAAGTTTAAAGAAAGTGAGATGAAGTTAAGAAACATGCTTGACTTTAAACCAAAGCACCGTACAAAATGAAATTAAATTGGTTGTCTTGTTTCTACTTGTTGGGTTAGTTAATTGTAAATGACTTTTAAATGTGTTTTTTTTTCAAGTTTTAATGGTTAAATTGATAAAAGATCATATTCCTCATCACGCATTATATAATTGAAAATGTATTTTAATATATGCCTATATATAAATATTTATATATTTAATTTTCCTTAATTAATCATAATCATTAAATAAATTGTTTTACAATAAATTGTTAGCGTTTAAATAGTTTTCATAATATAATTACTTATTACTCCTCGTATTGTTGGTATATTTCTTCTTTGGCTCCTATTTTTGTTGTTGTTGTTGTTGTTTTATTTGTATATCGATGTTAAATTCGTTGTTGTTATTTATACTTGTAGATCGATGTTAAATTCTGTTTTGCTCGCGTGCAATGCCATTGAGTCCCTTTTTTATCGTTCCTCGTACCAATTTAATGATGTATATGATTATATCATTGTTGATATTACTAGTAGTATGATTTCCACTAAGTTAACTTCGTCACATTTAAATTAAATTTGTTCATTGTTTATTTTTGTTTTATCAATGTTCAATGCTGTTATTATTTCGTCCTTGTCTTTTTCTTCCACAGTTTTGCCCACTTCGTAGCCGGCAAAGATTAATGGAATAGTGGAAAGGATTTTTTTCCACCACGACATTTTAATGATGTAAATCACTTCAGTTAACAATACACTAGTTTCGCGACTCTAGCGTTAAAGGTTTCTTAATTGTTTAAACTTTTTAAGTATGTAAATCACTTGAGTTAACAATATACATGTCTTGCGATTCCTTGTTTTGAAGGTTTTTGTCAATCACCTGTTTATAATTGTTGTGACACTGGCAAGATCGCCATGTTATGTAGAAACGTATGATTAAGTGAAACGTCAGGTTGTAGTGCTTTATTATGACTGCTTTTATTGCTGCATAGCGTAGCCATGCACACACACACAGACACATCCAATGTATGCAAGTCAGGTGAGATATGCTGAGGCAGCATATTCCCACGGCGACTTAGACGCTTGGTATTGTGCATGCAATGTGAGCGTGATATGTTACACTGTGCAACCATACTTATGCTACAGTAGGCCGAATGACGATGACTATCATCGTTGGGTGGGGTGGCCTCGCATTGCCCTGCCCACCGGCCCTTAGGCCTCAACTACTTTCCCTACCCCGGTGTCGTAAGCACGTCTGCAGTGCCGACAACCTTCTTAGAGTGCAAAGCTACTCCATGGCTTCCCCTAGAGCCTCTATGGGAATAACTGCTTGTTGCTGTTTGCTCTAATGGGTGATTCTATTCTTCTGTGGTTGGCTCCGCCTAGTGAAGACCCTCGGTCTTCGCTGCTTGGCATCCCAGCCGGAAATGGAATTAATAATGAATGATCGCTGAAAAAGAAGGGCGTTATGGCGTTAGCATGTAGACCTAAAATTCGCAGAATTTTGGATTCTTACAACACGTTCCTATGACTTCTATGCTGAACGGTGGGTACACGTTCCTATGACTTCTATGCTGAACGGTGGGTACACGTTCCTATGGCTTCTAACTGAACGGTGGGAACACGTTCCTACAACTACTAGCTGAACGGTGGAAACACGTTCCTATGTCTTCTAACTACGTTTGAAAGGTGGAAACACTTTCACTAGCTAGTCTCGACATGTGCACGCAGCCGCGCTTGCACCCAAACTGATTTTCTTATGCCAGCGAGTTGCCTTATATATGCTCTCGCTGTATTCTGTTTAGTCGTACACGTGTTTTGTTTTCCCTGCCTGTGTATGTGTGACTGTGTACATGCCCTTGCATGTTTGTATGTGTGTATTTATTATTTATTTACTTATTTATTATTACTACAATGTATTTATAATAATTTGTTATATTTAATACATTTTAAATATATGTACTATTTTTAATATTTACATTAAGTATTAAATTTAGTTAAATTTATTAAACATTCACAATTCATTTACATTTCATTTCCTTTATATATATCATTTGTGGGGCACAAATTGTACAACAATTTGTGTCCTCACAAGGTACACCAACGTATTTTGGAATACTTAGTGTTATTAGAAACAAAATTGTAGGGCAAGCAGACATAGCACTTGAATCGTACAACACACTATTAAACTGAAACTTCACTTTCACTAAACGATATACTAGGGAAATTGTTTCAGAAAACCAAAATTCTACAGTTAAAACCCAATCAGGAAAAATTATTCACAAAGACCATATTCGAAATTGACTTCATAAAAATATTTTTCTTTTGCAGATTACTTATCCAAATAGTATCAGGAGAAATCCAGATACTGGATTATTCCGGGACACACATGATTTCTATAAACATAGGTAGAGCCAAGGTACAGGAAGGATACCTCAAACTAATACATATTATTGATATCAAACAATACGAACAGTTTTTAAATGAAATAGAGAAATACATAACGACTGATATTGACAAATTTCTCCCTTCCTATCCCTTAATTCATCATGAACTTTTACAATCATTGGAAATACTTTCAAATATAAAACCTAGTTACCCCTTAAGAAAAAGAAGAGCTTTTAATTTTATCGGCACTGCATGGAAATACTGTGGAAAATGAAATACACAATTTAATTCTGTATTTGTAGTTCATTGTTAAAATTTGCAGAATTTAAACAATGGTAGTTTTAATTAGTTTAATTCTAACATTTGTAGTTTTGAAGTAGTTAAATTTTATATGTTTAGTTTGTAGGTAGTTTGATTTTAACATTCATAGTTTGTAAGTACATAGTTTGTAAATACATAGTTTTACTTAAAAACATAGTTAGTAGATAGTTCAACTTCAAATTAATCACTTTTATTAGAATATTTAACTTAAACTTTACAACTTTTATTTTGTGTGACACGTCCTTCTTCGTCGGTTTCTTCGTTTCAACTTAACTTTTATAAGAATATTTAACTTAAACTTTACAACTTTTATTTTGTGTGACACGTCCTTCTTCGTCGGTTTCTTCGTTTCAACTTAACTTTTCTATACCTCGTGTCGCGTGTAGTTTTTTGTCGTTTTGTACGTTTAGTAGTTTCGTCCAGTCCGGGTTGTCTTGTGTATTATTTTAGCTCCTGTTTTCAATTCTACATTCGGCCCGCCTGACTCGTCGATCGACCCGACGACGAACCCCATTTTTTTACTTCCAGGTCCCTCGATTTCTCCTACCTTTTCTACGAAATAGCGATCATGGTTCAGGATATTGACAATCTTGTACGGTCTTAAGTATTTGGCATTTAATTTAAGCCCTGGCCCGCCCTGCGTACGCTTTATTGCTACCAGTTCATCTACGACATACTTTTCGGCAGGCTTTCTCTTTTTATTATATGCCTTGCAATTTTCAGACTGCAATAACTAAATGTTCTTTTGAGCTTCTTCTCTTATATTGTCACGTTTAATTTCCAGCTCATAAATAATGGACCGGTTCAAGAGTTCTCCGAAACTGTCATCGCCCGAAACCCACATATTTAAACCAATGAAAATCTTAAATGGTTCTACGTGAGTACATGGCTTTATGGCTTTTTGGACTTTTTCGACTTGCCTACGAGATTCATATACGTTGACAAAACTTATAAAATCTGTCAGTGGCCGTTTAATCAAGAGCCTTAATTCAAAACCCAACTCAGAACTTCCCGATACTTCCGCTATGTAATACATTTCTCGAAACTATCTTTGTAAATAATTCTTCTTCTGATATTCTGCTTTATATTTCTTAAGTATTTTAACCGATTCATCTTCTTTAACATATTTTACTTTAATTCTTTCCTTACCCTTTTTAAAATCTCGAACGTCTTTAATAACTTTATCAGCTTTACGTTCTTTAGCATCTTTCACTTCCTTAACATCTTTAAAATCTCTGGTGTGTTTAATAATTTTATCTTCTTTACCTTCTTTAGCATCTTTAACTTCCTTTACATCTTTAAAATCACTAGCGTCTTTAATAACTTTATCTTCTTTTCCTTCTTTAGCATCTATTCGTAACATCTTAACATCTTTAAAATCTCTAGCGTCTTTTTATTTATTTATTTATTCGTTAAGCTTAATACAAGCTGATTAACTAAGAACTAATCTTATTCTAACAGGGTTTATTTATTTATTTATTTTTTTCTCTCCTTCCCTTGTTTTAGTGTTCGAAAGATATCCAATTCGTGGTGGGCGTAATCCGCCCACCAGAAAAACGTAATTATAAGAACACGTCAAAAGGGAAATACGGAGAGAAAAGTAATAAAGGTGTGAGGACGTAAGTCGTTTACACTCGTTTGCGTCCACACGTAAGCCGAAGGCGGAGGATTTGAAAAAAATTAAAATTATTTTTTTTGAGTTATATATACCCTACGATTATTTGTAAACACCGATAGTATCTTATTGAGGATAGTTTAGGCTAGGGATAATTCCAAATTGCTTAGTAAACAGGCAGCGTGTAAACGATCGCTAGGCGAAAGGATTTTTATCGGCTACCAACACTGCACTAAGTTGAGTACCACCGCCATCATGTATAGCAAAACCTACCTACACCAAACCCACCACACTGACACGGTGACTAAAAACTTAGCTGGCTACATGTTCGACCAGCGCAAGAAAATTCATTCTTGCTGCGGCCGCCACTTAGGTAAGTCATCAACTTTGTTTAACTCTAACTCTTGCGCTAAGGCCGTTGCCTAGTGCGCCAGGATCATTTTTCTCTCGGAATTTTTCTAAGTTTTTTTTTAAGTAAAATTTTTCTAAGTCTTTTGGACACGAAAAATTTCTAAGTCTTTCGCTAGGGCCGTTGCCTAGTACGCCAGGAGCATTTTTTTCACGAAATTTTTCTAAGTCTTTTTTTAAGTAAAATTTTTCTAGGTCTTTTGGACACAAAAATTTTCTAAGTCTTTCGCTAGGGCCGTTGCCTAGTACGCCAGGAACATTTTTTTTTTTACGAAATTTTTCTAAGTCTTTTCGACATGAAAATTTTCTAAGTCTTTTTTTTAAGTAAAATTTTTCTAAGTCTTTTAGTCAAGAAAAATTTCTAAGTCTTTCGCTAAGGCAGTTGCCTAGTACGCCAGGGACATTTTTTTTTAAGAAAATTTTTCTAAGTCTGTTCGACATGAAAATTTTCTAAGTCTTTTTTTAAGTAAAATTTTTCTAAGTCTTTTAGTCAAGAAAAATTTCTAAGTCTTTCGCTAAGGCAGTTGCCTAGTACGCCAGGGACATTTTTAAGAAAATTTTTCTAAGTCTTTGCGACATGAAAATTTTCTAAGTCTTATTTTAAGAAAATTTTTCTAAGTCTTTTCGATATGAAAATTTTCTAAGTCTTATTTTTAAGAAAATTTTTCTAAGTCTTTTAGTTAAGAAAAATTTCTAAGTCTTTCGTCATGGCCGTCGCCTAGTACATCGAGAATTCTTTTTTTTCCCTTTGAGACTTTCGGGTACCGTTACGCCGCGTGGTCGGCACGCTAGAACATAGGTTGCGCTCGTCAAATCACGCCACTCGACCAGCAGAACGGGACTTGAGTAAATAAACGTTACACCGCCTGGCACGTGCCGAGTTGTTTTCTTTGGTTGGAGGAGGAGAAACAAGACAAACAAGCCCGTCGACGCGTTCCCACAACGCAGCTGCCCACCCACTGATGAATGCGTTTCCGAGATGTCTTTAAGTTATTTTTTTTATATCTCGGCTGCGCCGCGCTCGGTAACTTGCTACATCAAACAAACCCGTCGACGCGTTCTCGCCACCTAGTTATCCACCCACTGTTGAATGCGTTTCCGAGATGTCTCTAGGTTATTTTTTTTATATCTCGGCTACGCCGCGCGCGGTAACTTGCTACATTTTAATTTAGGTTATTTCAATTCCCGATAGTTTTAGTTAGCCCCGTGCTGTCTTTAGGTGAATTTTTTTTAACTCTCGCATCCATAGTTTTAAGATCAATTTGGTTTTGTTAAACATCAATGATTTCTTTTTAAGTTTCTTTTGATTATTCTGATATCTACAGTAAACCATAAAGTAATTTTAAGACACGGTAATTCTAAGATGTAACAAAATTTCGCTTATAGCAATAAACGAAACATTGTATGTTTGAATAAAAAACTTAAGCGTGAGTTTTTTTTTTTTGTTTGATTTCTACAGCGGGGCTTTGTTTTGTGAGACACGAACCCTGGACACCGGCGAGTGATACCTCGGCCGGAAAGGTTCGTCACAAAGGGAACTTACAATAATTAACAGGGAATATGTATCATATCTTAATTGTAAGAAAAAGATTATAGAGGGGGAAAAATGGCGTTGGAGTTAAGAAGAAGTGGCGTTGGAGTTCAGAAGGGCATTTCGGAGTCGAGATCTGCTCAGATCAAAATCAAATTCGCTGATCAAATTGTTAGTTACACGAAGCATCCTGGTTACAGGTTCACTGCAACCATAGTCGGTATGATGGAAGTTAATGTGGAAGAGAGGAATAGACCTAAGGTTACGTGGGTTGGTATTAAAGGATATTAATTGGAGTAGTGCAGGGCAGTTAATGGTACCGCATTCAAGTTGATGAATGAAGAGTAGATCTGCAACTTCTCTTCGTTTTGCAAGAGATTGCATGTTAATCAACTTCAGGCGGTCTGCATAAGGAGGTAAGTTGAAACTATCAGAACCGGGAAGACCGCGTAGTGCGAACCTAATGAATCTTCGTTGAACGGCTTCGATTCGCACAGAATGGATGTTGTAGATAGGAGACCAAACCAAAGGTAAGGTAGAGAGATTTAGTAACGTAAGGGTTGGAGAATTCTCTGGACCAGTGTTTCACAAAACCCAGTGCAGAATTGGCTCTACTAATGATATTATCAATATGAGACCTAAAATTAAGTTCCTTGTCACATATTACACCTAAGGCCCTTTAAAAGCTTACAGGAGGAACTGGCTTGCCGAGTAAGTAATATGTTCTTGGCGGAAGCTGGAGACGCTTGCGTGAATATGTAATAGCTTGACATTTACTAACGTTGAGCTCTAGAAGATTTTTTTAACACCAAGTGGAAAAACTAACTAGATCTTCTTGAAGATAGTGAGAATCGTCGTTAGTATGCGCCGATAGATTTTCATGTCATCAGCATACACAGAGAGATTGGATTCTTTGATGATGCCATCTACATCAGAGATTGTTAAGAAAAACAACAAAGGACCAAGGTGACTACCTTGTGGGACACCAGAGGTAGCTGAAAAAGAATCTGAATTGGAAAATCTAAAGATGACATTATAACGGCGTTCTTCGAGATATGATTTAATCCAAGTTATAAAGAGTGATGGAAGACCAAAGGCTTTAAGCTTAAGAAGAATGATAGTGTGTGAGATTTTGTCGAAAGCTTTACTAAAGTCGGTAGACACTACATCAACTTCGTACCCGCTTTCCAACGAGCATAGAGCGTTTGAAACAAATTCTGCAAGGTTAGTGGTAGTCGATCTTCCTTTGAGGAAGCCGTGTTGGCTGGGAGGAAAAATAGATTTGCAATGGAAAAAGAGAATGTCATAAATAATGCTTTCAAACATTTTTGGAGTACATGAAAGTTTTGCAATAGGTCTGTAATTGGAAATATCGTTTCTTGGTCCTTTCTTATGCAGAGGTATTATGTATGAGCTCTTCCACAACTTAGGAAAAATGGAATTAGATATAGAAAGTTGAAAAAGAGCCAATAGGGGATGAGCCAACACGTCCGCGAATTTTTTTATAAAAATAGCAGGCAAGCCATCGGGTCCTGGAGAATAATCGTCCTTCAGATTATTTATCTTTTCTAACACATCAGCTAGTGTAAAGTCAACAGAAGTTAGCGACGTTTGAGGACAGTCCCTTAACAACGAAAAATACTCGTAGTCTAGATCGTCGTTATGATTAGTGTATGACTGACTGGAAAAATTTGCAAATAGGTTTGCAATTATTTCCGGGTTGTCTGAGGAAATGTCCGAAAAAGTAAGGGTAGATGGGTAGTTGTCAGATTTTCATTTAGTATTTATAAACTTGTAGAAGCTTTTAGGATCCGACAGCAATTTAGTTTGAATATGAGCAAGATAAGACTCGTATAGCGTTTCACAGAGTGCGGAAAAAAGGTTAAAGGCGTGAAGATAATTTGTGAGATCAAGAGGAGAACGAGAAATTAAATATGCGCGCCATAGTTTGTTCCTTTTGTTGCGGAGTACACGTAGTTCCTTATTGTACCAGGGAGGACATGACGAAAAGTTTTTCTGCCTGGTGAAGGGGATAGAATGTGTGAAGCAGTCGAAAATTATGTCATAGAAGTGAGCAAATGCAGTATCAACGCTTTCATAAGCATTATCGAAGAGATGTTGGAAATCGATTCTACTGAATAAAATTTCTAGTTTTACAAAATCAGTTTTCCGAAAGTTAAAGCTGTACGAGTGCTCGAAATGTGTATTTTTGATATCAATGTAATATGATAAGGTAAGGGATAATGGTGGATGGTACTGATCGAGTGTTGAAAGAAGATGGTTACTTGCGGAGACTACGCAGTTATCTAAATCCGAAGAAAAATTAGGTCTAGTTGTCTACCTAAATTGTTTGTAACTCCGCTCAACTGGTAAAGGCCGCAGTCTGAAATACAACTAGTAAAAAGAATTTCTTTTTCAGAGGTAGGATTTGAAGAAAGATAGTAGGATTCATCATCAGAGAGGACCCATTGAAGGTTGGGAAGATTAAAATCTCCCAGAAAAATAACGGTCTCAAATGGATCCATAAGGTCCAAAAGTGAATCTATTGCGTCTACTGCGAGCTGATAACCATTCACTGGTTGAGACGGGCGAATATAACAGCAAATAATGAATACATTACGTTTTGTGATGCAAGCTTTGGCACATATAAATTCAAAGTTGGCAGTGTGGGAGTTTTTTATAATGGTTGGATTGAAGCGATTGTGAATAGCGAGAAGGACACCACGACCTGAGGAGAGATCATCTTTGTCGAGACCATCGTCTCTGAAAACCACGAAATCGGACGCGAAGACCTCAGTATCCTTAAAGTCGGACGTAAGATTGGTCTCAGTAAGGGCAAATATGTCGTAGGGAAGCTTAAGAGAATTAAGAAACACTGTAGAGATTTTGGTGCGTAAGCCTCTTACATTTTGGTAGTAAAGAGAGACAAATAATGGGCTGGGAGAAGGGTTTTGAGTAGGAGTAATAATTTGGTTAGGAATAATATTGTTGCTGCTCTTTACGGGACTTTTGAAGATAAGAGATATGTTTTGACCTCACATGAGTAGCATATGTGTCAAGATCTTCTTTGACTTGATGGCTCGTCAAGCCAAGTAGCTCGTGGAATCTGGTAAATAAATTGCTTAACTCATTGACATCGGTAGGTAGACCTTCTTGCTGAATCAAGACTTTGAGGTTTGTCTTGGTCTTGCCTTCTATACAGGTAGAGATCGGTGCTTTATGCAAGTAAGCAAGTTAAGACGCACATTGTTGTAGACACTATTCTCTCTTAGTCGAGAAAGGGCATATCTATACTCCGTGTCAACACAAGAGTTCATCGTAAGTTTCACTCTTGGTGGTTGAAGAGGGTCAATAAAAGATGTGGGGCTTCCAGCTTGATTAGAAGCTTCACTAGTGACTGAAACAGACGGAGATGGGTTTAAAGTATGGGAATGGACGAAGTTAGGATAGAGTATGTTAGTCTCATTTTTTCTTGCTGTTGTGTCCAAGTGAGGATTAAGATTGAATGAGACTCGTTTAGGGTGAGACGGCTGAAGAGTGTAATTTGTTCTATTTGAAATAGATTTGATCTGAGGAGTAAAACTAGGAAAGATATTAGTTTTAAGTTTCCAATTGGGGTCAGCGCTAGGACGGGAATTAGGTAATTTATTTCCGGATGGTTTGTGGACAGGATAAGGCAAATTAGGATTTTTATTAAGTAGAGTTTTCTTTGGATTAAAATAAGACTTAGAAAAAGCGTTATACGTATTTGTATTAGAAAAATTATTATTACTAGCATTATCGTTATTAGAATTTTTATTAGAGTTAGAATTGGAATAAGAATTAGGGACGTTACATGAATTAAAATTTAACGTAGAGTTAGAGTTTGAGTGTGAATTAGATTTATAGTTGGAGTTGAAAGGAGAATAGGAGTAAGAATTAAAATTAGAGTTAGCATTATTCCTAAGTTTACTGGTAGTTTTACTTGCATAATGATTAGACTTGTTTTTAGAATTAAAATAAGAAAAACTGTTCTTCTCGCTGTTAGATCTACGTGTCAACGGCTTGTCTCCAGGCTTATTCATCCATTTGGCAAATATCCACTGGCCATGCATAACACTGTCACCAGAGGAGCTGAGGAACAACCACGCATATTCTGTTGGAATATTAAGTTTAAAACTGCAAAATTTCCTGGCATTGGAAGACATCTTCTGGCAGTTAGAAATTACGATACCAAATTTCTTTCCAAAGTAATTACGCATCCAGGATACGCTAGTTTTAACTGCTACGCCCTTAATAAACAATGTTGTTTTAGAGCTTTCGTTCACGTCCTCTAATTTTTTGATCCTGCTATCCCATTCGGATGACGTCCATGATGTTCCGAAATGATGGATTAATTTGCGAGGTTCAGCGACAGGATTAGCAGGATTAGCGACAGGATTAGCAGCTGGTTGCTCGTTTGGATTAACGAAGAGAGAGGCTGGTGGTGGCGAAAAACAAAGAGCCGATGGAGAAAGTGTAGTTGCTTCCAGGATTTCTTGAAAAATGGAAGATGCATCATGGTGGGGGGAATCTGGCAGGTTTTGAGTATGGTTTGGTGCGGAACTGATGACAGAAGTTTTTTGAGGAGAAACCAACTCAGGCATAATTTCCATTCCATTTGGTAGAGACCTGACCGCATATGATATTTCGGCAAGCGCAGCTCGAAATGCGTACAAATCGTCACTTATGTCATTGACTTTGTTGTATAAACTTTGTGTGAGTGGATCTGGCTGATAAGGAGTAGGCAAAGGCTTAGTAGAAGCTGATTGCATTGCAATGTCTAAATCATTGTGTAGTGATTTGATACTTTGACGTATGTCTTGCAATGATTCAGATTTTTTCAGTTTATTAAAGTTTTCATTAATTTCATTATTTATATCACTTATCGCGGTCTCGATGTACGAGTTTTTTTTATTGTCATTTGCTAGTTCCGTTAATTGCTTAATGTTTCTTAATATATTTGTTACATTATCTTTAACGGTATTAGTCGAAGCCTCCAAAGTGGCACTAATGTCTTCCGATATCTGAGTCAAGCTATCAAATTTGGCAAATTGTTTTGATGCCTTATTAAAAAATTGCTTGTTTTCAGATAACAAGCTAGCAAAAGAGTCGTTAAGGCACTTTATTGCAAGCATTATATGAGAGGGTGAAATTTCTCTGCACTCGTCACAGAAAAACAAAAAGTTTGTTGCATATTCTTGTATGTAGTTTAGGCTTCTCTTAGATAAACCAATACAGTTATAATGAAAAAACCTAGCACAAAGCCCATTGAAATTGATTTTGGACGAACATTTGTCCTCAGTCGTGCAATTATCTTTTCCACAAGACATATTAAACAGAAATATGTTTTTTTTTTATTATTGTAGGTCAGCAAGCAAAGGAATTAAGAAGTGGAACAGAGATATGTATTGATTTTTTTTTATTATTAATTGTATGTCGTCACACGAATGTTTACAATATTGGTTAAATGCTTACTAATGTATTTTGCCGAATTGCTGTTAATTACTTTATGCCGGTATATTATTGTTGATTTTTATTTTTTATGGTCTTTGATTCTAGTAGGTCAGCAAACGAAAGTATTCGAAATTGGTTAATTGCTTTAATAAAGTGATTTTCCCAATTGCTGTTATTTATTGTATGCGGTATGTTGTTGTTGTTGTTGTTTTTTTTATTTTATTTTATTTTTAGGGTTTTGTGTAAAGATTGTTTTTGGTCGGAGTTGCAGAATTGCACTTTAGTATTTTTGCAATAATATATCACAAAATTTGCACAAAGCAATGAGTTAAGATTTTTTATTTTTATTTTTTATTTTTTGTATAACAATGGTAAGAGAGCTAGCGGAGCTATTTTTCACACGTCCGATCGGTTTGACTGATAACTATTGATTGTCTTTAATAACTTTATCTTCTTTTCCTTCTTTAGCATCTATATCTTCATTAATTTCTTTAGAATCTCTAGAGTCTTTAATAACATCATCTTTGATACCTTCTTTTGCATCTATAACTTCCTTTACATCTTTAAAATATCTAGCGTCTTTATTAACTTTATCTGCTTTAGCGTCTTTAACTACCTTAACAATTTTAACATCTTTAGAGTTTTTAAAAACTTTAATTTCTTTAGCTTTTCTAGCACCATTCTCTTTGCTTTTTGCTAATTTAACTATAAATTTCACACTCTTCCTTGAAACTAAAAGGTCTACCTTTTCGAGTATATTGTTACCCAAAACTGCTTCGAAACTTAAATCTTCTATAGCCACCACATGCAAGGTTAATGCCAAGAATGCCAAGTATATGCCATCTATTATGATTCCCGTTTCAAAACTGCCCAAGGTGAAAATTTCGGAATCTCCTATACCACTGAGACGTTTCTTTTCAGAATTAAGTTGGATGCCCCCCAATTCCAATATTTTGTCCTGGCTTATTAGACTCAAGTCACATCCAGTATCCAGCAACGCAGACATTCTTAAATTTTTCAGTAGAAAATCTTTATAAATCAACCCACCTGCAGCCACCATAATATTTGCATGTGTTTTTTCTACTTTGATTGGGTTATTTTGATTAAAATTTCCTTCCATGCATTCAAAAGATCTGTGACCAGGCTTATTACATCTGAAACATTTGTAAGCAGCTGGTGGACAATTCTTTGCTATATGCGATTGTTCACCACATTTGAAACAATTTCTTTCGTTACTCAAAGAGGGTTGAAAGGTTTGATTAGGTTTGTCTATCCTAGGAGGATGGTCTTTAAAGTTTGATGACTCTTGACCCCGAAACTTTTCATACACCTTCAACTTCTCTTTCAGCTCAAAAATAGTCCGTGCCTGATATAAAACCATTTTATTAAATTTCGTGTCTTGAATGCCGTCGATAAAGTATTCGATTATACTTTCGTCGTCAACTTGTATTGGTTTTCCAATTTCAAGCAATGAATACAAATATTCTTTAAAAGTTTCACTAACCCTCTTACGTCGACTTCTCAAAGCATGGTGGATTTCAGCCGATGACAGCCCGACCCCAAACTCCCTAATCAGAGCACTCTTTAAAGAATTCCAATTTTTAACTGCAGACTGACTTCGCACAAAAATTTTTGCAGCACCTTTTAGCAGCTGCTTGCCATAGATGAACTTTTGCAAATCGTTCCAATGTACCGTGATCGCATTTTCCTCGAATTCTTCGACCCACGACGTTACATCCGGATAGCCGTCACCTGAAAATGATGTCAGCGAGTCTTCAATGTCCCTAAGTGAAAATGTTGCACGGTTATTATTTCTTCCCTTACTACAGTTCTAGTGCTAGCGTCATCATCCTCACTAGTATTTTCTTGTCCTCTAACAGCACCAAAATGCGTCAAGAGCCTATCTTGTAAGCTCTGTTTTAAGTCGTGACTTGACAAATCTAGTTCAGTCAACTTTTCTTTTAGTTCTGTCACTGTCAATTGCAAAATATCATCGACGTCCATAACTACTTCTTATTTGAGTACAATGCAAGCAATAAATTTAGCAATAAACTTAAATCGTTTAACAATTGAAAGAATTTTAAATCGAACCAAATTCAAAATTATATTAAGATTTACTATTACGTAAATTTGCTTAGTTTTATTGAAGTTAATATCATTAAATAAATAATATAACCAAAATGTAAATAAACTCTTACGATAATTTTCCTTTGTTTATTTTTCTGCTTCTATTCGCTACTCTGCTTCAACTTCTTTCAATTTCAATGAAACTTTTTTCTGCTTTCACTCGTTTCTTCTTAATATTCATTTGACTTCTGCTTCTGTTGATTAGTTGCTGTTCCTTTTGTTGGCATTTATCTTTGTTGTTGATTTTTTATTTGTTGAAATTTGTCATTTGTTAGAATTTTCATAGCTTATGATGTTCCAATTTGCTTGTTGTTATTAAAATGATTTTTGTTCTTTCATTGACTTGGCTAATTTTGTTATGTTGAGTTGCGCTTTTTTTTTATTCGCACGCTGCATCAGTTTGCTTGCTGTTGGTTTTATATTTCCTCGTTCGTATCGTTACTTTCGTTGTACGAACTGCTTGCTGTTTCGTTTGTTTTGTTGTTACAATTTTTCTCTATTTCTTGTTACTCGTTGTTGCTCGTCGTTATTCTTTTTTATTTCTCCTTTTGAACTACGTGCTTTCTCCTTGTTAACATTTTTCGTTACTCGTCGTTACCTTTTGTTATTTCTCCTTTATGAACTTCGTTGTTAATTTGAATTTATAACGGCTTTTACTTTTGTTCTCTTTTGTTGGTGAAGCAAAATGATATTCAACAACGTGCACTTGTATTTTTTGTACATTAAAGTTAGCAATTGCAATTTTACATTAACTTTTATCAAAATATGCTCACATTTATTTTGTATTTTATCAATATTTTAAATAATTTATTTTACTGAATGTATAAATTGCACGCACACACACATTTCGGTTGAGCCCCCATTTGTGAAAAATGAAATACACAATTTAATTCTGTATTTGTAGTTTATTGTTAAAATTTGCAGAATTTAAACAATGGTAGTTTTAATTAGTTTAATTCTTGAAGTAGTTTTGAAGTAGTTATATTTTATATGTTTAGTTTGTAGGTAGTTTGATTTTAACATTCATAGTTTGTAAGTACATATTTTTGCATTAACACATAGTTTGTAAATACATAGTTTTACTTTAAAACATAGTTAGTAGATAGTTCAATTTCAAAATGAATCACTTTTATTAGAATATTTAACTTAAACTTTACAACTTTTATTTTGTGTGACACGTCCTTCTTCGTCGGTTTCTACGTTTCAACTTAACTTTTCTATACCTCGTGTCGCGTGTAGCTTTTTGTCGTTTTGTACGTTTAGTAGTTTCGTTCAGTCCTCTTTAAAGACTTGTTGTCTTGTGTATTATTTTAGCTCCTGTTTTCAATTCTACAATACATAGCAGGAAGCCCCGATCACGAAGATTTTGAACTATTAAGCAACAAAGAAAAGGAATTAATTACTAATAGTAATAAGCAAGCAGTTATTAATAAACAATATAACGAAAGAATAAATAATCTTACTAAAATTACGAATGAACTGAAAAATGTATTAAGAAAAGATAGTAATATTAATGAAGAACTTATATCAAATATTTAATATAGATTAAGGTTAATAAAAGAGGAATTAATTAATATAAAGTTTGCCATACAATGGGAAAAAAATTATATAATAAATTCTATGTTATTATCGCATAATGAAATTAATACAGCAATCGATACTTTTAATAATGAAAATTTTAAATTCTCCACTATGGAAGAAGCGTTAGAATTTACTAAAGTAAATAAATTAACAAATATGACGACAATTTTGTACATCGCTAAAGTTCAACTTACATCAAATTTTAATTATAATAAAATCCTGATTAAACCAGTTAAAAAAGGAAATACTGCAATAAGATTGTTATTTAATGAAGTTATTCAGAATGAAAAAAATGTATTTGGAATAAAAGAAAAATGTTTAGAATATAATTCTTTATCAGTTTGCAAACAAAAGCAATTAGTAGATATATGTTATGATAGTTGTATTCCAAAATTATTAAAAAGCCTAAATTCATCATGTACAACAATAAATAGCCAATATTTACCTACTGTCGAAGAATTACAGCCCGGTATTCTGATGCTTAATTAATTCAATGGAACAATAACTGTTAATGAAACTGACCACTCTTTGAATGGAACATATCTAGTTAAATACCATGATGTCACAATCAAAATCAACAGAAAAACCTACAGAAACATATTGTCATCTTCGGAAAAAATCATGCCAGCTATATTGCAAACATCACCTTTGGAAAAGAGTCACATAAATTTATTGTCTTTAGAAGCACTGAGAGTAGAAGCTATGAGGCTTCTAATCCAAAAACGCGTGTATTTTTTTATGGGCCTCAAAATTCACAAAATTGTGAGGTGCAGCGCAGTCGGCGTCGTACGATCGGTCAAGTTGGCCGATAGTAGGGTGGCTGAAGCGTGTTGTTGTTGTTGCAAATTGGAGATAAGCATGCAAGATGTACGGACGGAGGGATAGCTAGGGGGTATGATCGGTCAAGCTAGCTGAAGTAGAACGGTTGAAGCGTGCTGCTGCTATAAATTGGAGATAAGCACGCAATATGGACGGACGGACGGATTGATGGCCAGATGGGCTATAACATATGTTCTAGAAGCTTCTAGAATGTTCTAGAAGTAATTGAAATTGGAGATGAGTACGCAAGATGGACGGACGGACGGATTGATAGCCAGATGGGCTATGACATATTGATTGATAGCCAGAAGCTTCTAGAATGTTCTAGAAGTAATTGATATTGGAGATAAGCACGCAAGATGGACGGACGGACGGATTGATAGCCAGATGGGCTATGACTTATGTTTTAGAAGCTTCTAGAATGTTCTAGAAGCAATTGAAATTGGTGATAAGCATGCAAGTTAGACGGACGGAGTGATAGCTAGGGGGGTATGATTGGTCAAACTAGCTGAAGTGGGAGATAAGCAAGCATAGAAGACGAATGGGCAGACAATCGGACAGATAGTCAGATGGATGGACGGACGGACGGATAGCTAGCTAAATGGGGGTATGATTGATCAAGCTGACTGAAGTATGATGAGTGATGTTGTTGTTGTTGGTATAAATCAAATTTTAAGTTTAAGGTGATAAGCCCAAGCTTCATAGCAAGCAGAATGTTTATAGATTTATGTCGCTACATAAACTTCGGTGTTGTTGTTGTTGTTGTTATAAATCAGCATTTCAAGTTTAAGGTGATAAGCCCAGACCCAAAACCGCAAGCTGAATTTAAGGAAACAGCACAGAAGTAAATAGTGTAGTTGTTATGCATTTTAATAAATTTAATATGAGTTGGTTGACTTACAATATAAAAACAAAGCATGAAAGCAGCAAAATAAATTAAGAAAGCGATATTATAGCCATGACCATACGCAACTATGCTGATATAAATAAAACAAAACGAGTTGATTTATATATGAATCATTATTGTTCTTTTATTGATTTGTTATATTTAAAGTTTGATAATTACATGTATAAAAGCAATAATTACATACATAAAAAGTAATTGATTTAACCATTCAGCTTCGAGTATAATTTTGCTCTATTTTCTTCTTCTGTTTCTGCATCTTTTTACTCCTTTACCAATCTTATTTTTAGCGTCTTTCTGCTCCTTTGCCCATTTTGCTAACTTTTGGTCATCCTTCTTCTTCTTACACTTCTCCTTTTAAGTGCGAGTTGCTACCACAGTAGTAGCAATAAATTAATTTACGATACCCTCTCAATCTATTTATGTTATTTTGTTGATGGCTTTATTCAAAATACCTTCAACAATAAAGATCAGATGATGACTGGTTACCTTTTTATAATTCACACACATTTAAATAATTCTTCTGATTTCGCTGGTAAGAGGTGAGTATTCAATTAAACGATCATGGATTACTAGACAATAGGCTGATGTTTTATCTGGAATCAGTTTGTTTGCTTCGGTATCAAATTCGATTCGTATATCAATAGGTAGGCACCACAAATTTAATGTTAAAGATGATAACCTCAAGCTTTATAGTAAGCGTATTAAACGGATCCAAAACCGAATGTTTAAGATAAGGGAGCAGTATGGCTGTTAAGTATTTAATAAATTTAATATGAGTCGGTTGAGTAATGTAAAAATAGCGTATGAAAGCAGCAAAGAAGATAAGGATTTAAGAATAGTTTATTATTTGAACCCATAAATATATATAAATAATTGAATCGAGAGTTTTTAGATCATTCAATATTTGATCAGCATCATAAAGTATTTAAACATATTTCGTGAAGATTCATTTATTTGTATTTCTTGAATTTTAAAATGAGTGCACGCGTCAACAAAATTTTAAAAAATGCAAAAGCATTGTGCGAAAATGCGCATAAAAATCGGGACCTAGTTATGCAGAGCATAAAAGAGTGTTCCACCCATATTTTTTCATAATCTCACCGGTTATGACTCGCATTTCATTTTTAAAAATTTAGCTACAGATTTAAAGGGACGTATTGACCTTCTACCAATAAACAGGGAACGTTACATTTTATTTACAAAACAACTGGACGAATATGTAATAAAATATCGGTTTATTGACTCATTCAGA
Source organism: Dichetophora obliterata (assembly GCA_963920525.1). Taxonomy (NCBI): domain Eukaryota; kingdom Metazoa; phylum Arthropoda; class Insecta; order Diptera; family Sciomyzidae; genus Dichetophora; species Dichetophora obliterata. Next base: position 68,766,291 of record OY986438.1, on the reverse strand, counting down.
TTCATGGCGAGTAGCTTAGATACTTTAGCCTCACATCTACCAAATTTTAATATTCTAAAATCGGAGTTTAACAATTTAAATGATGAACAATTAAATTTGCTGACACTTAAGGGTGTCTTTCCGTATGACTACTGCGATGATGTAGTTAAATTTTCAGAAACATCATTACCCGATATTACACATTTCTACAATCAGCTTAATGATACAAACATCAGCGCAGAGGATTATGCTCATGCACAAAAAGTCTGGGCTGAATTAAGTATTAATAATTTTGGGGGAATATTCAGATATTTATTTGAAAACAGACGTTTTAATATTATCAGATGTTTTTGAACAATTTCGCACAAGTTGTCATAAAACTTATGGCCTAGATCATGCACATTATTTCACTCTACCTGGTTATACATGGGATGCAATGCTTAAGCATACTGATATAACCCTTGAGCTATTGACAGATATTGAAATACTCATGTTTGTAGAGCGAGGTATTCGTGGGGGTCTTAGCCAGTGTACTAAGCGTTATTCGAAAGCCAACAATAAGTACATGACTGATTTCGATGAGGCTCAACCATCCAAATTCTTAATGTATTATGACATTAATAATCAGTATGGTTGGGCCATGTCTCAATTTCTCCCCCACAGTGAGTTTCATTGGCTGTCTGATTCTCAAAATTTTAATGTTGAAGCCATAGCTGATGATTCAGATGTAGGATATATTCTCGAGGTAGATTTAGAGTATCCAATTAATCTCCACGATTACCATAAAGATCTCCCCTTTTGCCCTGATCATATTACACCTCCAGGATCAAAGCAGAAAAAACTGTTGGCAACTCTGGGCGGTAGCTTGAGATATATTATCCACTACAGAAATCTAAAGCAGGCTTTGAAATATGGATTAAGACTATCTAAAATTCATAAAATTTTACAATTTAGACAATCTGCATGGTTGAAGTCATATATCGATCTAAACACGAGTCTTCGAACAGCAGCTATAAATGAGTTTGAGAAGAACCTTTTCAAACTCATGAATAATGCTGTGTTTGGGAAAACTATGGAAAACATACGTAAACATAGTGTTGTTAAATTGGTGACGAGTTGGTTAGGTCGATATGGTGCCGAAGCCCTTATTTCTCAGCCTGAGTTTAAGGCCTTAACAATATTTTGTGAAAATTTGGTGGCAATTGAATTCAATAAAACTGAAATATACTTCAATAAGCCCATTTATGTTGGTATGTGCATCCTTGATTTAGCTAAAACAACCATTTATGATTCTCATTATGGTTATATGGCTCCTAAATTTGGTTCCGATTGTAGCATTTGCTATACTGATACTGATTCACTAATCTATGAGGTGACTTGTAAAGACTTGTATGAGGTCATCAAACGCGATTGCTTTATACACTTTGACACAAGCGACTATCCTATTGATAACGTGTGGGATATTCCTCAAGTCAATAAAAAAGTTTTGGGTCTCATGAAAGATGAGAATAATGGTAGTATCATGACTGAATTTGTGGGGCTCCGTGCAAAAATGTATACGATACGTGTAGAGGGTGAAGATTCAACAAAAAAATTGAAAGGTGTAAAAAGAAACATAGTCAAGACTAAAATAACGTTTAGTGACTATGTTGATTGCCTTGAAAACAACATTGAAAAGACAGTTCAGCAAAATTTGATTCAGTCTCGGAAACATGAAGTAAGTTCGATAATACAAACAAAAATTGCATTAAGCCCTCATGATAATAAGCGATTTTTGGCAGCAAATAGTAATGAGACATTACCGTGGGGTCATTTCAGTATTATGGAGTAGAATAATATTACTTAAGAATAAATGTTTATTTTTAAGATTTTAAATTGTTAAAGATATATGATTAAGAAGAAAAAAATAAAATTACGTTGTACAAAATATATTTATTTTATTTTTTTTAATCTTTACTCTGCTGTTGGAATTTTATAATAATCTCTAGTATGGGTAAGTATCTGATGTTGATGATGGTTATGATGACTTACAATGAAACAAAATGGATTTAAAGGATTTTTAATTTTTTTCTTTATTCTTTCAGCCTATTTTCGAAAACAAAAATTTTAAACATAAATGTCCACAATTAATTGTGTTAAAATTTTGATATCTAGTATAATTATAGTTTATATCTTTCCCTAAATATTTTATTATTTCCTTTGGTGGTTGTAAATTTCCAAAGCTGTCAAAATACTCAATTTGATTATTGTTTTTCCAGTATGCTACCCAATGTGTGCCGGGGCCCTCTGATGTATCGATATTAATTATCCCGCATTCTTTTTTAAATGGTTTACTTGGAAGAGTATCACACATAAACACTCCTCTAAAATTTGGAATATCTTTAGCGTATTTTCTTATATCTACATCAGCAAGGGCTCTTTTAGGTAGCTGCATTAAAAAAATTGTTGATAAGGTTTTAAATATAATCCAAACCCCTTTTTATATGGTTTTAGGAACATGCCTTTTCCCATTGCAATAGCTTCCATTTTACTAGTATGCCGTTTTGCTTCATTTAACTGCTCTTTTCCAGTTTTTACTGCATTGATTGCTTTTGTAATGCCAGATACTCCACCGGCTAGACCCCCAAGTGCACCCAGGGCAGCGAATATAGGTGCAAGCGGGAGAAAACCTCCAGGTTTAGGTAGTGGAATTACTCGAGGAGTCTTAATCAGAGATTTTTCCCCTTGAAAATATTGTTTACAACTTTTCTTGAAATTTTAACTAAACTCATCCAAGTTTTTTGTTTTCTTAATTCTCTTTTTAGCACTATTCAGGGCATGTCTAAATAGACGATGCCCATTTATTTGAGGAGATCTCACCGTTTTACTGGTAGCATAACCCAGTCCAAATTTCGTTTTTGTTTTCATCGCGTTAGTAACAAGACAAGCGTTTGATTTTTCAGCAATACTACTATCACTTGCGGTAACTCTTTCCCAAGCTTTTTCAGACAAGATTCTATTAGCAGTATGCCTTTTTTCCAAATCTTTATTTTTTGAGTATAATATATCGTGTTGTCTGCAAGCTGCATCCAAAAGATTGATTCCTTGATCGCCTCTAGCTAATCGCTTCTTTAATTTAGTATCGGGTGCACAAAACTGATATCCAGGTAAATGCAGCTCAATGGGAAGTTTATCAATTAAATTATTGATGAAACCTTTCCCAATGAAGGATGGACTAAGACTGATTGTCTTTTTATAAATAATTGTCATTAGTATCTATTCTTTTCCAAGTAAAGGTTGAATGGAAAGTGAATTAAAATTAATAAAAGGACCCGATTATATACGAAAACAATTAGTAGTTTACAATATGCGATTCTTAAAACAACATAAGTCAATTAACGTAAAGAATATTGATTCAAAGTTAAATTCGTCCAATAGAACACGGCACAGCTCATTACTACCAAACTCTATTCGCGGTCTTATTGTTGGACCTTCAAATTGTGGGAAAACAAATGTGATGATTAGCCTTATTGAAGGTCCCAATGGACTGAAATTTCAAAGTATTTACTTATACTTAAAGTCGGCACAGCAACCGAAATATCAATACTTGGAGCGTTTAATTAAACCTATCAAGGGGATACATTTTTCATAATTTTCTAATAATGATGACGTCATATCTCCAGACGAAGTGCACCCCAACTCAATATTTATATTTGATGATGTAGCTTGCGAGAAACAAATCACATACGCTCATACTTCTGCATGGGGCGCCACAAGGATGTTGACAGCTTTTACTTATGTCAAACTTATACACGTATACCAAAACACCTAATTCGTGATAATGCTAATATGATTATAATATTTAAACAGGATGAGATGAATATAAAGCACATTTATAGCGATCATGTTGGTTCTGATATGTCTTTTAAGACATTTCATGACTTATGTTGAAAGTGCTGGACAGAAAACTATAGCTTTCTAGTTATAAACAAGGATGATCCCATAAATAATGGACGCTATAGGAAAGGATTCAATGTTTTTATTAGCCTATAAAAGGAAACAGTATAGATATTTTAAAATCAGTACAACAAATGCTGCTTAACGGATGACATTAAACAGCTAACTGCTAAACTGGGCTATACTGTTAAACAGCCAACTGCTCAACAGCTAACTGCTAAACAGCCAACTGCTAAACTGATCTATGCAGTTAAACAACCAACCGCTAAACTGGGCTATACTGTTGAACAGGAAACTGCTAAACACACCAACTATCAATATGAATAAGAAACCAAATCTAGTGAGCAATCTTATTAAAACTAGAAATATTTTGAAAAGGAAATATAAAAGTCTTCAGCTCGGGGAAGCTGCAAGTGATGAGCTCTTAGAAAAAACTTTCAAGCCAATATCAAAACCGTTAAAAGAAATAATTCAATCAACTAATAGCAAGAGAACAATAATAAAAAAAAATTAAAAATATTCGGATAACTCTTTTAAGGATAATAAAGTTACTACCAGCACACCATTTAAAAAGAGCAGGCATGATAATAATACATTTTCTCCAAAACTTGATAGAGAGGAAATCGATAAAAGTTTATCCACGTTTAAGTCATTTGATGTTGATAATGACGCTGATGATGATGATGATACTCATGATGATGATATTGCTGATAATGATTTGGAAAATGATGATGTCACCATTGCAATAAATCCGAATCAAAGTATTCAATTCAATTTATCAGGAGTTAATTTAAAAAAATTCGATAAAGTCTATGGTCCTCACAAGGATAAAAATCAGATATGGAGATTGGGTAATGAGCCAATTACTTTTGATTCAGCCAATGTAAATGTAGGTAACTCGCAATGGCCCTTCACACCAGGCTTATATGAACTATTAGTTTACAAGGAACCAATCAGTTTTAATGACTCAGATTTAATTACTTTTAAACAAATATTAGAGATGACTAATGCTCATAAACGAAATAACAGCATAAATGGGCAAATTAATGGAAATCGTTCGAAAAAATATACAACGATTATTAGAAAATTATTTAAAGAAAAAGTTCATAGAGGTGAAGGTTTGATGAAGTTGAGTACAAAAAAATCAAATTATGTATTTTGGGATGACCCCAACGAGTTGGTTGATAGATTGCGTCTTTTAATAGCATCATCAATAGCTGGTCACTCGAATCATAATAATGAAATAGTCTCAATTATTGAGGAGCTGAGAGAAGCAAAGATTATTGTATAAATAGACTACAAAATATAGCATAATCAATATTCATAAGATGTCTATCGATAAGTTTGGACATTATATGGGTAGCTCTGAAAGATATCAAAACCCGCACACCAAGATTCATTTACATAGATAGCGATCGTCATTTCAACTTCAACGCACGTAGAATAAAAAATATTGCTAATCCCGTATTGGAAAACGATGCTGTGAATAAAATTTATTTAAAAGGTTATTTTGAAGAAATAAAGAAACAATTGAATACATTTTATATGGACAAAACTACGGAAGCAGAGAATCGATTTCATGACTTAATACAACAACAAAACACATCGCTTACGACAAAACTTGCAGACTTAGAAGCAATAATAAATAAATCAACGCAAGATCTTACGCATAAAATTGATGTAGCTCAAGAACGTTTTTTAAGAAAAATAGAAGGCTATTACGAGTTTTTGAACGAGAAAGTAAACCGTGTTGAAAGGAATTCGCCAACTGAAGCTCTAAAACGTGTGTGGTCCAAGGTTGCAGATAGAGACGGGGAGGTAGAAGCTCTTAAACGAGTAACAATTACTGAAGCCATTAGAAATGGAAAGACAAGCAGTGGTGCAGGAGCTTCATAAGCAAGCACGAATAAATTTTATACGGCGACGTGTGGTAACCAAGGGTATAGACGATCTTTGGCAAGCAGATCTTGTTGAAATGGGCGCTTATTAAAAGTACAACAAAGGTTATCGGTTTATTTAAACAGTAATAGACACTTTTTCAAAGTTTGATTGGATTGTTCCCGTTAATCTAAAGGTAGTGAAAATATTACTAATGCAATTATGGTCATTTTTTCGCAAAAGAGGATTCCAAAAAACTTGCAAACAGATAACGGCAAAGAGTTTTATAATAAAACATTTCAAAACCTGATGAAAAAGCATAATATTAATCACTTTTCTACATATAGCATCATGAAAGCATCTATTGTAGAACGATTTAATAGGACCATAAAAGGTATGATGTGGAAAAAATTTAGCTTACAAGGAAATTATCAATGGATAAATATTTATAAAGATTTAATTAATGAATATAATAATAAAAAGCATAGAACCATTGGAATGGCCCCAAAGTCGGTCAGCACAAGAAATGAAGGCTCTATACTTAAACAAGCTTATAATCATCCTAAAATTTTTAAAAAAGGTAAACTAAAAATTGGCGACCACGTTTGAATTAGCAAATATAAGCATATTTTTGCAAAAAAATATATACTCCAAACTGGACAACAGAAGTTTTTAAAATTCGTTGCATACGAAACACAAACCCTGTAACATATTTATTAGATGATTATGAAGGAAACCCTATTCTTGGCGGATTCTATGAACATGAAGTATTGAAGTCACATTTTTCGAATACATACTTGATTGAAAAGGTTATTAAAACAACGGGACAGCAAGCTTACGTTAAATGGTTAGGATTTTCCAACCATCATAATTCTTGCATTAATAAAGAAGAACTAAAACACCTAAAATAATAAAGATAAATACCTTTACTTAATAAAGAAAAACATTTTATTTTTTTAATTATGAAAATTTGGATGGCTTTTTATTGAAATTTTATTTTGTAAAATTTTTAAGTTGATTCTTTAAACACGTGGATCATCTTCATCTTCTCCAGAGCTTTCATATAAGTTGTTGTTGTTGCTATTGTTGTTGTTGTTGTTATTGTTGTAGAAACCGAAATTTATATTTTCCTTCTTCTTCTTTTTATCTATTAAGGAAGATATGCCATGCATATCTTTGGTTTTCAGTAAATTGTGTGGAGTATCATTTAAGTAGTCCATCTGATTCTTAGTAATAATCAGAAATATTTTCGGTAAATAAATGTGAAATTCTTTATTTACAAGACATCTGATACTTTCACCATATTTTGTATCTATTCTCTCGATTCTGTTGACTTCATATGGGAAGTTTACTTCCATATCCTTTATAGGTAAGTAATTAATACCAGGATTTTGAAAAAGATTTTGCAGACTGGCTTTCATCATTTTATTCTGTAAACTTCACGCTGTGATAGGTACTTTTAAACTGATTCTTAATATTCTAAAAATGGACTTATAAGCATATTGCATCATATTATTTATCGATTTCTTATCAGTTGCGGTTAAATGCGTATATAAAATCATAACTTTTTATGATGAATGCATGTATGTATGCATATATTTTGTAAGTATATATATATGTGTATTATATATACATATACATATGAAATATTACAGGGTATGATGAAATACTATGGTATGCTAGGAGAAGTTAGAAAGAATAGTAAATATGTATGACTATATGATCCTAATTTTATAGAGACGTGTGCAAGATATAAATAGAAAACTATGATAAGAGGGATTTAGTTGTATTACATTCTTCAGTAAAATATGTATTGGGGGCAAGTTTTAAGAAGTCATGATAAATACTGTACTTGTCATGCACAGTGGAAAACTTTACAAATAATAAATGCTATAGTTTTGGATATTATGTTGCAGGTGTTTCTAGCCGCAGAAGGAGGGGTTAGAACACAAATTTTTTCTCTTAATAGAGGCCAGCAAATGCACACAAATATACCAACATTTGAATTTAGTCACAATCAGCATATAAAAATTGAGGTTACTGGTGGTATGATATCGTTAGTTGGTACAGTTTATGAAGGTGGTTATAAAGATACAAATGTATACTCATTCAAATCATCCTGCATTTTCCGTGAAATAGATGGATTTTTTGGAGGTATGGATAAAATACTCGGTAAGGCTGCAGTCCGTCCGTCTCATAAAAACTACACAAAAACCCACACCCAAAAGAAAAATTTGTGTGACGAGAGTGAAACTATCGAATTAGTTGGTGGTGGTGGTGGTGGCAGCTCACTTGACCGCTCATTTGAAGACGAGGATTATTAGATTAGACTATAAATACGAGCGCCAACTGTTATCATGTCATTTAAAAATATACCGTCGACAAAAGAACACATCTGTTAGAGAAAAAGAAAAAACAAAATGAAAAATAATTTCATCATATTACTCTCATATTTTTGTATTGTACATGTATTTTCAGCAACAGTACCAATTGATTTGAGTGAAAATGAATTTAAAAATACCGATTTTGCTGTAAAACTACCTAATAATGATACTGTAAGCATACAACTAAATTTTAAACTTTTAAAGTTTAGTAAAGATTTAAATGTAAACGCCGAGTCAGCAACAGCAGTAGAACCTCAGTCGGCTGGAGAGGAAGAGAGCCTGTAGATCAATCGTTTACAGCTGATGAGGCCATTGAAGCATTTAGGCAAGACTTAGTTAAAAAGGAGCAAAATATTGCCGGAATTATTGAAAGTTCACAACCATTTTACAGGCATTTTCAACTACAATACAAAGATAATATAAAATTGAGAATTCGCTGTACATATGATAGCAATTACTTGAAACGTCGATTAAATATTTCGTGTTTTGAATATCGTCAAGTTGAATACGAGAGATTTTTAAGTAACGGTGAAATTGAGGTGGTTACTGAGGATGACACTACTTTCCGTTCAGATATGACATTAAACAAAACATTCAAGATTACAAACACGATTTGGAAATGGATATATACTAAAATTTTATCAATCAGTTATAAATTTGCAGTCATCATGATAAGAGGTCTTAATTATCAAACAACGAATAATGAGTTACGTGCTAAATTTTTAAATGATTTCTTAAGGGAAGAAATACTTTTATGGCCTGAGCACAAGATTATTCTACAAAAATTAAAAGTTCGACTAGATGAATATGCACTATATAAGATAAAAACGTCTAAATTTGGTAACCATTATAACGATTGTGTATGGTCAAGGGATGAAACAACTCGTGGTCCTGATACATGTGGATGCTTCTTTATTGATGTATTATGGGATGACGCTTTGAATATAATAAACTGTTATTATAATATAAAAGTTCAAATTTTATCAAGTTTTCTTTAGTAAACATAGAGACATAGCACTTGACAATGTCTGAGGATAGAATTTTAGTTATAGATGTTCAAGGTTTCTACATCAATAATGAATTTAGTGTAAAAGAGATGAGTATTTTAGCGGATGATGACTCACAAGTTCAAACATTTATAATGAAACCGCCTCTTCAATATTCTATGCTGACATCAAGAGAAAAAGTTTCGTATAATTGGCTTTATAATAATCATCAAAGGTTTAGAACAAATTAAGTGGATTAAAAATTTGTTTAAAGATGAAAATATTTATCATAACCTAGATGATCTAAACTGTCAAAATTTAAAAACTCTGTATCAAAATGGTCAAGCAATAAATGTTTGTAGCTATCATAAGAAACATTTTATCTGCGCTAAAAAAAATGTATTACTCCTGAAGAAGTTTATAAATAAAGATCTAAAATAATAAAACAATTTGCGTTGTTATTTAGTACTTAAATTATATTAAATGGATATCGATCATCAGTTCATTACGAAAACTTGTCATGTCCATAACAATCTCTTTAAGCGGAACCACACCAACTCTTATTGGAAAATATTTTCCACCAATTGAATTGGCCACAAAATATGTTTGCTCACTTGTAGACTTTGTAGCATTTAATTCAATACCTAATGTAGATGTCTACAACAATTTATTTCATATCGGGCCACATACTATTACAATATCAGTTGGTTCATATGAATTTGAGGATATTGGGTTTTTCTTGGAAACAGCGGTAAGAGACATTGATGGATCAATTTTCCTGGAAATTGAATCAAACAACAACAACACTCTTAAAACTGAAATTGTATCCTCCATGGATATAGATTTTTCGAAACCAAACAGTATAGGACAGCTGTTGGGATTCAGTAAAAGAAAGTTGATAGTTAATGAGCTACCGTATGATGAGTTTATCAAAGTGATATCTTTAGACCTATTACAAGAAATAGAAAAAACTGAATATATACCTAAAGGTCAGTCTTATAAAACTACGAAACATTTTGAATCTGATTTACCTTTAAATATTACAAAGATAAACACAATACGAATTGAATGTAACTTGACAACCGGATCATATATTAATAACACATCAGTTCACACAATTCATGAATTTCCTCTGGATGTCTCACCAGGATATAAAATAAATGAGAAATCTCGAAATGTCATTTACTTACCCATCAACTGTCAACAAATAAACAACATAACGATAAGAGTCTTAAATCAGGACGGAGACCTTATAAATTTTCGCGGAGAAAAAATTTCCATAAGACATCACTTTAAGCCAGAATAAAAATGATTATTTACACTAAGAACAATAAAAACGTAATTCAAAAAGAATTTCAGTTACTCCTTCTTCTACACTCAACCCGGGACATACAAAAAAGAAGCTGTTGACTGCGGCTAATATAGAATATTTAAAATCCTTGAGACTTAATCTGAGATGAGCATGAAGCATGAATGAGATATTAAATGTCCTTCAAAAACCAATATATGATGAGAGCATTATAAATAAGGAATACCATAGTTACTCACCATATTTGAAATCTTTTAATAATAATGATGAGATTCGTATACCAATTCAGAATCAGGACCTCTTTGTCTTGCCAAGTGAGAGTATGATTTACATTCATGGCTTTTTAGTAAAACATGAGGGGAGAAAAGATGTAGCAACAACAGGTGTGAAATTTAAAAATAACTTTGTTTCATATTTGTTTGATGAAATTCGATATGAAATTAATGGTTTTGAAGTTGATCGTACACGCAATCTTTTCATCATCCACCATGAAAAACTTTACATCTTTGAATACAGCTGTAAGCAATGCATTAAAAAACGCCGGTTGGTGCTTGGAAGAGAATTTTGCATTAGAAAAAACCCACTTAAGTTGCTGTATACCTCTGAAAATGTTGATGGGTTTTGCCGAAGATTATACTAAAATAATATTAAACTCGAAGCATGAGCTTATCCTTCAACATTCTTCATCTAATGAGAGATCATTTCATCCTACTAATGCTGCAGATCAATTAAAATTCACAATATTGGATAAAATATGGAAAATGCCCCACATACAATTATCGGGCTTTGCAAAATTGGAAATGTACAAGATAATAAACAACAAAAACCGTATATTAATGTCATTTCGAAGTTGGGACTGTCATGTAAATCCAATGCTTCCAAAAAGTACAAAGGTTTTATGGAATGTAAAACTAGCTCCACAAAATTAAAAACCTAGATTTCTTATCATTGGCCTACAGAAGGAAAAAGGTAAAGATGAAGGAAATACATTCGAGCATTGCAATATCGCTAATTTAAAAGTATATCTAAACTCTGATTTATATCCCTATGATGATTTGAATAGTCGCTTTGAAATGGGGCAGTATGCTGTTCTATATGATATGTATATGAAATTTCAACAAAGTTATTATATGCGAGAACCTCAACCATTGCTAGATGTCGCTGAATTCAAGGCTATTGCCCCACTAATGATTGTTGATGTAACACATCAAAATGAAGCAGTTAAAACTGGGCCTATTGATATACGAATCGAATTTGATACCGAAGCAAACAAACCGATTCCAGATAAAACATCGGCCTATTGTCTAGTAATCCATGATCGTTTAATTGAATACTCACCTCTAACCAGCGAAATCAGAAGAATTATTTAAATGTGTGCGAATTATAAAAAGGTAACCAGTCATCATCTGATCTTTATTGTTGAAGGTATTTTGAATAAAGCCATCAGCAAAATAATATGAATAGATTGAGAGGGTATCGTAAATTAATTTATTGCTACTACTGCGGTAGCAACTCGCACTTAGAGGAGAAGTGTAAGAAGAAGAAGGATGACCAAAAGTTAGCAAAATAGGCAAAGGAGCAAAAAGACGCTAAAAATAAGATTGGTAAAGGTGTAAAAAGATGCAGAAACAGAAGAAGAAGATAGAGCTAAATTATACTCGAAGCTGAATGGTTAAGTCAATTACTTTTTATGTATGTAATTATTGCTTTTATACATGTAATTATCAAACTTTAAATATAACAAATCAATAAAAGAACAATAATGATTCATATATAAATCAACTCGTTTTGTTTTATTTATATCAGCATAGTTGCGTATGGTCATGGCTATAATATCGCCTTCTTAATTTATTTTGCTGCTTTCATGCTTTGTTTTTATATAAGTCAACCAACTCATATTAAATTTATTAAAATGCATAACAACTACACTATTTACTTCTGTGCTGTTTCCTTATCTTCAGCTTGCGGTTTTGGGTCTGGGCTTATCACCTTAAACTTGAAATGCTGATTTATAACAACAACAACAACAACACCGAAGTTTATGTAGCGACTTAAATCTATAAACATTCTGCTTGCTATGAAGCTTGGGCTTATCACCTTAAACTTAAAATTTGATTTATACCAACAACAACAACATCACTCATCATACTTCAGTCAGCTTGATCAATCATACCCCCATTTAGCTAGCTATCCGTCCGTCCGTCCATCCATCTGACTATCTGTCCGACTGTCTGCCCATTCGTCTTCTATGCTTGCTTATCACCGAATTTGAAAAATAGAGATTATTAATTCTACAAGCTTTAAATCAGCTTCATCTTTTTATTTTAAGCCTAAGTGCATTTTTATGCTAGCTGAATAAAAAAAATATTTCAAGCCTAAGCGCATTTTTATGCCGGCTGAATAAAAATAATTTATTTAGAGCCAGTGGCGTTTTTAAGCGCCGGCAAAAACGCGAGGCAGGTCCTTTTCTTTTAAAACACAAAAATTTAAACAAAAAACATTACATGGCGATCCTGCCAAACACGGACCCAAATTTGATGCGTACGCAAGAAGAAATTTTGCCGACGGCAAAACAACAAATACAGCAAGAATACGTACCAGATGGTGATGACGTAAAAGCACCAAAATCATGGAGTACAACAACTCTATTTGAACAACAAGCAGAGGAATTCATGAGTACCTACAGGACATGGTTGCTGGGAGTAGAAGAGGAGCAACAAAGGGAACTGGAGCAGCAGATTAATATACAACATCAACATCGATACACAATAAACAAAAATTTATTTTTCTCATTAATTTTATAAAAACAAAATTATAAAAACAAAAATATAAAGAAACACTAAAGAACTAATAACACTTTCTTAATTTATTTTTCAAGTAATATTAATTAACAAATAAACAATGAAGTAAATCCATATTTTTTTAAAATTTATTATTAAATTTTTGTACACAAAATAACACACACGAAACTTGCATCTTTTCACTTCAATAACAACTTGTTGTGCTTATTATTACAAATTTTTTTTACACTTACACAGAAACACTTGGCAAATATTTTTAGCAAAACAAAATTTTTTTACCAACAACAACAACAACATTTGTTTCTTTCTATATATTTTTTTGTTGCTTTGTTACTTTAAAACACTACACTTAACTTGAATTAAATGCATATATTTAGCGAATATATGCTATACGAAAATTACGCGCACGATAAATATAATAATAATATTAAAATAATGCGTTCACTAAATTACCTTTGTGTATTCTTTGGCCGCGATCGATATAAACAATTTTTTTTCCTTACACACTACGCGAAAATATTTACGACCGCTATTATATTCTTCATTCATAAAACTGAAACGTCAGTTTTACTTTTTCTTTACACTCATATTTGCAAAAAATCATTGCAGGCACATGTTTAAATGTTGGCATGCATGATTTATTGGCACTATGAATCAAAGGGTGATTCAAGTGAAATAAAAAATTAAAAATTTTAATGTTTTGATGTCATGACATAAATTTATGGACAGAATTAAAGAAAACATAATATTTCTTGAAAAATTAAAGAAAAATTTAAGAAAAAGTAAAAATCGAATTTATACTGAAGAATATAAAAAAGCTAAATTGCAAAAAATTGAAAATTTGAAAAACGAAATAGTCAAATATGAAACTTTAGAAGATTGCAAACATTTTATATTAGAATTTAATAAAATTTATTATGAATTACATGAATTCATAAAAAATTTAATAACAGGAAAAGAAGATAAAATTAATTTGCATTTATCATCGGTTTGGGAGGAAGAAAGTAATTTGCCAAAAATGTCAAACTTTGACATAAATGTAGTAGGTAAAAACCTACCAGTTTTTAAAGGAGTTTATGAAGAATTAGATGATTTTATAGTGAAAGCAGAATTGCTTCATGATTTAATAAAAGATGAAGATAAGGCAATTTTTATTAAGTATATATACAATTTTAAATTAACAACCCAAGTGAGAAGTATACTTGGACGTTTGAACAGACCTTCGACATTGATTGAATTAAAATCTTTTTTGGTGAAATCTTATCCCAATCCAAAAACAGTACAGCAAATGCTAAATGAATTTAGTTCTATATAACAGAATAATCTAACAATTTCCGAATATAGAGAAAAAATAACAGAATTAGCAGAGCAATTAAGCAATTTAGAGCTACAAAGCTTAGAGAAACCCAGTCAAGAGACAAAAGATGCAATATATAAGGCAACGAAAGTATGGCACTTAATATTTTTTCAAAAGGTGTCAGGACAGAATAAAAAACTATTTTACAGGCGAATCCGCCAAAATCTTTTAATGAAGCAACTGAAAGATGCTTGAATATTGAGCAAAATCTTTCAACAGATAGAAACAATATTTTACATATACAGAACAGAAATAATTCAAGAAATTATAATGAGCAAAATAATAGATTTAATCAAAACTTCAGAAATTACAATAATCAACATTTTTCCAACAGAGATAATAACAATTATAGAAATAATACATTTCAAAACAGAAATCAAAATTTTTCAAATAATAATTACAGAAATAATAATAATTTTCAAAACAACAATCAAAATAACAATTACAGAAATAATAACAATTACAGAAGCAACAATTTTCAGAATAACAATAATTTTTACCGTGGAAATAACGGAAATAATAATAATAATTTTATAAACAATAATAACAGAAGTACTAATTTCAATAGAAATACAAATTTTAGAAACAGTAGCAATGCGCAGGGAAACGGATATGGCCGGGTAACAGGAATTGTTGCCCACAGATGCCAAAACTGATCCTACAACTTACTAAAAATTTAACTAATTTTATTATATTAAAGTGCAAAAATAGTAATGAGAATCTGAAATTCCTAATAGACACGGGAGCAGATATTTCTATCTGCAAGAAAAGAAGCGAGAATAAAATAGAAACAAGAAATATTTCAACAATAACTGGTATAACAAATGAAAGTATAGAGTGCATAGGCACATAATATTTAAAATTTTTAATTGAAACGGAGTAAATAACACACAATTTCCACATAGTAGAAAATGAATTTCTAATATTAACAGATGGCGTAATAGGGCGTGACATGTTGAGGAAGTATATGTCTAAAATAGATTTTGAAACATACACAGTAACATTTTTAATAAATGAAAAAGAACCAGCATTTCCAATAATTTTATATTATAAAAATTTTACAGTACCTGCTCGATCAGAAGCAGTGGTCTCCCCATTAATATTAGGGTTAATGAAGACAGTTTAATCCTTAACAAAGAAATAAATAATGGAGTCTTCGTTGCAAATAGCATAATACCTGCGAATGGCGTAGCACACGTGAAAGTTTTAAACACGACAGAAAAAGAAATAAATTTACAGGATATAAACATTGTTTCTATGTTTATAGAAACCATTAAAAAACTACAACATATTTACGAGCAAAGAAACTAACAAATTTAATGCACATAGATTACAAGAACTTTTAAAAACATTAGACATTGGATGCAACGAACCGGAGGCAGAAAAATCAATAATTGACATTTTAAAACAATTCCAAAATGTATTCCATCTTCCCGGAGAACCACTGACAGTGAACAATTTTTCCACGCAAGAAATTCATACTACTGATTCAACAGCGGTATACATAAAGAACTACAGACTCCCACGGACACAAATGACAGAGATCAACGAACAAGTAGACAAGCTTTTAAAAGACAACATTATTGAACACTCAGTTAGCCCTTACAATTCGCCACTTTTAGTTGTTCCAAAAAAATCGAATAATGATGAAAAAAAATGGAGATTAGTAGTCGATTTCAGGAAGCTAAACGAAAAAATAGTAAACGACAAGTTCCCCCTTACAAAAATAGAAGACGTACTAGACAAATTAGGAAGAGCTAAATACTTTTCGACCTTGGACATGACTAGCTCCTTCCACCAAATACGATTACACGAAGACTCACGACCACTAACTGCCTTTTCAACAAATAACGGACATTACCTATTTAAACGCCTACCTTTTGGACTAAAAATATCGTCCAACAGCTTTCAGCGCATGCTAACAATAGCATTGAGTGGTTTAGATGCTGAAGCATTTTTATATGTAGACGATATTATTGTGTTTGGATGCAGTTTAGGACATCAAAATGAAAATTTAGCTAAAGTTTTTGAAAGGATGAGGAAATTTAATTTGAATACTTTGTGAATTTTATTTGAATTGAATTTTCAGATACTGTAGGGCCTTTGCGATTATCAAATAATTTACGTTATATATTAACTATGCAATGTGAGTTAACGAAATATGTCATTGCTTGTCCTATGGAGACCAAAGACGCAAAAACCGTTGCCAAATCCTTAATAGAAAATGTTATTTTAATCTATGGTCATTTTAAAGTTCTTAAATCAGATAGGGGTACTAAATTTACCAATGAATTGATGTCAGAGATTTGCAAACAACTTAACATTAAACAAATATTTAGCACGCCTTATCATCATGAGACCCTCGGTTCAATAGAAAGAAACCACAGAGTATTGAACGAATTTTTATTAAATTTTTGCAAAGATGATGAATGGGACCACTGGATCCCATACTTCACATTTTCTTACAATACAACACCTCATGCTGACACTAATTACACTCCTTTTGAACTTTTGTTTGGCAAATTAGCAAACCTACCAAATGATAAACTAGATAATTCAAAATGTTACAACACAGACAATTATGCGCAAGAATTGAGAGTAAGATTAAAATACTCACTAGAAAAAACAAAAGAATTGATGAATATAGCAAAGATTAATCGAATCAAAAATGATGCAATTTCTGCACCATTAAATATAAAAATTGGTGAAAAAGTAATGATAAAGAAAATGAATAGAAAGAAAAACCAACCACCATATCATGGTCCATATATTATAGTTGCTAAAAATGGAGTGAATTCTAAAGTTAATGTAGATGGTAAAATCAAAGAATACCATAATAATTTACTAAAAAGATGGATTTAATTCAAAATTTTCAAATAAAGTGAAAATTTATTAATTAAAACAATTGCATTGTATAAATTTCATAAACAAATTGAATTCGTATAATTTTTAATAATATAAATCATATATCTATTTTGAAACCATTTTTGGAATAAAATATAATCTGTTACAGTTAATAAGAATATTAGAAATGTATGAAACAAATACATATTATATTTTAAGATTAAATAATCTATTAAATTATAATAAGAAAGTTTGAATTGTATAATTTTAAAAATTATTTTTCTTTTTTCAAATAATTTTTATCTAAAGGATGGGGGTGTAGTGCGCACCGAGTTAAGCAACTGAACTTATACTTATACCGAGTTAAGCAACCAAACGTACACAAACTTATTGATTGCACTGTACTATGTTTATTGTTATTCACCACGCACAATGACCCGTGGTTATATATTAAGTTTACATTACGCACTTTCGCACTAAGCTAATGTTCTATTTCTTTCACTCGCGCACTTTTAATATTTCAAAAAACCTTCTTCACGCCTTCTATGGTTTATACCAGCGAACAGTTGGAGCCTAGATTGATTCGTGATAAAGAAGTAAACAAAGAGCACAACAAACAAGTCTTTGCAGAATCAATGCAGTCGCTTTTTTGAACCTTTGCTTTTGCAAAGTAGTGGAAAAACATTGCTTTGAAAGGCGACCTACAGCACATAATTCTGTTTTAATTAAACAGAAGGTGTTAGTATAAGCTTATCAAAGTGGATGGTACTGCAGAAGCCACAGAAGACTACTGATGAGTTGATGTAGCTATCAACGAAACAGCTGTCTAGTCTGCTTGGTGGTTTGTTCTGCAAAGAACTTATTGTTGTTGCAACCTCTTGCTTCATGAACTTAATTGGCATTAAGCTTATACATAATTCTAAAAAATATTATTTTTTTTAGAATTATTAAAAACAATATTGTAATTAAAATATGCCATCATTAACTTTTCATGTAAACACTGGTGCGAGCCCGACCTATGAAAACAAGTATGTTATTATGTCTCTACACATAAAACAACTTTTTTCAAAAAACCTTCTTCACGCCTTCTATGGTTTATACCAGCGAACTGTTGGAGCCTAGATTGATTCGTGATAAAGAAGTAAACAAAGAGCACAACAAACAAGTCTTTGCAGAATCAATGCAGTCGCTTTTTTGAACCTTTGCTTTTGCAAAGTAGTAGAAAAACATTGCTTTGAAAGGCGACCTACAGCACATAATTCTGTTTTAATTAAACAGAAGGTGTTAGTATAAGCTTATCAAAGTGGATGGTACTGCAGAAGCCACAGAAGACTACTGATGAGTTGATGTAGCTATCAACGAAACAGCTGTCTAGTCTGCTTGGTGGTTTGTTCTGCAAAGAACTTATTGTTGTTGCAACCTGTTGCTTCATGAACTTAATTGGCATTAAGCTTATACATAATTCTAAAAAATATTATTTTTTTTAGAATTATTAAAAAAAATATTGTAATTAAAATATGCCATCATTAACTTTTCATTTATTATTTTTGTTATATACTTATATGCATTACGCACTTTCAATGTTTATTATTTTTGCTATATATTTATTTTGCATTACGCACTTACGCATTAAGCTTATATTTGTTTTTCACTCACGCACTTTTTATGTAAAAAATTATGCACTTTTTCGATTTTAAAAAAATACCGTTGTTTGGCCTAATAAGCACTGAATTTGAAAAATAAAGATTATTAATTCTACAAGCTTTAAGTCAGCTTCATCTTTTTATTTTAAGCCTAAGTGCATTTTTATGCCGGCTGAATAAAAATAATATTTCAAGCCTAAGCGCATTTTTATGCCGGCTGAATAAAAATAATTTACTTAGAGCCAGTGGCGTTTTTAAGCGCCGGCAAAACGCGAGGCAGGTCCTTTTCTTTTAAAACACAAAAATTTAAACAAAAAACATTACACTACTGTGCACTGCATTACTTAGATTTTGATAAGTTTTTGCTTAGTAAAGTTGTTTTTGTTTTACTTTAGTTCACTTGCAATAATTGGAAATATGCAGTTTGTGCATTTTGTAAACAAATTAATAGAAAAGGGTGTTAGCTTTTAACTTAGCACTCTATATGTTATCGTCACTTTTATAAGTGTTTTGTTGATTGTGGCACAATTGTGCTAGCACAGTGAGCTGAAACATAAGGGTGAGCATGTGCTAGTGTGTCAGCACATCAAAAATTGTGTTATTACCCACCTCTATATGATAATATTGGTATGGTTCAATTATAACGGCGGCACACCTCCATCCGATGGTCCAAATTTTCGATGACGCTGTGGCATAATTGAGGTCCTATGCCGTTAATATGCAGAATTATCTCATCCTTTAGCTCTTGAATTATTGCTGGCTTATCGATGTACACCTTTTTTTTAAATAACCCCAAAGAAAGAAGTCCAACGGTGTCAAATCACATGATCTTGGCGGCCAATTGACATCGCCACCACATGAGATAACACGGCCATTGAATTTGTCGCGCAAAAGAGCCATGTTTCGTTAGCTGTGTGGCAAGTGGTACCGTCCTGTTGAAACCACATATCGTCCACGTCCATATCTTCCAATTCGGGCTATAAAAGGTTCGTTATCATCTCATGATAGCGAACACAATTCACAGTAACTGTCTGACCGGCCTCATTTTGGAAAAAATACGGCCCGATGATGCCGCCAGCCCATAAACCGCACCAAACAGTAACTCTTTGTGGGTGCATTGGTTTTTCGACAATTACTCTTGGATTATCATTCGCCCTAATACGACAATTCTGCTTATTGACGAATCCACTGAGGTGAAATTGTGCCTCATCACTGAAGATGATTTTCTTCGAAAATTGATCATTCACTGTTGCCATTTCTTGCTACCACTCTGACCATTGACGACGCTTAAAATGTTCAAGAGGCTTTAGTTCTTGAGTCAATTGCACCTTGTTACCGTGTAAATGCAAGTCTTTATGCATAATGTTCATCAAAGACGAGCGTGAGAGGTGCAATTGTGTGCCACGACGACGAGTTGAGGTGGACGGCTCTTCAGCCACACTATCGCGAACAGCAGTAATATTTTCGGCAGTACGAGCTGTACGAGCATGCAATGGTGTTATCACATCTCATACAGACCCGGTACGCTCAAATTTTTGCACGATTTTTCCGATTGTACGCACTTTTGGACGATTAAATTGACCGAAAAAATCACGAAGTGCACGATATGTATTTTGATTTGAACCAAATTGCTCGATTGTGTATCTCTCCATGGTTAAAATCGAATTAGTCTGAAATTAAGAAATGTCAAATGAAATGCAGAAAAAACTTAACGTTTAGGCGTGGTTCTTATTCTACACTGGCCCTTAAAATTTAACCAACCTTTATATGAAATTTGTTAAACAAAACATTTCAGACAAATTGTTACAATTTTTCAAATTTCTACTGCCAACCTTTGCTACCAAAAAACAAGATTTGAATTTTAATAATTTTTTAACCCACATCCATACACGAAGAGAAAAAAACATAATTGCAACAACCATGTCTTAAGAGGATCACGGATTATGATTGTTGCTAATATGTCCTTAAACATATAATATTTTTTTTGATCATGATAAAATGATTACAACTATATTTAGAAAAGGAACTTTTTTGTAGGAACCAAAATATTATTGAAACAATCATTATTCTCTTATTGGGTCGAAAATATAATAATAGCAACAACTATATTATGAATTTATTTTAAGGATCCAAAATATTATTGAAAAAATAATTTAATTTAATTTTCCAATTACACTCCAATTTCCATTGTCTGAGCTGAACAGAAATAAATTAAATAAACAGAATTTAATTAAAAAATCATTTGATGAAATTTTCTGTCCGAGCTAAGGTTTCGCTTACGAGCCCGCACACTACCAGTAGGCCACAGCCGCTACTATCGTTCGCCTGACTAATGCCATTCATAAGCATAGTAAAGGGTCCGCCAAATAACTTTTTTTTTGAAAAAAACGCATTAGGTGGTCAGTTGGCTTCAACTCCTGAACCAGTTGGACTTTGTATGGCGTCATACCAAGGTCTTTATGCAAAATTCATCTCAATGATGTCTCCGAAATGTTCAATTGTCAATGTATAAATCTGAATAAAAAATTTGCATCAATTTGATGCAAACGACGGATGCGGGTTAATTCAATTTTTTTATTTGTTTTACTTAAAAAATGTCTTATACATATGTTAGCCCATTTCGCTACTCTTTCTTATATTTCTAGCCACTTTAAATAAATCTTGTATTTTTACCTTCATTTTATTACAAAGTCCTGAATTAATTTTTATATTATTTTTTACGTATTAATCTTATCTATAAAAAGATCTACATATACATGTATATATTATAAAATGAACTGTTTTTTAATTAATATGTGTAATGTTTTCATTTCACACGTTAAAAAATTGTTTTTTTTTATTTAAATGAAAAAACAAAAAACTTCCCCCCCAAGATTCATGCCTGCCCCCTCTGTCTTCTTGGTCTGGCTACAGGTCTGTTGCCTGAAGAAACGTTTCCTTCATGAAAGTTTGAACTGCAGAACGTCACCATATTGTAATGAACAAATGAGCTGTTCTTGGCCCAGGTAGCAAAATAGCCAAGACCCATGATTATGAAGTGGATCTGCACACCTACATAGCTCTGCTTCGAACTTAGCTCAGGGAAAAAGGGGGGTTGTTGCTTCACGTCACTGGAAAACAGCCGGTTACAGAATAAATATAATAGGTGCAGATATAGTAAAGGAAAATAGTAAGACCATACCAGAAAAATAATAAAAAAAAAGAAAATACACTGAAACTATATTAATTGCTCACGGATTTCCTATATTTGTGATTTCACAGGGAAAAGGAGAAGGTGTTAGGCTCTTTCCTCGTCTGTACCCGCCCATTATGCTCACGTTAAACTTATCCTCGTGAGCCCACGTCCATACTTGCTGACACTTTTATATCATAGTTCCTTGCCCTATTGTAGAGATTTAATTATACAATTTAATAATAATGACAACATATTCATTAGTTCAACAATTTGTTCATTTTTTTATTTTTTTTTTATTTACTCAGTATACTAAAAGTTTTATTTAACAAACGCTTAAATTAAAATATTTATTTCTAACTTAAGCATTTATCTTTTTCTTTAACTGTTTATATTTGTGGTTTATTTGGACTAAATTCAAATATTTTTATTTCCAAAATTTTTACATAATTATAACTATATTTCAAAAAGAAAAAATACAAGATTTTAACAGCATTAAATTGAAACAAAGCTTGACACCAAATTATGTTAAGCTAAAATAAGTAAATATAATAAATCTACATTACTGCCAACAAAATTTCCTTGCGCACAACAAAAAAAAAAAGATAAAGGAGAGATAAATTAATTTTTGTCAATGAAATATTTGTTTTGCTTTGATTTCATTTTACAGTTCTTACTTGATTATATATTCACTAAAATAAAAACAAATATCCTCAGTTATGTAAAACCCTTGATTGTAATTACACGTTCAACATAAATTGTATAAATAATCGAGTGGGTACTGTAAGTGTGTTTTGCTAAACTAAGCTTTCTTCTTCTTTTTTCCTTTTCTATTTTGTTTTCTCTAAATTTACTTTAATTTCTTTGTTTTGATCTGATACTTCTCTAATTCATTTGTTTTGCTCTGATTTCTCTAACTCTCTTGTTTTTCTTTATTTACTTTACCATCTGATCAATTGTTATGTTTTCTTTAATAAATGTCCATCATATGCAAGTTAACTGCTTGCGTAATTTATGAATGAAATTAATTTATGTTTTGCTCAACTTGATATTTGTTTTAATCTAGATCTTTAGTTTACTAGTTGCATTGAACATATTTTGCAACAAAACTAATATGCGCTTTATTTTGTTTATTTATTTCTTTATTTATTTATTTCTTTGGGGTTTGCGTTAAGTATTGTAGTTTTATTTTCTATTGAACTTAATTTTCTACTTAAGCGCAGAAAGTTAAAACAGAGAGGAATATATTTTTTTAAGTTAACAATTTAAATAACAAAACAGAGTAACTTACTTTGGTTGGGTTTTGTTTGTTGTTGTTGATGCTCCAGTGATGCAGCAGGTCTGTTGAGTCGGTTGTTGGTCAATGTGCTGGTAAACTTTTTTGTTGCTTTTAGTCTTTTAATATGTTTGTTACTATTTGTATTTTTAACTATTAGTTTTATTTATTTATTGGCCAAACAAGGCAATGCAATTTACTTATTCTTACTTATTCTAACAGGTTTTGTTTACTTATTATTAAGTTTTTTGTTTTTCTTCTCCCCTTTCCTTGTTTTTATTTTATTTTTTATTTGGTGCTCTTAGTGGGCATACTCCGCCCACCGGATTGACATGATTTCAAAAACCATGTCAAAACTAAGAGAAGAGGAGGAAAACAAGAGAGACTGTATACACACTTAAGATACGATGTATATATATTATTCTTAAAGACTATAAGGACAAAAGGACGTAAATGGGAGATTTGGAGAGGGATGTTAAAGAATTTTGATTTATTAAACTAAATGCTTATACATATAAATCCATACATGTATGTAGTTTATCTGAGGCCTGTGTTAATTCTGATTACTGAGTGATTTATATAGGGTTTGCTTGAAAGAGGATTTGGACATAGAAGGTGAGTAGTATATAGAGATATTATTAAATTCTCTGCAATAACGATTGATGGGTTCTTTATTTACATATGTAGTTTGGTGCTGATATTCAGTTAACAATCGAGTATGCCTAGTGCGCCTAATTGGATCGTTAAAGGAAATCATATTAGAAATATATTCGCTGTGAATAGCACCATTAATTACATCAAATGTGAAGCATGAGCCCAATAACGATCTTCTTGTTGATAGTGGCATCAAATTTAAAAGGCTGGGTCTATGTTCATATGATGGAAGGCTACAATAATCATGGGGGTTGTACATATCTCTAAGCGCGTACAGTAAGAACTGGTTTTGAATAGACTCAATTCTTTCTCTATGGGAATCGAAAGATGGATTCCAAATTATGCATGCATATTCAAGTATTGGGCGCACTAATGCACGGTACAAGGATGTAGTGACCCATATATTCTTGAATTCATTTGCACGTCTTTTTATAAAACCGAGCTGTTTGCTGGCCCTGGACACAATTTTATCATAGTGCAGATTAAAGCGCATCTTGCAATCTAAGACAACTCCAAGATCCACTATATGGTTGACCCTTTTTAGTTCGATGCTATTGAGGTGGTAGGTATGTAATGTTACGTTGTTTTTACGAGAAAAGCTAATAACATTGCATTTATTGACATTAAGATGTAGTTTATTTTGAAAACACCATTGCTCAAGAGACAACAATTTTGATTGCAAAAAATTTACATCTACATCTGATTGAATTGAATAGTACATTTTTAAATCATCTGCATACATAAGATGTGGGATATCGTTAAGAACTTCTGACAGATCGGATATGAATATGTTGAAAAGAAGAGGACCAAGATGACTACCTTGCGGAACTCCCGAGGAGACTGGAATTTTTTTCGATAGAACTCCCTGGAATTTAACAAACTGGGATCTGCCGTTTAAATATGATTTTAGCCAACTTAGTATGGACCCTGCAACACCAAATTTTTCTAACTTATATATAAGAATGTTGTGATCAACTCGATCAAAAGCTTTACTGAAATCAGTATAAATAGCATCTATTTGGTGCCCTTTTTCCATTTTGACTAAAACATCTGATACCATAATCATGAGATTAGTGGTGGTAGATCGCCCTTTTCGGAACCCGTGTTGCTGTTCATTTAGACGTGGGTTAATGAAACTTGTTAGCTTTTCACAAATAAGTTTTTCAAAAAGTTTTGGAATGGCTGACAAGATTGCTATGCCTCTATAATTTTCAACTGATCTTTTATCACCATTCTTGTAAATTGGCGTAAGATGGGATGATTTCCAATATGAAGGAAATGTCCCACAAACCAGTGATTCGTTAAAGATTATGTGTAATGGCAATAGCAGTTGGTCTAAACATCGCACCAAAAAGCTTGTAGGTATTAAGTCTGGTCCTGGTCCCTTTAATATATCCAGTTCTTTTATTGCATTAAAAATCTCTTCCTGGGTTAAATATAAACTATCAACTATAATAGTTGAGCTAGGAGAAGTTTCAGATAAGGTGGTAGGAAGACAAAAGACCTCCTTAAAGTGATCGGCATACAAGTTGCTTATTTCAAGAGAATTGGACGAAGTGACATTACCTTTAAACATAGACGATGGATAGCCGCTAGATTTGCGCTTCATGTTAACAAAGTCAAAGAATTTTCTCGGCTCTCGGACAATTTTTTCTCCGATGATGTTCGTGTACAACTTGTACGCTTCTTCTGACTTGATAGAGAACTCTCTTGATAGCTCGTCATATCTAAGCTTCAGTTCATCGCTTATATTATCAGTGTTTTTGAGATGTTTGTAGATTTTATTTCTTTGATTCCTCAAAAATCTTAGATTCTTGTCTAGCCATGGTTCTGTGAGCTTATTCTTTTTCTTTATTATTGGCACATAACTTTCGATAGCGGTAAAAATGTGCTGATAAAATATAGAGACAGCACTGTCTAAATCTAAATTGAATAGAATATGATTCCAATTTAGAGAACTAAGATAACATTTTATTCTTTCATAATCGGCGTTGAGGTAATCGTATGCAATGGTGTTATTATAAGACTGGGTAAAGTTGATGTCATTAGCAGAGAAAACAACTTTTATGGCTGTATGATGAACAGTGTTGGTTAATAAATTTTCTGCTCCCATGCATGGACTAACCTTCACTTCTTCATACGAGTTAGTAAAAATTAGGTCCAACCATCTGCCATTCTGATTTTGTACAGAAGAGACTTGCTGCAAGTCACTGCCATAAAAGGTGCTAAGTAAGTTGAAGTCTATGGCATTAGAAAGATTTACGGGAAGAAGAAAGTTGTCGTTTTCGTCGGTGACAGAAGATATATTTGGGCGATTGAAGTCACCAAGAATAACAACTTTATTTTCCCTCTTTTAGGGAGGAGGTAAAGGTGGTCAGTGTTGCACATAGCTCGTTGTATGTTGTTTCACTTGAGCCGGGAGGAATGTAATCGACACCTATGTACACATTGAGACTTTTACCTGAACAAACTCTAATAATTCGGTGATCGAACAGTTTATGGTTAGGTGTGTCTAATAGCTCACTTGAAAGGGAATTGTGAGATGCTACAAGGACACCACCTCCTCGAGAAAGACCTGTTCAGGAGTAGTCCCGATCCTTTCTGAAGACAGTCCAATTGCTATCAAGAATTTCCTCATTATTGAAGGTTTCGTTTAGCCATGTCTCAGTGAATACTAGGACATTGAAGTGGCATGATTTAGCGTCAACTTAAAGTTTGTTTAATTTGCTTCTCATGCCGCCACAGTTATAGTAGAATATATTTAAGAAAGAAGAGTTAGGAACGATAATATTGCTGTTGCTCTTTACGAGATTTTTGAAGAAGAGAAACATGTTTAGCTCTGACATGAGCGCCATAGGTTTCCAGATCCACCTTGACTTGATCAACCGTTACACCGAGGTGCTCGTGAAAGCGGACAAATAAATTACGCAAGTCTTCAACACCGGTAGGAAGACCTTCTTGCTGAATTAATACTCTAAGATTAGTTTTGGTCTTGCCTTAAATGCATGTTGAATCAGGGGCTTTATACATATAAGCGAGATACAGGCGAACTGTTATAAACGTTGTTCTCCCTGAGGCGAGAAAGGGCATATCTGCTCTCAGTGCCTTCGCAAGAGTTTAGTGTCAATTTCACTTTTGGAGGAAGTAGGGGGTCTAAAAATGACGTAGGACCACCAGGTTGATTGCAAAGCTCATTTGAAACAGAAGATGGTTTTGGTAAACCACTTCCGGTTGGTGGTGAAGGATTAAGAGTATGAGAATGGATAAAATTTGGATATTTATCACAATTGGTTTCATTATTGTTAAGATTAAATGAAACCCGTTTACGTTTTTGATGAGTTGGCGGTTTAGATGCTAGATTGCATCCAGTAATCATCTTATTATAAGATGAAGCCGTATTCTGGTTAATTATGGGAGAAAATATGGGGGAAATGCTAGTTTTCAGATCCAATTAGAATCTGAATTATGGTGGGACTTAGGTTGCACAAAATTTTTGATGAATAAGGTTTGGATTCAAGAACAGATAGGTTTACATTTCTTTTATATAGAGGATTCTTAGAATTAAGATTAGAATTAGAATAAGAGTTTAACTTAGATTTAGAGTTAGGACGGGAATTTATATACGGAAAAGAGTTAGAGCAAGAACTATAATTACTTTTAGATAATGGATTCTTGTTAATGTTAGGAATCCTTTCAGAAGATTCGATTCTTGAACTGCCAGAACTTTGTAAAGATCTTGATGTCTTAGACTTTTTCCCAGGCTTATTCGTCCATTCGGTTATTAACCATTCGCCGTGTCTCTCAATGCTGTTGTTCAAGAACATCCACGCATATTGACTTGGGATGTTTAGTTTGAAACTGCAGAATTTTTTGCTTTATTGGATATCTTTGAACAGTTTGTAATAGATATGCCAAATTTATTACGAAAGTAAGTGCTCATCCAGGATATATTTGTTTTAACTGATGGGCCCTTAATGAACAGAGTGGTCTTGTCAATTTCATTTGAATCATGGAGTTTCTTTATTCTATTCTGCCATTGAGTTGAAGTCCATGACGTTCCAAACTTATGAGATCCAGGTTGTGAGTTATTGGTATTTTTGTTTTGTTTTGGAGAAATTGTTGATGAACGAATAGAATGAGCTATTGTGGGTACTGTTGATGGTGGAGATCCGATTTGGGGTGGATTCATTGTAACATTTTGAGGAGTAGCAATCGGTGTTATATGTTCCGTAGTGTCATAGGCAGTTAAAGAATTCAGATTAGCTGGTAAAGAGGTGACCTGTGGCAAACGAATAGATGCTTCCATTATTTCCTCGAAAATAGAGGAAGAGTTATGATGAGAGGCTTGTGGATAACTTATTTCAGCTCTATTGGGTGCAGATCTTATTTCATCCACTACATCTGCAAGCGTCACTCGAAACACTTCAAGATCATCACTGATATCACTTATTTTTTGATGTAATATTTCCAGCATTGGATCTGATTGCGGAGGTGATGGTTGGGGTTTGCCTGACTGAAGTGCGATATCCACATCATAGCGCAAAGATGTTAGCATGCTCAATATATTTTTGGCTGTATTATCGTTTTTTAAAACGTCGAGGCTTTTTTTTACTTCTATATTAAGCTCGCTTATGGCCGTTTTCCAAATAAAATTTTTTTCGCTATCTTTGACTAAATCACTTAGAATTCTCAAGTTTTTAGAAACATTTGAGATATCCGAGTTATTTGCTTTGCAGATGGACTCTACCCTTGCAAGATCATCGGATACGTGAGTTATTATTTCAAAATTTGGTATTTTACTGTTGACTTGCTTATTAGCCGAATGCATCACGTTCAAGGAGTCGCTAAGACATTTTATGGCGAGCATAACATGGGATAGTGATAGATCCATGCACTCATCACAGAAGAATTTAAAATGTGATGTGTATTCTTGAAAGTAGTTTAAACTTCTTTTAGTCATTCCCACACAAGTGCCGTGGTAAGATTTTCCGCAAAGACCATTGGAACTTAGCTTAATTGCACCTTTGTCCTCAATAGAGCAGTTAATTTTGGCACAAGCAGGTTCCATTGTTTATTGTTTACTTTATTTGGTTGTTTATAAAAAGTTTTTTTTTTACTTTTGATATTTGCACTTATTTCAGGTGCACTTAAAAGTTGGAGTGGGCTGTTTCTCTTATTGTTATTGTTTTTGCTTAATTGCAATATTCACACTTTTTCTTATTGTTAATGTATGCTGCTTTATTGCGATATTCACACTTTTTCGCGGCACACTTATACGCAACTGCACATATATATAGGTCAGAGAACAAATAGAATAGCACAATGAACTATTGATCCAGTGAAATATGTGTGTGTTTTTTTGACTTTATTTAATTTTTTACAAAGGTCTTTTGGATAATTTTTATTGTTTTTTTTTTATTTAATTTTAGGTGATTAAAATTGCAAGCCGAAAGAAACAAGCACAAATTCTTGAAAGTTAAATGTAAGGGCGGGTTAAAAACCACTGAACTGTTTGCGGTTACAATTGCAATTTATATGATATATTTTAAGAGAGAATTAGGAAGAAGGAGACAAGCGAGCTTAGATTAAGTTTTTAAATTTTTTCTCTCTTATTTTTTTTTTAATTTTAAACAAGGTGAAAGATACCATTCTTTCACCTTGTTGTTGATTTTAGATACAAAAACAGAGTTTGTAGTTTTATTAGATTGATATTAAAAAAAATTGACAAACAAAAAAAAAAGCGAATGATATATCAAGTTAGATTTAGGGTTTAAATTTAATCTAAACTTTTAATTTAAAATTTTGTTTTTATGTATTAAAATAAGGTTAAGTTTTTTTAAAATTGATTCTCTTACTAACAAAAGGTATTTTTCGTTAAACAAAATAGTAAGTAAGTTTCAGTTTTATGGTCTAATTTTATAATTAAAATGGGATATGTTTTGTGCAAAGCTAAGGCTGAGCAAAAAATCTCGGACTTAACGATTAAGCACCAGGTCTAAGCTCGACTGTTGTGCACGAAAGTTTGTTTTATCTGAGTTATAATGTTTTCTATGCTTTCCTTTTTTTTTTTTTTAATTTCCTATAGAAGCTTATGAATGTTTTAGAGGGGACATGGGTCGTTAGGGTGACAAGCAATCATGGCTTCGTTATGATCGATTTAATAGAGATTTTATCGTCGCTTGCTTGATTGTGCCCTTTAGGAAGAACATCAGGAAGGCGTTCAACCGGATCAGATGAAATTCGTAAGGAGCAGTAAATTAAACAAATTGTGCTTAGGTAAATGTGCAGTAAATTAAACAGCTGACTAAATCATTGGTTCACCTTGAATGAGGCTGCTGCAGTTAGCGCTCCAAAAACAGTATGCGTCACTTCGCGGTGTGGTGGTTTTAAAATTAGTTTTTAATTGGTTTTTAGCTTATTATTAATGTTCTTAATGAAATAATCACTTTAACTTATCTCACTTTCTTTTATTTTAGATAGTTTAGAAGAGTTTGTAACTTGCAAGAATCTTACGTTTAGCTCATTGAGTTAAGAGTAGATCATGTCTTGATGGTGACACAATTTTTTGAAAAGAGATTGATTGAGCGAAAATCTTGGAGATTTCAATTTCTTTTGGCAAACCGCGTAGGTGGTATTGACATTAAGCATCTATGCAGGTGTGTAGAGATTTTGACGTGAGGAATATCATGTGAATATCATGGGTGAATAAAAAAAGTCTTTTTTTGTTTGTTTATCTTTAAAGTTTAAGTAGTAGATTCTTTGACGCGTCATAAGCTTATTTGATACTGTATAAAACTCCTTGTTCTAACTAAATTTTTCAAAAAATATATATGAATCAAATTATTTTAAATAATAAAATAAAATTATATTCCTCACAATGTTTAGGCATCATGGGATGTTCCAGGAAATTTGGCATTCACATATTGAATATAGTATTTTAAGTCGCATATTAAGACCACCTTTGCGGCAATAGTAGGAATGCTCAATGTCATTTTTTAAACTGCTTATTTGAACGTGTGTTTCATCTATAACAACCACTACACCCGGGAATGCAGCTATTTCATAAAATTGTTGCTTAATTGAGTTTAATTTGAAATCCCTTGGAAAAGTAGCATGTTGACTGGAAATTTCATTAAGGATATCTGCAACTTCATGCACCCAGCGGCTTACGGAGGACTATGATAGTGAGTAGATAAAATCCTGGTCAATACTACGCTGGTAACATCCACTTGCAAATAAACTCAATGCACATAAAAAACGTAGTTCAGCTGGAATAGCTGTAATACGTTCCGAAGCACAAAATCTTGAGGATATATCATCAAAGAAATCTATCGCTAGTTGTTTTGGAAATCTATGCAACTCAATAAATCGCTCGTCGCTTACAACAAAGGGTTTGATTGAGTCTCGTAGGTTCCTCCTTACAATAATAAAATGCTTCCTATTCAAACATACAAAACAAAGATGTACAATTTGTGAAGCTAAATATATATATAACAAACCTTCTGTTATTTCTTAATCGACATAAAAACTAATTCTTGCACCAAGCTCATTTCTTTAAATTAGTTTGTTTACAGTAAGCTGTCAAAAATCATTCAGCGATGCTTTATTTTCATTCAGCAAACATACATTTTCATTCAGCACAGCAGTGTCCATTGGAGCTTACAGAATTGCTTGAAATTGAAAAGTGTACAATGCGAGCAGAGACAATATATAAAGGAGAGAAGGCATCGAAACATTAACAGAACGTTAACAGAAATCCAACGATCCGAATATTTATACGGTTCGAAGAATTTGTTGCCAGCGTGTGCTGCCAGCAACACAGACTCTGCCAGCAGAGGCAGACGAAAAGAAAAAAAACCACCACCAAATGCGATACAAGCAACAACGAAAAACAAAACAAATACTCCAATTGAATTTTATGAATGAATTGGAAAACAATTTATAAACACAATTTGTACTGCTACTTATTGGTATGTTTGTGTATTTATGCAGAATTTGTTTTGTTTTTTGCTTGACGTTGTTGTTATGCTCTATTTAATGCTTTTGACCCTGTTTCCGATATATTTCTTGTTTGGCTGAGCTGAAATAAAAGAAATTGGCCAATTTGTGCTGTTTCTTAACTAAGCCAAATATGAAACATGTGAATATCGTTATGGCTTAACAAATTATTTCAATGAGCGAAATAGCGAATATATATTTTATTTATCTATACTTATGTTATATATTTTATCTTGCTATGAATATATTTTAATATTTTATCTATATATATTTTATCCATGTTTTGTAAAATTCTAGTTTATCTACAATCTTCTGGCCATGCATTTGTATGAAAAATTAAAATTTTTCGAAAATTAAAATTATGACTTTTTAAAAAAGTGACGTTTACAATAAAAACCATCATGTTCGATAGGAGTGCGCTAAATTACCGCGAGCTGATCTTTGTTGTAAATTGAAAAACATATGAAAATTTTTGGACCTTTTATATATTTCTCTATTTTTTGCACATAAAGCCTTATTTTATGCATAAAACTGGTATGCACTTCGATTGTTATTGAATTGACTCTAAAGATGAGCTATATAACATAAAAATCGGTTAAAAATTATCAGAGTCTTGGTATTTTAATTTTTGAAATAATATAATTTTTTTCTTATTTAATAAAAATAAATCTAAAAAATTCAAATTTGAAAAAATTGCAATAAACTGCTATTGAAATGTTTTCTGAAACAGCATTTAATAAAAAAACTTAAAATAATTTTTTAGTTTTCTTCTAAAAATAATTTGGTCGTTATTAAATTTTTTACTAGAAGTGTAACATTTTGTAAATTTCGAGTTAGAGTATTTTTACCAAAAAAATTTCAAAAATGCAAAATTTAAAAATTCACGGTTGGCTAAAGCATAGTCTTAAGCTTTTTCAAGTAAAAAATTACAACAACCAAAATTCGAATAAAAAAGTTATAGCTGTTGAAACTTGCTGGTTTTTTTTTCAAAAATGCTCAAAGTTTTTAGCACTTCGAACACAAAAAAATTATTTTGCTTTTCCTTAAAAATTATTTTGGTCTTAGTTTAGCCTAGAAATTGAAATGGTTAAAGAACAAAAAATTTAAAAAAATAAAATACAGAACAGTTAAAGGTATTACTATATGTAACACTTTTTTTTTTTTGGGCAGCGTCTTCATGATTTTTTGTGTTTAAGACATATTAATTTTGGAAAAGACTTTTCAAAATAAAATTTATTGTTTTGATTATTTTTAAAGTAAACATTAAGCTGATCCACGTGTTTTATTTTTTATTGGAGAGTTTTGTTCGGATGTTATTACAAATATAACCCGCTGATGAAAAGCACCGTTTTGATTCCATGCTAGATGTAGAAATAGGCGTACGATCACACTCTGGCATATTTTTGCAAATGTTGTTAGATATATGTGTGTGCAAAATTTCGAATTGATTGGTTGAAATATGTTTAAGTTATGATGCTCACTATTTATATAAATGTAGTTTTGAGAAAAACACGTTCAAAGTTATGGGCTTGATGGAAGCCAGCTGCAGCTTAAAACTTTCAACTTTTAAACGGCTTCGAATGTCGCTTTAAAATTTTACCAGCATATTTTCAAGATGTTTCTGAAGTAATTTATCGATGTTTCAAAATTTAGATTTTCAAAAAAAATTTCATGTATTACTAGCCTTAAGTTTGGTTTCTGACAACTTTTCGAAATAGTGATTGTATATTGAAAATTATAAAAGTGCACAAATGTCAAAAATTCATCTTACGAGTTTCTGAATACAAGCCGACAGACAATTAAGTCTTTGATGCATTATATTTTATAAGCAAACTTCGACCTTAGTCCATACATAATGAAAAACTGACTCACTGTAGTTTCTAATGGACTAAAAGAGTTTATTTGCAGAGTAGATTTCTCAAATTTTACTGCTATAGTTTCTCATATTGTCCAAGCGCACACTTTGATAAATAAGAAGGTAGACCATTCATGAATAATTTTAACTTTTATTCGAACATATCATTCTCGTTTTATTGCGATAAAAAATGATGTGCCAGGAACTTAATTGAAAAATTTATTGCGGATAGTTACATAGATAATTTCTCTCTTGGATCAGTGTTGTTACAGAGTTGCAATCTTTTTGGTTCAATCTTCTAAGCAAAGCAAATTTTATCTGAAGCTCCTGGAAGATAGCATTAACAAAGAATATCATTGAGAGAGGATATCATCAGTTTAAAAATTAAACTGATACAACTGTTATTCTTAAAGTTTCTATTCTTAAATGATGAATAAGCACAAAACAACCAATATAAAATATTTAATTTATAAGATTAACTTAATTAAGTTTTACTAAAAAACATTTTCAGTTTAAGATATTTTCAATTTGAATATATACTTACTATTATGTTGTACTTATTAAATGTATGTAAAAAAAAAAAATTACCCAAAGAAATGAAATTATTTATTGAAAACAAGATGCATATAAAAAAAATTTAAGATAATTTTATAGGTACATAAATAAATAATATATAAATATATTTAATATTTAACAACAAATATGTAGTGGGTTTTTTATGTAGTGGACTTTTTTGCTTAAAACTGAACGTTGAATAAGAAAAATATAGATATAAAGTATGTATGTATTACATAGGAGCCCCTACTCCGAGTAACAATCTTGACGCGATGTAGGGGCTTAAGTTGCAATGACACAATGCTGCCGATTGGAGTAGTTCCTCCCTGTAGGGCATAACCCTACAGCTCAGCAGAGCATGCAGCTTTTGTGAAGCGACAAACTAAAAGTTACTTCCCCCTAATCCAGGGTGTCATGCGCACCGTGCCCATTGGATGGTTTGCAGTCAGGGGGTATACCGACTGTATTGGAACGGAGCCTTCATGATAACAGGCCGCCTCATGAAGTAACTGTGGCCTTACCATGGTATGCGGGCTCTGGCATGGTCGACCACCCTTTCCCAGCCATAATACATAGACTGCGACGCAAGCGACATCCTCGGACACAAGCTACCGGTCGAATCCAAAATATGAGCACAAACACAAAAAAAACAAAACACAACAAACAAGAAGACTTGCGGGGAGTCACCGCAAGCAGAGCAGCAGACTTTATAAAACAGAAATTCTAAGGAGAAGGTCAACGGCAAGGCACCAAACTTAGGAGAAATCCTCCTCTGCCAGCCAGAATTCAAGTCAATAGGACTTCACGCACCAATGATCAGGTAGAGCATAGAATCCATAATGACCACAGACACTGCAGCACACAGATTAGGAGGCACCCGTACGGCAAATATCGAGTGGAGCATACCATCCACAGCGATCAAAGGCCTAGTACCAGCCACCTAAGAAAAACTGCGAGCCCCAGGAGATCACATCCTGTCAAAATGCCCCGGAAGAACACCGGGAAGATACGACGTCGGCTCCAAAAAGTATCCCAATTACGGAAATCGCGTCAACATCCAAGGATGCGGCACAGAAAAGGGAAACAGAAGAAGGGCATAAACACAATCCCTTCCACAGTAGACGTCGTCGTGTCCACCTTCCTTAGCGCGGGGAGCCAGGAGGGCTAGACTATCCATTAAGAGTCGGTCTAAGTAGAGCGGGTGTAAGATGGTATCTACGCTATCTGGAACAGGGCATGGCACCCGAAGTAGCTCATGAAAAAGCGGTAGAGCATCGGGGTAAAGCTGGCGAAGCAGTAAATGGTAAATAAGGTACCAGAGGCAATGAAGAGGAGCTACAGCGAGATAACGCCTCCTCAACGTCCAGAGAGCAAGAAGTTCAGAATAGCTCCTGGAAGCAACAGTAGGTCAGTTCCAGGGGCTAAGTTACCCGAGCCAGAACCACAGAAAAAGAGGATCAGCTATGCCAGCATAACCAAGGGCATCCAAATAGCGGTTCTGCACAAAGAATGCCCCCGGCAAATGCTAAGTCCGGATGAGCTCTCGGAGCTAGAAGAAGCCATACTGAGCGAAATAGTGAAGGGCTGGTCCACCAAGCTACAGTTTGAAGGAATTCACTTCCGTCCGGGCATGTTACTAGTCAACTGTTCGACTCCCTCAACAGCAGAATGGCTGCGAGCAGCAGCACCAAAGCTCGAGCACTGGAAAGGGCTAAAACTGATGGCTTGCCTAGGGGAGGAGGTCCCAAAAGGCATACTGTTAGAATGTTCTTGCCAAGAAGCTTAAGTACGGAGATCAATAGATCGATGGGACTAATTGCCGCCCAGAGCGATGGTCTCAATACAAAGTATTGGAAGATATTGAGCTCCAAGGATGAGGGAAGTGGGCACATGTTTACGGTTTCAATTAATAGGGAGTCACTTGAGACTATCAAGTCAAGGGGCTCAACTATCAGCTTCCGCTTTGGAACCATTCCGGTGTTGGACACAAAATCGCCTCCAACGACCAAACCGTTCAAAGCAGCAACATCCACAGCTGCAGCGCCCACAGCGTTACGTCAACAGTGGTAACGTCCACAGAAGCCACATCTGCGACTTACAATGAAGGGAAAGATGCAGCGCCACCAATACAACTAACTTGTGAAGTTGTTACTGAGAAGTTCGCCTCCGTCTCGGTCATCACCGCAACACCTTCAATCGGAGATCAGGCAGAGGGCATGAACCTCGCTGCTCTCTCGATTGATAATAAGAGCGAACCTCTAACAAAGGTAGGAGTAGCGCTGCCCGAAGAAGAACGGGGCAGCAGCCCGGTGCTATGATCAGCACAATAGCCAGCACGAGATGTGCCCAGGTGAGCCTCCATCATGCAAAAGCTGCATCGGCAGTTATTGCTCGGAGGTTCACCACAGAACGAATGGGCTTTGTGCTGATCCAAGAACCCTGGTGCTACAGGGGAAAAGTCAGTGGCATCTACTGCAAAGAGGGTCAGGTAACTTGGGACCAGAGAACAATCAATCCCAGAGCATGTATTCAAATGCAGAAAAATATTAATTATTTATGTCTTTCAGAGTTTATGACGCGGGACCTATCAGTTATCGAGACTCGCAATGAAACTGATGGAAAGCACCGCGCCATAGTGATCGCATCCGCTTACTTTCCTTGGGACGATCTCAACATTCCCCCAGCGGAGATAAAAAGACTTGTGGAGCACTGCAGGAAAGAGCAACTTCCACTACTCATCGGCTGTGACGCCAACGCGCACCACATAATTTGGGGAAGCACCGACGTCAACACCAGAGGTAAGTACCTTTTAGAATTTCTCTTAAGTAGTAACCTAGACTTTTTCAATGTAGGGGTAACACCTACTTTTGTGACTGGGGCTAGAGAAGAGGTCTTAGATCTCACCATAGGAAGCCCTGATGTTGGGGATATGATAAGGGAATGGAGGGTATCAATGGAACCTTCAATGTCTGACCATAGAATAATAGAGTTTAGATTTGGGGCAAAATGTCAAGAGATAGAACCCAAAAAAAAAACCCAAGAAATACCAGTTGGGACACATACACCAACACCCTCAAAGAAAACCTACAGAACGTAAAAGCTAGGAGTAGAATTAGTAACATCCTAGAACTTGAATGCTATGTAGAGCAGGTAAACAATGCAGTATATAATGCCTACGAATCTAGCTGTCCAACAGGGCACAAGGCAAGAACAAAACATACTCCTTGGTGGAGCGCCGAGCTGAATTGACTCCGGAAGAAGGGCGATGCAGCTTTAATGCCACAAAGCGCAACGGAGAATGGCACAACTACACGGCGACTCTGACGGAGTATAATAAAGAAATCAGGAAAGCCAAAAGGCAGAGCTTAAGAACTTTCTGTCAAGACATGTCTTCCACGCCAGCAGCAGCCAGAATACACAAAGCAATGGCTAAAGGCAGAGTGGAGACAAGAATGTCACTTTTATTGCCGGACGGAAGCTATACGCTTAGAGAAGATCAACAAGCCAGTCACCTTCTAGAAACTCATTTCCCGGGCAGCACACCAGTAACTGAGTATGAGACGGTAGACAGGCAAATTGCTCCAAATCAAGAAGAATAGAAACTCGCAAGGAGCATTTGTACTAAGGCTCGTTTAGATTGGGCACTCAGAACCTTTCAACCATTCAAATCAGCAGGTGTAGACGGCATCTTTCCTGCGCTTCTACAAAAGGGTGCAGAAACTATATTGCCCCACCTAGTCAAAATAACTGGAAGCAGCCTTGCGCTAGGCTATATCCCAAGGAAATGGAGAATGGCCATAGTCACCTTCATACCAAAAGTAGGGAAAACAGACTACACGCTACCAAAGTCGTTTAGACACATTAGCCTTACCTCATTTGTACTTAAAACAATGGAAAAGGTAACTATATAAGAACTGAGATTCTGGAGAAGGCGCCAATGCACCCATGCCAACATGCGTATAGAGCGGGTAGGTCTACAAAATTTGCCCTATACCAGCTGGCTAGTAACATCCAGTCGGCTCTCAAAAACAAAGAAATCGTACTATGTGCCTTTTTAGACATAGAAGGAGCCTTTGATAATACTTCTCACGAGGCTGTGAAGAAGCCTTTATATAAAAAAGGAGTAAATGATATGCTCAGCAGATGGATATGCCAAATGCTTAGCACAAGAACTGCAGAAACAAAAGTGGGTAACTCCACTATAAGAATCAAAACAACAAAAGGCTGCCCACAAGGCGGAGTCCTTTCTCCACTGCTGTGGAGTCTTGTTGTTTTTTATTTATTTTTATTTATTTATTTAAAGAAGAGTTGTGGACGAATTATTAACGATGCTAACCGATAATGGCATAAAATGTCAGGGTTACGCAGACGACATCGCCTTAATAGCGAGAGGGAAGTTCGAGGACACACTCTGAAACCTGATACAGAGAGGACTGTCAGTAACAAAGGAGTGGTGCAACACAGTGGGATTAAGTGTTGTTATCTGAATTTATTAGTGTTCCATCTCTAGCAACATACTCGCTACATTGTTTTCTTTAGTTAATCAGCTGTTATTGAATTGAAAATGTATTGAATAAATTTTCCTTCTTCTGCTTATTGTTCTCATCAAAGAAACATGTTTTAATTAAATTGTCGGAAAGAATCGCTGCGCAATTATTTAATCACAACAGGTTATGGGCCTATTGCAACAATTAATAATTATTCTACAGTAAAAGATCAGTATTTCGCCAATATTTCTAAAATTATTTAATCACAACAGGTGACTAATTACAACAGAGGTATGGACACGTCGTAAGAAAAGGTTATGGTCACTATGGTCAAACCGAAGAAATTGGAAGGGCGAAGAAACTTTGATGAGTGGAAGGTGGAAGCAAAATCTTACCTTGCAACGAAGGGACATTGGAAATGCTTCGATGGAACAGAAAGCAATGCAGATAAAAATTTTCTGGCAATCCAAATGCTCAATTTGTTACTTACACCAGCGCTCTACACGTATACCGACAAGTGCACATTAGCTAAGGAAGCATGGGATTCAATTTGTGCAGCATTTGAAGACACCGGTGTTGGTCGCCGTGTAGAATTACTCAAACAAATGGTTGGATTAAAACAGAATGATTGCTCATCGATGGAAGAGTATGTGCATAAGATGGTTTTAATGTCAATGAAGGTTAAAAAGGCAGGTTTAGAAGTCGGAGACGAAGTTGTGGCAGCTCTTATGTTAGCTGGTTTGGCGGATGAATATCGTCCAATGGTAATGGTGATGGAAAATTCTACAACCAAACTATCAACAGACTTTGTCTGAAATCGTTTACTACAAGAGGTCCCATTTGATAATTCAGACGATGCTGAAGCAGCACTAGTTGTCAAGCGACACAATAACAGCAATAGATTTAGAAAGAAGAATCATCAACAAAAATCAAATAAGGTATATAAAAATGTGAAATGTTTTGTGTGCGATGAAGAGGGCCATTTTGCGAATAAGTGCCCAAGAAAGAAGACAAATTCCGAACAATTGCTTTTGTATTCATTAATGGCACAAACAACTTCAGCGAATGAATGATTTATAGATTCAGGTGCATCGGCACATATGGCAATGAGTGATCGCAATTTCGTTGATGTACGCGATGCATCAAGAAATGAAATTATTGTGGGTAACAACTCTCGCTAAGCCATAAAACAAGCCGGTGACATAGAAATGTCATTAAAATCAAGCAATACGTCTGAAGATCGTGTCGTTAAAGTCAAAGATGTACTGCATGTTCCAAAAATATGCGCAAATTTGATGTCAGTCAGTCAAATGGCAAAGTATGGAAAAACTTTGGTAATTGACAACAAAAGCTGCAGAATTTTTGATTCCGATAAATCTTTAATTGCAACTGCACCGCTTATCAATGATCTATACAGTGTAACGTGACGTTACAATAATAACAATAACATATATAAACAGTTTCAACATTTATATATATATGAGTTTTACTTTTGATTCTCACAACTGTACTTATTATCTTACTACATACATAAACTATTATAATATTTATATAACTTTTTTTAATTACATATATCAACAGTTTCAACATTTATATATATATAAGTTTTACTTTTGATTCTCACAACTGTTCTTATTATCTACTACATACATAACCTATTATAATATTTATATAACTTTTTTCACAACTGTACTATCTATTATAAGTATTATCTACTACAACAATATTATACACAAACTGTATTAGAATATTTATATATATATTACTGTTAATACGATTTTGTCAACTATACTATAAGTTATACATGTTACACATTTACTTGATCACCACTGTAAGACAGCTGCAAGAAAACAGAAAGACAAACAACTAATAAGTACCTATATACGCAACAACCAAACATATTAATGACACACAAACAACGGCGACCCATTCAACTAGCCCCCATTAAGAAAATATAAGAGGAATCATATAATTCCCAACTAGTTTCTACACCGAAGTATATATAAGGGTGACGTTGAGTCAGTACTAATCAGCCTTCCGTCTAGTCTTCCGTCTAGCCTTCCGTCTAGCCTTCCGTCTAGAACTCCCAGCATCAGAGAAACCAGTTTATCGAATACCGATTACCCGAAACCGATTACCCGAAACCGACAACCTGATACCGAATACTGGAAATATTTGTACCGAAGCGAGAATAAATTATTAAAAACAACCGACCGCCGACTAGCACCAGCTGACACTCTTAACCCTTTTACGGATACCCAGACCCAACTGCAACTGACTGCACCACCATCTTACGCTGTCGAAATATTATAATAAGCGATTGATAATTGTAAATAAAATTAAGCTTTAAATTGAAAACTGCGTCTTTTTATTTAATCAAAGGTTTGTGGATCCTTTGAGCGATCCTGGAGCGGCTGAGCTAACCTCAGCCTTCGATAAAACCACTGTTACAACAGACTGAACTGTTCAACGGAACGAACAGCAACAGCAATGGTAGCAGTGAACAAAAATTTGTGGCATCGTCGTTTAGGCCACCCATGCAATACAAATGTGAATAGAATAAAGACAGCAGTAATTGGTGTTAATTTTTCTGGTGATGATGACGACAAATGTGAAATTTGCATAAAAGGTAAGCAAACACGTAAGTCATTCTGTATAAATGACAACCGAGCATCAAAAGTATTGGATATAATACATAGTGACGTTGCTTTTATGCCTGTGCGCTCGTGTAGTGGGGCACAATATTTTGTTACTTTTATTGATGACTACAGCCGCAAGGTGTTTTTGTATCCAATAAAACAGAAGAGTGAAGTATTTACAGTCAGAAAGGTTACAACGGACAGACAGGAGCAGAAGTTCAAAAGACTAAAAGAAGAACGGATCAAACAACTAAACCTACACAACAACAAATCATGGTTCGTGAATAATACAGACATAACTATACCAACTCAGGTGCAATGGCTATTAGCGCACGGTCCAAAGTTCGCCCTTCCGATGACTAAAAATCAGTTTCCCCTGTTCAACATTATCGCGGAGGGGGAGGACTGTGTAAAAACAATTGGCGACAAAGATGAGCAGGAAAAGGCGCGAGTGAAGCTTACGACATTAATTGAACGGCACGTAAGAGAGTTAAAATCAACAGATAGAGACGCGTACGTAATCAGCATTACAAAAGAGACAAGCGAATTTTTAAAACAAAACAAAAACATTATCGTTGTTGAATCAGACAAAGGAGGCAAAACAGTTGCCATGTATAAAAAAGATTATGAGGAGAAAATGCAAGCAATATTGAGAGACGGCTGGACATACAAAATAATAAGAAGAGACCCAACGTCTACATTACAACAAAAAAACAATAATTTTGTCGAGACACTGTTTAAAAAAGGTATTATAAATAAGGTAGACAAGATAAAAATGACAACATACACGGCAACTATACCCAGAATTTATGGACTGCCTAAAATACATAAAAGCCATATACCACTACGGCCGATTTGTTCATCTATGAACTCTCCATCATATGACCTTTCTAAATACATGGCGAACATATTAAAATCATTGACGGTCAACTCCAAATATAATATAAAAGACGCTATCGAATTTAAAAACAAGGTTAACAACACTTATATATATGACAATGAGGCGATGGTGTCATTTGACGTGGTTTCTCTTTTTCCCAGCTTACCGGTGGAATTTGCACTAAAGACAATCGAACGACAGTGGGACAAAATTGAACTACAAACCAAAATTCCCAAAAAGCTTTTTTTGGAAATCCTAAGATTTTGTACAAAAGAAAATAATTACTTCACATACAATAACAAAATGTACAGCCAATTAAAAGGAATGCCAATGGGCTCACCAATATCGCCAATTATAGCAGATATTGTAATGGAAGAGATTCTGGACAGATTCATGGACAACATTAGCCAGAAACCCCGACTTCTCAACAAGTACGTAGACGACATCTTTGCAATAGTTAAAACGGGACAAGTAGACAACACATTAAACACACTGAACAAGTGCAACAACTACATAAAATTCACTATAGAAGAAGAAAAAGATGACAGGTTGCCGTATTTGGACGCTATAGTTATTAAAAATAACAACATATTGAAAACGGATTGGCATCAGAAACCTACTGCATCGGGTAGACTGATAAATTTGTATTCTAAACACCCCAAGAATACAATTTTCAATACAGCGAAAAATTTCATACATAGAGTTTTCAATATCAGCGACGACATATTTCATAAAAGCAACACTTCACGCATTAGAAAAATTTTAGAGTACAACAACTTTCCACCACACACCATCACGCGATTATTAAAAACATTTAAGAGCAACAACATTAACCAAAGAAAGAATGAACGAGTATGGGAACCAAAAATATACAAAGGAATTACTTATGTGCCTGGATTTACAGAAAAATTAAAAAAATCGGATATATTTAATAAAACTAACTACGTACTTGCACCAAAAACAAACAACACTTTAAAAATTTTTCATAGCAAGACGAAAAGTAAATTGGATGACATGGACAAATGTAATCTCGTTTATAAAATAAAATGCAAAGGTGACGGGTCCAACATATGCAATAAGGTATATGTTGGTACAACAAAATTAAAATTGAAAACGCGATTAGCATCACATAAATCACTATAACTATGCGAGAAGGTATACACTAGAGATGCTCCACATATTAAACACACCAACAACAACAAGATTGAACTATAAAACAGATACCGACAATTGC
Source organism: Dichetophora obliterata (assembly GCA_963920525.1). Classification (NCBI taxonomy): domain Eukaryota; kingdom Metazoa; phylum Arthropoda; class Insecta; order Diptera; family Sciomyzidae; genus Dichetophora; species Dichetophora obliterata. Next base: position 68,722,424 of record OY986438.1, on the reverse strand, counting down.
TCGCATGTTTACAAATACTTGACAAAATATAAACTCGGTGCACGATGAAGGCAGCAAACATATATAATAAGCAGCTCAACAAAAATAAAATTTTTTTTTGCAAATTAAAAATGTTAAAATCATTCCTGTTTTAAAAATTTTTTAAATGTTTTAAATTTAATATCCAATTTTTATGGTAAAAGTATTTGTGATTTTCATGTGATTCAATGTGATTAATGTTACGTGTATTTATAAAAATTTTTAGCCCTGATGAAGGCCCACAAAGTGAGCCGAAATATCGGAAATATAAGAATAAAAAAACCAAAAAGCTAAACATAAAAGTTTTTGTCTTTTTGTACACGGCCACAGCCCAATTTTTATCAACAACACACGAAGAAGGCCGATAAAACAACAACAGTTTTTGAAAACTTCAAAAGTATAGCCGAAAATCAACGTAGCTGTAAAACCTTAAAAACCTTACGCACCGACAATGGCACCGAATATTGCAACAAGAAATTTAGCGCGTTTATGGCAAAACATGGCATTCTACACCAACGAACGGTTCCACACACGCCGGAACAAAACGGTGTTGCTGAGCGGATGAACCGCACGCTTATGGAGAAAGTCCGGTGACAGCAATTTAAGTGATCATTATTGGGCTGAGGCAGCAGTTACGGCAGCCTACTTGATCAACCGTATACCGTGTCGTGGTATGATACATGCAACACCAGAGGAGCGGTGGACTACTCGTAAGCCCGACTTGTCAATGTTACGAGTCTTCGGTTGCAAGGCTATGGCACATGTTCCAAAAGTTCAGCGGAACAAATTGGCAGCAAAAGCAACTGAATGCACTATGGTTGGATACAGCGAACAGTCGAAAGCATATAGGTTGTATGACCCATCGGCACGAAAAATCATCATCAGCAGAGATGTTACGTTTATCGAAGCAAATGGCACTCCGGTAATACCTTTGAATTCCAATTCTAAAACCCCTATTTTTTCGTCAAAGTCATTCAGTAAAAATGCAGCTCAGGACTCCGATTTGAGTGATGACGACTCCAGTGTCGGTAGTGACTCTGAAGACAATTTCAGTAAGGCAAACGCATCTCTACATGGTCAGATTTATCAAACCAACAAATCTGCAAATTCTCATCTCAGTGAGCCCAGCGCAAATATAATTGATATAGCAGCGAATACTGATGCACCAACTGTCGTTCCACATTTAGAGGATTCAGTCATTGTCATTGACAAAAATTATAATATAATTCATGAAATAAACGACACCAGCGACGACATCGATGTAGCAGACAACGAATCCAGTGAGGCTGGTGATAGTAAGAATTCGTCATATGCTTCGTTAAATGACACTGATTTTGACGTTGCTACAAGTGAACTGGTAGTTCTTCCTGGCTCGATACCTCTTGCCGAAGATGCTTATTGTGGGACAGCTGGAAATGCACGTACTGATTTAAGTTTACACTTAATGCTGGCATCTGCAGCTGAAGATGCAAGCGAACCAAAAACGTACCAGGCTGCAATGCAGTGCACTGATCGGAAGCAATGGGAGAGTTCGATGAATTCTGAGCTTGAATCAATGATGGCGAACGACACTTGGGATTTATGCGAGTTGCCAGCTGGACGAAAGGCAGTTGATAGTAAGTGGGTCTACAAGGTTAAACGTGATGCGAAAGGCACCATACAACGATATAAGGCCCGACTCGTAATCAAGGGTTATAGCCAAGTAAAAGGAATAGATTATGATGAAACATACTCGCCAGTCTCATGCATTCGTTTTTTATTGGCGATGGCTGTAAAATTCAACATGCTTATACACCAAATGGATGCTGTGACTGCATTCCTTCAAGGCGAATTAACAGAAGAAATTTATATGCACCAACCGGAAGGGGCCAGAGATGAATCAGGGTGTGTCGTCTGAAGCGAGCGTTATATGGTCTGAAGCAGTCCAGTCGTGTGTGGAACGGCAAATTAAATAAAGTACTGGTGGAACACATGAAATACTCGCGATTGTCATAGACCAATGCATTTACTTCAAGCGCTCACAACAGAACACCATCATACTGGCAGTGTGGGTTGATGATATCATGATTTTTTTCGAGCAACGTTACGATGTGCACAAAATTAAAAAAAATGAACTATCAATTCACTTCAAAATCAAGGACTTGGGTGAGGCCACATCGTTGCTTGGAATGATTCTATTGATCAACATCACTACATATCAACCATTATCAAGAGATTCAACTTGGAAGACTGCAATCCCGTCAAGACGCGAATGGATCCCAGCCAAAAACTATCTGAAAATGAGTCACCAAAAACTGAGGCTGAAAGGAAGAAAATGGCTCACATTCCTTACCAGGAGGCAATAGGGTGCATTAGTACGCTGCCCAAATCAGTAGGCCAGACATTTGTGTTGCTGTCAGCACATTGAGCAGGTACAACACTAAATATGGCAATGCACATTGGCTCGCCGTAAAAAGGGCTTTGCGTTATCTGAAAGGCACTATCGACTACAAATTAACATTTCATCCAAATAGAAATGGTGATGTAATTGGGTACTGCGATGCTGATTGGGCAGGCGATTTGGATAAGCGACGCTCAACTACAGGGTACTTATTTCAAGTTCAAGGGGGTGCTGTCTCTTGGGCCTCTCGTCGTCAACCAACAATTACGTTATCTTCAACAGAGGCGGAGTTTATGTCAATGGTAGCAGCAATTTAAGAGGCGCTATGGCTGAAACGTTTCGAATGCGAAATATTTTTAAAGGGACCTAAGACAATAACAATGTACTGTGATAACCAAGGGGCACTGCATCTGGCCAAGAACAAAAATTATCATGCTCGCACAAAATATATTGATGTTCGCAAATATTTCATACAGGAGCAATTGGACGGGGAAGGATCCGATAATGAGGTTAAGTTAAATTTGCAATACAAACCAACAAAAGAAATGGCCGCAGATATTTTAACAAAGCCAGTAGACAACTTAAAATTAAACAAATTTATCCCAACATGTGGATTAAAAAATTCAATTACCATTTTTTTTTCTTAATCACACTTTTTTAATATTTATCTCAAATTATTTTTTGGAACACTAGTGAGGCTGTTGTTATCTGAATTTATTAGTGTTCCATCTCTAGCAACATACTCGCTACATTGCTTTCTTTAGTTAATCAGCTGTTATTGAATTGAATATGTATTGAATAAATTTTCCTTCTTCTGCTTATTGTTCTCATCAAAGAAACATGTTTTAATTAAATTGTCGGAAAGAATCGCTGCGCAATTATTTAATCACAACATTAAATATCAACCCAGCGAAAACCACCATTGTACCTTTTCTAACAAAAGAAGCTTGCCAAACCTCCGAACAATGGGAATGGATGGCACTGAAATTCCCTTCAAAGGAGAAGTAAAGTATCTGGGACTTACACTAGATTCAAAGCTTCTCTGGAGAAAACATGCAGAGGTAACTATAAACAAAACAACACTCATGGTATGTAGGAGCCTGGCGGGGAAAAGCTGGGGTTGTAACCCAACAATTATCCGCTGGAGACTGGCCTGTGTATTCATCACAGGGGCCATGAGGACATGTCCTACAGCAGCACTAGAAGTAATTCTGGACCTAACAGCCTTACACCTTGTCATAGAGACATTGGTAGGTATAGGCGCAGGGGTGTACGGGCCAAGAACCAAGCACTCTGAACCTATGGGGACAACACCCAGTATCTTCCAAGCAGAAATCCTAGCAATACAGCTGTGTGCACAATTCAATCTGGACCGGAAATACAAAGGTCAGGATATAGTTTTGATATCAGACAGCCAAGCAGCAATCAAAGCATTAGTCTCCTGTGAGATATCATCGAAAATAACATGGGAATGCCTAACAAAACTCAACGAACTAGGCAAGAATATCACTGTTACTATACTTTGGGTCCCAGGACACAAAGGAATACAGGGTAACGAAGACGCCGATGGTCTAGCGCGACAGAGTGCAGCCACAAAATTTATAGGACCAGAACCATTCTGCGGATTGGGCACACATTCTATAAAAGAAGAACTAAGAAGGGAGGAGAGGCATAAACGTTCCAACCTCTGGAAAAGCCTCCCAAAGCTAAGATAATCCAAATTGCTCCTCAAAGATTTTAACACTCGGAGAGCAAAATTGTGCATAAGCTTAGGCAAACCGAGTCTTAGGATTCTTACGGGGTTCCTTACAGGACACTGTAAACTTAAATACCACCTGATGAAATTGGGCTTAGGAACCGATAGTAACTGCCGTTTCTGTGAAGAAGCAGAGGAGACTCCAATACACCTACTCACAAACTGCGACGCCGTGGCTAGCACTGGGGAACTATGAGCTGAGTCTAGAGCAGGTTTTATCCCTTGAACCTAAGAATATTCTCTAATTCATTAGAGAAATAGGGCTGGATGGAATTCTATAATCCACAAACCCAGCGGAGCTTTGAGAAGGAGGTACAATAGATCTAATTTAGGTCGCAGTACGCATCTCCACCATATAACATTAACATGAATGTATTAGGGAAGTCAATTCCGGGATCCCGGACTATTTGAGCCTCTTTACATACCGATATTGTCTTTCCGGGATCCCGGGATTTTTGAATAAAAAATTTCTATTACAAATATTCATGTAAATGCAAACATTTCATTTTAAGTTCATATGAATATAGAATTAAAAACCTTTTATTGAGGCTGAAAAAGATTGTTAGAACGATGCGTATGAATTACTGGTGCAAAGACTTTGCAAAGACTTAGAAGAATTGCAACATCGGAAAGTAAGCTAAGTATTTCAAAATGGTCAGATATTCTGACTAAGGAAATAATTTTTTAATGTGGTGAAGGCAATCGTGATCGAAACTAACAAATTGCTTACGATTATCGTACAACTATTTCTACATCTAGCATAGAATCAGTACGGTGCTTTTCATCAGCGGGTTATATTTGTAATAAAATCCGAACAAAACTCTCCAATAAAAAATAAAACACGTGGATCAGCTTAATGATTACTTTAAAAATAATCAAAACAATAAATTTTATTTTGAAAAGTCTTTTCCAAAATAAATATGTCTTAAGCACAAAAAATCATGAAGACGCTGTCCAAGAAAAAGTGTTACATATAGTAATACCTTAAACTATTCTGCCAACCGTGAATTTTTAAATTTTGTACTTTTGATCTTTTTTTGGTAAAAATATTCCAACTCGAAATTTACAAAATGTTACACTTCTAGTAAAAAGTTTAATAATGAGCAAGTTATTCAACGTAATCACATAATTTGTTAGTTTTTTTATTAAATGCTGTTTCAGAAAACATTTCAATAGCAGTTTATTGCAATTTTTCAAATATGATTTTTTTTAGATTTATTTTTACTAAATAAGAAAAAAATAAAATATTTCAAAAATTAAAATATCAAAACTCTGATAATTTTTATCCGATTTTTATGTTATATAGCTCATCTTTAGAGACAATTAAAAAAAAAAACGAAGTGCATACCAGTTTTATGCACAAAATAAGGCTTTATGTGCAAAAAATAGATAAATATATAAAAAAATTGACACTTCTTGTCGTCATCTTAAAGGGTGTTCACGTGTTTCTGTTCGTCCCTTTATTTTTAATTAAATTCAGTTTAAAAGTCAATTGTCTGTCTCAAGTGCGTTTATAGTGCGTTTTATTTTTGTTGTTTTTAATGTCCGGCTAAAAAATAAAACAACAACAACATAACAGCACCTTCAACAAGAACATCATCAACAGCACAGCAGCAAAACCTGTTTCAAAGAGAACCGCTAGCTGCAGCATCATTATCGCTGGACAGCAGTCCAGTTTTTTTAGCTGACCACGCGAGGGGCTTTTCTATGCTCCTCGCAGTGTAAATTATTGTTGTTGTCTTCGTTTCCGTCATCTCCGATATCCTCTCCCATTAGTTACGTTTGTAAGTAGGGTTGCACAGTGGGCTAAATTGTGCTGAAGTAAAGGCATAACACTTGCTTCAGTACTTTTGTATTGATCATGTTGTGCAATTCTCTTGCAGCCTTAGTTACCTTAATAACCTTAGAAGCCCTTATTTGTTTAATATTTGCATGGTGCGGAAATGTCGGGTTATTTTTGCATAGATTTTTGCAATATTCGTGGACTGAGGGTGAATTTTTTTTCGTTATATGTTCATTGTACTCTACAAAGGCCTCAAATAATGGCACTGGGCGAGACCCAGGTGGCCGAAGATGTAGATCAACTGGATTTTCATATCCCTGGGTACCGCTTACTGCCATTGTTTTCTTTGCATAGAGGCATCGCCCTTTTTATAAGAACGGATGTAGCGTACCAGTGTGAGAGGAGTCTGAACGTGACCGATACAGAGTTTAGCTCAATGTGGGTTAGGTTCAGGCTTCGCTCTCACTTGCTGCATTTTCGTTTTATTTATAGAAGCCCGAATCTAGGGAGAGAGCCCACTTTTAACAAACTGGACTCTCTCTCTGAATCGATTACGCATATTTTGGGGTTGTTTCCTGACAGTGAGATCGTTGTACCAGACGATTTAAATGTCCACAACCCAGCTAGGTTACGTCACTCGGGCCCATTGACACAGGTTGGCCAATATGTTGAGCTATTTACTGAATCGAACCAATTGATTCAACTAGTGAAGGAACCCACTTTTTTTCCTCAAAGTGATGTGCATAGCCATAATACCCTTGACCTTTTTCTGACTTCACATCATGAAAAATATGATGTGAGTGTCAACGCACCTCTTGATAACTCCGACCATTGTACCATCTCCGCTGTTTTTCCATATTCTAACCCCTGCACCTCTACGCCTAAAGCCCCGAAGAGGACTGCATGGTTTTATGGAAAGGCAAATTGGACTGCGTTAAATAATTTTTATCGCAACTTCAATTGGAAATTATGTTTCGCTGATAGAAATGTGAATGCCGCGGCTGTCATGGTACAAGAAATTATTTTATTGGGTATAAGGTCTTTCATTCCCAAGAAGCATTAAACCAAAAGACCACTCATGGTTCAATGAGACTTGCAGGATTGCAGTCAGGTCCAAAGAGGAAGCCTTTCAAAATTGGCGTTCTAACAAAAACACTGATACTAAAAGACTTCGCATCGAGGCAAGGAATCGCTGTAAAGCAATTCTAAAACGAGAAAAGTTTCTGCACGAAGCTCGCATTGGAGAACAGGTTCTTCTCTGTCCCAAAGGGAGCAAACATTTTTGGTCATTTGTTAAAAGAGTTAAGAACCAGACATCGTCATCGATTCCAGCTCTTTTAAAAGATGACCAAATCTTCACTGATTCGGCTGATAAAGCGAACCTATTGGCTGGATTGTTTGCACAAAATTCCACTCTCTCGAATAGCAACCAGCCACTGCCCTTTGTTGGGGGTGGATTTTCTGCAATGCCGGAGATATACTTTCGAACGAGAGCAGGTAAAAGGGTCAACTCAAAATCTCGACGTAAACAAAGCCTCTGGTCCTGACGGCATACCGCCAATTGTGCTTAAAATGTGTGCTTCTTTGCTGGCTCGACCTTTGCGCAACCTTTTCAACGTCTCCTATAGAACAGGGGTATTTCCATTTTGTTGGAAGGAGGCAAATGTCCAGCCGGTGCCTAAAAAGGGTGATGCCACGAACCCTGCAAACTTCCGACACATTGCGGTATGCTCTATGCTTTCCAAAGTTATGGAGAGCTTAATAAACTTCAACGTTGTGAACTATCTGGAGCGCAACCGACTGCTCAGTGACCGTCAATGTGGTTTCCGTAGGGCTCGCTCTACTGCTGACCTTATGGCGTTCTTAACCGAAGAATGGAATAAATGCGTTCACTTTTTCGGCGAGAGCAGGGTTGTTGCTCTTGATATTTCTAAAGCGTTCGACCGAGTGTGACATAAAGTGCTCGTGTCAAAACTTGTTGCATATGGTTTTGGTGGTAACTTTGCTCGATGGATCACGTGTTTCCTCAAGGACAGAACGATTCGAGCCGTAGTTGACAGTATTTTGTCCGAGGAGTACGCCGTTAACGCAGAAGTGCCACAGGGTTCAGTTCTATCGCCAACTTTGTTTCTGGTTTTTATCAACGACCTTCTGTCGTTGATGCATAACCCAATACATTCGTTTGCGGACGACAGCAGCATTTGTCATTCATATTCATTTAAAAAACGCCCAAGCTCTATGGAGATTGAGAGAAAAAGGCGAAATATGAATGACACACTCCTAAATGATCTACAAAAAATCTCCAAATGGCGTCTAACTAATAGAGTAGAGTTCAATGCAAGCAAGACCCAGTGCTGTATGTTAACCCACAAGCGGATGGATTGCCCCTTAGCACCCCTCAATATGAATGGTGTGGATCTTGTGGAATCAACCGCTCTTGACGTTCTGGGCATATCGATCAAGAGTGATCTTCGTTGGAATGATCATATTTTCGATGTGTCTAAAGAAGCGGGCAAGTGCCTAGGTTTTTTAAAACAGTGCAAAAATATTTCACCTCAGCTGATCTTCGCATGATTTACACCTCATACATTAGACCAAAAATGGAGTACAATTCGCACATTTGGGCAGGAGCTTCAAGATCTTATTTAAAGCTTCTGGATCGAATTCAACGTCGTGCGATATATTTGATAGGGGATGAAAGTATTTTTCAACTCTCTTGGGCATCGACGCAATGTGCAAATTTAAAACAAATATTCACCGACACTACTCCATCTATTCACCCCCCAACTAACTATCACACTTCTTCCGAATCAACACAATGCTTACACATGCTTAGGGGGCATCCCCTGAGCGTTGGTTTAGTCTAAAAAAAAAAACAAAACGAAACATCAACTCAGTCAATGAGGTAAAAAAATATTTTTTGGACTTATTCAAAATAAAGGTTTTGCCCGACCATATTTTGCAGACTTTTGATACATTAAGAACATGCTTTTGCGTTTTCTTATTTTTATAAAATTCTTTGCACGTCATAGAAGGTGGTTATGTTTAGATAGTTTCTTTCCTTACTAAATTGCGAGAATACCAGTGAAAATACTCGCTCCATTTCCCTAATGCCCTGGAATAGCGAATAAAAATTATACTATTTTTAACAAGTTTATTTTCGCTCTTGGAATTCAGAATTTTGTAATAAAATAATTCCATTTTCATTCACGCATTTGCAAAAAATTTGTTCATTTTTTACTGATACACTTTTAATTTTTTCTTTAATTTTTTTAACCGGGACATTTTTTACTGTGCACCGGAACACAGGGACACCGATCTCAAAACCGCGACATGTCCGGGAAAACCAGGACGTATGGCCGGGACCTATTCTAAATGCTAATTGAACGGAACTTCTTACTGGTTTAGCGTTATGATATATTCATAAGAATAATTCTGTGAACAAGGAGACTTTCGTCGACAAATTTTCCTTGCGCTCAAAAAGAATTACAGAAATCTTAATATATAAAAGGCAAGCACGCTGCTCCGTGCCCAATATCTCTCAAACTGTTTAGCCTGAAAGTATGCACATCTTAATACATAAAAGGCAAGTATGGTGCTCCGCACACAGTATTTCTCAAACTGTACTTATTTTTTGACAGTAAACTACTTTTACAAGACATAATGTTTTCAAAAATGTTCAGCCTGAAAGTGTGCACATATATATTGCACATACAATATATTTAATACTTATAAGAATTAGGTTTTTACAATAGTACGTTTTTGATCTACCTACCAATTTTTTTGTCCTTTTATAAAAAATTCATGACGAATTTAATCAAATTCTTTCGATTCGATTTGAGTCGATTGTACCAAAAAATATAATTGTTTCAGCCGCAAAACGACACCTGAGTTGTTAAGTTTGTTAAGTTGTGTATGAATATAATTGTTACCAAACTCGACTTTTTGCACTTTTACACTTGAACTAATTTTTCAACACTGCTTCATTACGTAAAGTGTTATTTAAAGTGGTACATTTGTATTTTTCAAAAATCAATTGAATAAAAAATCAAGCTTTAAAGAGAGAAAAAAGTGCTTTCGGCAAATGGCTCCAAAAAGGAAATGTGCGGAGGACCTCTCGTAGGACAGGCTTTTATACTAGTAATTATATAAGTATACACAGCTACGTACAAATATGTTAATCTTATTGAAATATCTGTTTTGCTAATTAAATAAATACTTGTCGTCCTGCTCAAAACCGAACGCAATAAAATGTAATTAAGTCTTTTCACTTCAATATCATGAAAAATATGATGTGAGTGTCAACGCACCTCTTGGTAACTCCGACCATTGTCCATCTCCGCTGTTTTTCCATATTCTAACCCCTGCTTTTCTACGCCTAAAGCCCCGAAGAGGACCATGGTTTTATGGAAAGGCAAATTGGACTGCGTTAAATAATTTTTATCGCAACTTCAATTGGAAATTATGTTTCGCTGATAGAAATGTGAATGCCGCGGCTGTCATGGTACAAGAAATTACGTTACTGGGTATGCGGTCTTTCATTCCCAATAAGATGAGAAGCATTAAACCAAAAGACCTCTCGTGGCTTAATGAGACATGCAGGATTGCAGTCAGGTCCAAAGAAGAAGCCTTTCAGAATTGGCGTTCTAACAAGAATACTGATACTAAAAGACTTCTCATCGAGGCAAGGAATCACTGAAAAGCAATTTTAAAACGGGAAAAGTTTCTGCACGAAGCTCGCATTTGAGAACAGGTTCTTCTCTGCCCCAAAGAAAACAAAAATTTTTTGTCATTTGTTAAAAGAGTTAAGAACCAGACATCGTCCTCGAATCCAGCTCTTTTAAAAGATGACCAAATCTTCACTGACTCGGCTGATAAAGCGAACCTATTGGCTAGATTGCTTGCACAAAATTCCACTCTCTCGGATAGCAATCAGCTACTGCAATTTGTTGGGGGTGGATCTTCTGCAATGCAGAAGATATACTTTCGAACGAGAGCAGTTAAAAGGGTCAACGTAAAATCTCGACGTAAACAAAGCCTCTGGTCCTGACGGCATACCGCCAATTGTGCTTAAAATGTGTGCTTCTTTGCTGGCTCGACCTTTGCGCAACCTTTTCAACGTCTCCTATAGAACAGGGGTATTTCATTCTTGTTGGAAAGGTGGCAAATGTTCAGCAGGTACCAAAAAAGGGTAATGCCACGAACCCTGCAAACTACCGACCCATTGCGATATGCTCTACGCTTTCCAAAGTTATGGAGAGCTTAATAAACTTCAACGTTGTGAACTATCTGGAGCGCAGCCAACTGCTCAGTGACCGTCAATATGGTTTCCGTAGGGCTCGCTCTACTGGTGATCTTATGGCGTTCTTAACCGAAAAATGGAATAAATGCGTTCACTTTTTCGGCGAGACCAGGGTTGTTGCTCTGGAACTTTGCTCGATGGATCACGTGTTTCCTCAAAGACAGAACGATTCGAGTCGTAGTTGACTGTATTTCGTCTGAGGAGTACGCCATTAACGCAGGAGTACCGCAGGGTTCAGTTCTATCCCCAACTTTGTTTTTGGTTTTTTATCAACGACCTTCTGTCGTTGTCGCATAACCCAATACATTCGTTTGCGGACGACAGCAGCATTTGTCATTCATATTCATTAAAAAAACGCCCAAGCTCTATGGAGATTGAGAGAAAAAGGCAAAATATGAATGACACACTCCTAAATGATCTACAAACAATCTCCGAGTGGGGTCTTGCTAATAGAGTAGAGTTCAATGCTAGCAAGACCCAGTGCTGTGTGTTAACCCACAAGCGGATGGATTGCCCCTAAGCACCCCTCAATATGATTGGTGTGGATCTTATGGAATCAACCTCTCTTGACGTTCTGGGCATATCGATCAAGAGTGATCTTCGTTGGAATGATCATATTTTCGATGTGTCGAAAGAAGCTGGCAAGTGCCTAGTTTTTTTAAAACGGTGCAAAAAATATTTCACCTCAGCTGATCTTCGCATGATTAACACCTCATATAATATTAGACCGAAAATGGAGTACAATTCGCACATTTGGGCAGGGGCTTCAAGATCTTATTTGGAGCTTCTGGATCGAATTCAACGTCGTGCGATATATTTGATAAGGGATGAAAGTATTTCATCCTCTCTCAACTCTCTTGGGCATCGCCGCAATGTTGGTTGCCTAAGCCTTCTGTATAGGTATTACCATGGGAAGTGTTCAAGGAAGATTTTAATTTTTCATACAAATGCATGGCCAGAAGATTGTAGATAAATTAGAGTTTTAGAAAACATGGATAAAATATATATAGATAAAATATTAAAATATATTCATAGAAAGATAAAATATATAACATAAGTATAGATAAATAAAATATTTATTCGCTATTTCGCTCATTGAAATAATTTGTTAAGCCATAACGACATTCACATGTTTCATATTGGGCTTAGTTAAGAAACAGCACAAATTGGCCAATTTCTTTTATTTCAGCTCAGCCAAACAAGAAAAATATCGGAAACACGATCAAAAGCATAAAACGGAGCATAACAACAACGTCAAGCAAAGAACAAAACAAATTCTGCATAAACACACAAACATACCAATAAGTAGCAGTACAAATTGTGTTTATTAATTTTTTTCCAATTCATTCATAAAATTCAATTGGAGTATTTATTTTGTTTTTCGTTGTTGCTTGTCTCGCATTTGTGGTGATTTTTTTCTTTTCGTCTGCCTCTGCTGGCAGAGTCTGTGTTGCTGGCAGCACACGCTGGCAACAAATTCTTCGAACCGTATTAATATTCGGATCGTTGGATTTCTGTTAACGTTCTGTTAATGTTTCGATGCCTTCTCTCCTTTTTATATTCTCTCTGCTGGGAGTGAATATAAATTTTTAATTTTGTGTACACAGATTTTTTCACAGTTACGGAATCTGGGGCCTGGTTGAGAAAGGAAGTTTGTACCGAAGAAAACTTTTAAGCTGGCTTGGGAATACATATTGTGTACATAGTTTTTATAAGTTATAAATTTTGCTATTTATTAAGTCTACAGTTAAAAAGCTGCCAAACTAATACTAGTTAAAAGAGGGAGTAACGAGAAGCCTTTACAGCTTGTTCCAAAATAAATTAAAAATATATACAAAATTTATTTTTAAGAATTGGAGCTCTTATAGATTCTAAGATTCTAAGTAAATATATAAGCTCAGCCATATTTTAGTAAATAATTTCGAAGGACTAAATAAATTATCGCTAAAAAGTCTTAGTGTGTTTTGTTATTAACTCTTTATTTACAATAAAAGAGTTCTTTGCCTATTTGTATTGTTAAGTTTTTATAAACTTTTAGTGTTTTCATCTATTATTAAAATTTTTTTTAAGAAGTATTTCATAATAGAATTTCGAAAAATTTTGATGACAGAGTATTTCAGTCGTCACAAAGCATATACGAAATACTATACTTTTAGCAAGTCTATTAAATATAAACATTCCTTTTTTAGTGAAAGTTACGTCTCAACCGATTTATGCTTAACTTTTACAGATTTGTCGACTTAATAAACCAACAAATGCAAGCTCTATAAGATCAAACTTAAACAAAATTTCTCGTCAGCAAAGTCCAATGGTGTTTAATACAAAAAGGAGGGAATGTTTTCGATACTTCATGGAACTTAAGGGAAATTTAAAGCTATACCAGGTAGTATTAAAAACATAAAAATAACAAGAAATTAATCTTAAGCCCAAGTAAAATAATAACGAACAAGGGCCACACTAGGCAATACTAAGGCCTTAAATCAGTTATTGCAACTTTATGATTTCCCACCATACAAACATGCCACCACATAGTGGTTGCTGCCATAGGCCAAAAATAAAAATGCAAAGTTTCAATTTCTAACTTTTAAAGTTACTCACAATATCTTATATGACCAAGCTTCTCAACGGTAAATTTGTTTTTGTTTGTGTTTAGCGGTGCTTTCTAAAAAATAGCATCTGAAATATGTGTTGAGTTGGTTAGTTTAGTGAGCTTGATATTTAAGTATAATTTCAAGTGTGAAGAACATTAAAAAGTCTTTAAATCTAAAATAATAAAATGGATATTGATTTAAAGGTATTAACCTAAATTATAAGCCATAAAATAACTTTAAAATATAGTGTACTTTTTTCAATATCAATGTATTCCCGACAAACAACCTAACACCATATTTATTTATTATTTTATTTTAAAGAATTTATACAGTAATTAATTACTATATAAATGCAGACTTAAGCAGTACTAGCAGCTAAGGCTTTCGACTGGCTGATTATAATATAGGAGTAAAGTAATGTTCGAGGTTAATGAATTGAGAAAAGGAAATATGTAAAAGTATATAAACTAGGTAATAAATAATACTTAGATTAAATTAAGCAAGTTACAATCTTTTAAAAAATTATACATTTTCATAATATTGTTCAATCAATTGATACTGTTGCCCCAGATAACAGTGACCAGCCCTTTATATCAGTAAGAATGTCAGTGAATACAACTTCAACTAAATTTTTGTTAGAATTTTTCGAAAAAACAAGAACATCATCGGCATATAGAACATGGTCAACACAAGAGTATTTAGATATGATATGACTTATTTCGTCAAATGCTATTATGAATAGTATCACCGACAGCGGCGAACCCTGGGGAGTGCCATTGTCAAGTGATGTCACTGAAGATAAAGAACCGTTCACAGTCACCCTGCATTTCCTGCTGGATAAAAAACTTTTAATGAAATAAAAAATTTTTGACCCAACATTCCATTTTATCAGTTGTCTCAATACTATATGAACGCCAATGCGGTCAAAAGCCTTTTGAAAATCAATTGCCATCAGCGAAATGTGATTTTTGCTAGACAGAGCACTTGTAATAAAAAAATCAAGATGTAGCAAGGCGTCAGTAGTTCCACGACCTTTTTTGAAACCAACTTGATTGTGGCTGATAAGTTTATTTTTATTTGCAAACCACATTAGCCTGCTAGCAACTATCCTCTCAAGTATCTTTCCCATACATGGAAAAAGGGATATTGGTCGATAGCTGTCAACTTCGCCCAGTTTCTTATTAGGTTTATGGATAGGAATTATTGTTGATGTTTTCCAAAGTTGGGGATATGTACCATTATCAAAGATAGCATTGTATAAATTTATTATTCTTTCTTTAAGAAGAAGTGGAAGATTTTTTATGATGGGGTACGATATTTTATCCGTACCGGGGGTTTTCCCTTTAACGGAGCAGAGGACGCGTTCAAATTCCGAAAGAAGTATGCTTGTTTCAATAAGTTTGGCAGATGTTGAAAGGTTTTTGGGAGAATAATTATTGGTATTCATAAGTAGAGATTTGCTGGCCAGAAATTGTGTGCAGAAGTTGTGGTCTGATGAAATATTTGAAAATTGTGTAGCAAATTCGTTTGCAATGTCAGTGGTTGTGGACAAAATGGAACCATTGGATTCAGTTAACGTTGTGAGATGAGTTTGCTTAAAGGAACCTGCAAGCGTCTTAATATCAGCCCAAATTTTCTTCGGATTTGATGTGGGATTTATAGAATTTATGAATTTTTCGAAACACAGTCTTTTGGCTTTTTTTGCGTTAAGACGAAAAAGAGAATTCGCTTTCTTATATTTCAGGAGATGGTCCATGGAGTGATCTCACTTGAAATCGTGCCAAGCTGCTTGCTTATCGGACCTAAGCGAAGCCAACTCTGAGCTCCACCAAGGAACAATTGCTTTTAATTTTTTTCTTTTAGTTTGTTTAATTGTAAAATGAGCAGCAGAACGTATTATTTTATGAATTCTGGCCGTTTCTTGGTTTATGTTTTGTGATATTAGAAAATTGTTGGAAATTTGTTCACATTTCGATTGAAAATTTGGCCAATTGGCGTGGTCAGTAATAAATTTAATTTTTGGTATACAGGTGGTTGTGCTGAAATATATATTGGTGGTAATGGGGAAGTGGTCGCTACCATGAAGATCATCAAGGATATGCCAAGTGCATTTTGGAGCAATACTTGCAGAACATAGGGTGAGATCGACGTGTGTAAAAGAATTATGGGTTGAGTAATGGGTAGGAGAACCATCGTTGAGGACAATCAAGTTGGAGGACAAAATTACATCCTCTACCTGTTTACCGCGAACATTTGTAACTGGAGAACCCCAAAGCGAGCTCCAGGAATTAAAATCACCAGCCAAAAGTACGGGTGTTGAAACACTATTCAGAATCTGATGTATTTCAAGCGCAGAAAATTGTTGACTAGGTGGAATATATATGCAGATAACTGTAAATTTAACTTTAAGATTAAATGTAATTGCGATCGCAGATAAAGATGAATTAATTGGTAAACACGTATATGGCATACCTCTTTTTATTAGGATACCGACCCCTTGTTTGTTTGTCGAATTGTGAGGAAGATTGTAGAAGTGACTGATGTATTGCTTAGGTACATTTGGATTGGCATTGACGGAAAGGTGAGTCTCTTGTAATAGAATAATTGAAGGGTTATTTGAAGCAATCAATAGTGCAAGCTCATGATAATTATTAAAATACCCGTTAATGTTCCATTGAACTATTGAAACCATAAAAATTGAAAAAAAATAAAAGTTATTATCGTAACAATGATAAGTATACAAAGGGAGCATAATACTGATAATATAGAGGAATACAAATGGTCTCGTAAACAATTTCTTAAAGAAGAAAGTGCAGAGCACATCATAATTCAACTTATCAGAAATTTGAGTGTTTTAAATATTCATCTTTTGAGGATTCATCATCACATCATCATAATCATTTTCAGAAGAACTTGAACTTATAGTTGTAAACTCTTCTTGCATAGAAATCGGCTTACCGATGTTGAGAGTGTGAGTTAACGAAATAGGATTGTTTTTAGGAGTTGGATTGTTACCAGTTGTAGTGGATTTCATAGGAGCGACATTGTATTGGGGGATAGATATTTTATCATTTGAGTTGATTGTTTTTATGTTAGAGTTGGAGGTGATTGAAAAATGTTTGTATGAGGTAGTGCTAGTTGTTGGATTAGCTTGTTTCGGATTTATAATTGTTGGATTTGAAATGCTTGCGTTAATTTTTACATTTTGTTGTGGTTGCTGTTGGGGTTTTGGTTGTGACTGATAGTTATTGTTTGTGGTGGAAACCACAGAAGAGAAGCTTCGATCCTAGGATGAGGTTGGAGCTTGGGCCCTGTGGAGCTGTTGCGCTTCGCGCAACGTGCATTTTTTCTGAGTTTTAATTTTAATAACTTCCTTATGTTGAAGATATTTCTTGCATTCTTTAGAAGAAGCGGGGTGACCTTCAGAACAATTTGCACAGAAAGTGCGTGTGCAAGTTGTGGGGTTGTGTGGAGGTAGGTTTCAATTGTCACAGGCCGGATTATTTTTGCAGCATTTGGCTGTATGGCCGAGAATTTGACAAATTTGCAGCGCATAGGGTTGGGTATGAATTCTCTTACGCGTACGGTGTACCACGAAATATCAATTTGGTTAGGGAGGTAATAAGAGTCGAATGACAATAGCACAACTCCGCTAGGTTTTACTTTTGCCATCTACAACTTTTGTGAACTTGTATATTGCCACAACACCTTGGGGGCTTAATTCTTTAATAATTTCGTCATCAGGTATATTATTAAGACATGGGGCATACACTGTACCTTTCGTTACATTGAGGTTATCGTGATACTTACATGAAATAGAACAAATTCCATGTAGTTCTTTTGCAGATATAAACTTTTCGGCAGCTGCTTTGTTTTTTGCAAGCAATAATAAGTTTCCATCACGGAGAACCGTAACAGAAGTAACATCTTTACTAATTAAATGCAATGAGCGCTGTACTGCGAAACAAGAATATTCTGATATTGTTTTGTTTTCGTCTTTGGAAGAGACAACAACAAATTTGGGATTTGGTTTCTGAACAGATGGCAGTTCGGGGAAGAGTAATTGAGTTTGTAATGTTTTTTTCTTCTTTGCTTTGGGACTACCTGTTGCTAGCAAAGCAAACTGGTTTTCCCCTCTGTCGGGGGGTCCGGGAGGCATTTTAACCGCACACGCGAGTACACCACACACAAATGAAAAAATGAGAAACTTGCAGAAGTTATAAATTGAAAAGATAGGCGAAAATGTTAAGCGAATACCAACGATACGCAAAATGCAAAAAAAGAAACGCAGCGAAAGATCAGTCAGACGGTCTGCTCGCAATGAGTGTTAGTCGGAGACTCCCTAACACCATAAACATAGACAACACAACAACACCAACCACATGCGCTAAATACGGAAAAAATATCAAAAAAATATATATTTGCTTATATAAACAGAAGTAAATGAATTTGATGCTCAATCACGATGTGATTTAAAAAAAAAATGCTAAATTGAAATCACTCCTAATATACTTAAGAAAAAGCAAAATTATATTAAATTCAAGCAAATATTTCCTAAGGAATTATAAACTGATAGCAAATTTATACTAAACTCAAGCAAATATTTGCTAAGTTATTATAAGCTCAAATAGCAAATTATTACTTAACTCAAGCAAATTTTTGCTAAGTTATTATAAGCTCAAATAGCAAATTTTACTAAACACAACAAATACTTGCTAAGTTATTATAAACATAAAAGCAAATTTTTACTAAATTCAAACAAATTTCTTTCAAACTCACGAGCACACGTTTATTCTTAATGAAGAATATTAGGCGACGAATAGTTAACAACTGCGATGGCCAAATGGATAAGCCCATGCACTTACACTCACGTGGCCGAGGTTCAAGTCTCCGGATAATGGTAATTTTTCAATTTAATTTAATGTTAATAATTATTTCCCTTCAAAAATATGCTATTTCAGCAAAAACAAATCAAAATTTTCTATTCCAATTTATAATAACTTAGCAAATATTTTCTTGAATTAAGAAGAAATTTATTTTTGCAGTTTATAATAACTTGGCAAAATTTTGATTGAATTTTGATTAGTTTTTGCTAAAATCTAGCATAATTTTGAAGTGCCTGAAATTCAAGCGCAAGTTTTGCTTAACCACAATACAAATTTACGAGGGCCGTATGATAATTCCGTGCAAAATGAAACAACGAATGATTTATAAGGCAAATTTTATTTCTCAACTAAGTTTTCTCTCCTTTTAGCTCGATACATTTCGTCCAACGTTTCTCCAATTTTTTGATCCCATCCAAAAAATACGTTTTTGGATGGTTCTCAAAAAAGGCCTTCGGTTATGAGCTGGAATATATAGAGAATATGCTGGAATATAACGCGCGAAGTGTCTTTATATATAACATGCAATAACAATAGAGTTCAGCTACTACAGCTTTTTCACACTTTCTCCGCAATAAATCATTTTAAGAACTAACCCAAATATCATTGAAATATCTCAAAGATATCGAATAAAAGTGGTCTCAAAAAAAAACCAAAAAGGAGAAAAATTTACCCACCATAATATGGGTTGGGCTCAGGGACAACACAAGACATTACAACTAACCATGCGTTTACATAGATCTTATCCTTCATTAGTTTTCAATCTACTTTTGAGTTGACCTTTCGACAAGTTAACATCAAACACGCTACAGTTGTTAACAAAGGTACTCATGCGATTTAATGGAGCAGATAACATATAATTTATTTTACTAAATGGTAAATAAATCAAGCAGTAGAAACTCTACTGCTTCTACGGTTAGTGTTAAAATTTATAAGAGAAAGAAGTTCTGGAGAATCGAATACACCAGTTATGAGTTGGTGTAAGTATACGATATCAGCAGATTTTCTTCTCTCACTTAAAGATTGCATCTTTAATAATTTCAAACGATCCTCATATGTGGAAGGTTAAATGTGTAAGTTCCACTCAAGCCTCTTAGAGCAAACCGAACAAAACGTTTTTGAATTCTTTCCATACGATCAACATGCACATTGTAATGTGGGGACCATACTTGACATGCGTACTCCAAATGAGGACGCACAATTGAATTATACAGCGTTGGAGTTGTTATCAAACTCTATGGCCCACCGTTTTATAAAACCAAGCATAGAAGATGCTTTTTTACAATTCTATCAATATGCATGTTAAACGACAATTTAGAATCCATGCAAATACGAAGGTCTTTGACGGTAGTTACACGACTTAATGCAGTATCTTTAATTTTGTAATAAAAAACAAGATTGTTCCTTTTACGCGAAAAGGTCATAGTTTGACATTTATCTGGATTTAAAAACATATTATTTTTAGAACACCAAACCTGAAAGGAGTTCAAGTCTGACTGGAGCAGGTCTGAATTGTCATTAGAATCAATTGTTCTGTATATTTTCATATCATCTGCATAAATAAGCAAAGTGTTTGATGACGTGGGTAACATCATTAATTGCCAAAATAAACAGAAGTGGACCCAGGTGGTTTCCTTGAGGAATACCGTTCTGCAACAAATACGATTCTGCAACAATAATTCGATTCTGCAACAAATTCAGAAGACAACACACCTCGGAACCGTATTTGATAAGATCGCTCCATCAAATACGATTTGATCCAGTTTACAAAATATTGTGGAAATCCCATTTATTTAAGTTTAAATAAAATTAGATTATGTGGTAGTTTATCAAAAGCTTTGCTAAAGTCAGTGTAAATGCAATCGACCTGGCTACCAGAATCAATAGATTTTAAGCAGAATGTAGTGAAATCAAGGAGATTAGACACAGTGGATCTGCCAGTAACATAACCATGCTGACGAGTTGTCATGACAGTTTTGCTTAACCTAAGACACTTGCCTACAATGAATTTTTACTCGATCGTACACTATTCGCTCAAAAAGTTTAGGAATCGAAGACAACTTAGCGATAGGCCTATAATTAGGGACGTCATTCCTGCAGCATTTTTTGTAAATAGGACTGATATAAGATTTTTTCCAGAAAAGAGGAAAATTACTTTCATTAATTGATTTATTAAAAAGTAACGAGAGTGGTTGACAGAAAATTGATCCGCATTGTTTCAATACTGCGGCAGGAATCCCATCTCGTACAGCGCTTAAGTCTTCATCGATTGATACAATATACTTAAAAATATCCTCTGAGGTAAAAGACTATGCTCCAAAGAAACTTTGGGTGCGTTGTTTATATAGTCAAAATACGCTAAATCAAGATTAAAAAAATCTGAACAAAATGATTCTTTAAAAAGATTGGCAAATAGGCTAGAAATAATCGTGGAATTGTCAGTTAATCCATCCTGAAATTTGAAAGAAAAAGGAAATCCATAAGTATTCTTCTTCTTAACATTAATAAATCCCCTAAATTTTTTTGGATCGGACAAAATACTCAGCTTCATATTATCCATATACTCATTATATAATGCAGCTGAGCGAATCTCAAATTCCAGAAACAAACGTTTGTATGTTTCTAATTCATTTAAGTCTGAACTACAAACATATTTCTTCCATGCTCTGTTCCTATTGTTGCGAAAAGTCTTTAAATCCTTTGTGTACCAAGGGTATGCAGAATTTTTAGCAAATTTGAGACTATACTGTAGTAGAGTACCTATGATGCTTCTAAATCAAAAACGCGTGTATTTTCTTATGTGCCTCAAAATTCACAAAATTGTGCCCTACTGCGCAGTCGGCGTAGTACGATCGGCCAAGTTGGCCGATAGTAGGGTGGCTGAAGCGTGTTGTTGTTGTTGCAAATTGGAGATAAGCATACAAGATGTACGGATGGAGGGATAGCTAGGGGGTATGATCGGTCAAGCTAGCTGAAGTAGAACGCTTGAAGCGTACTGTTGCTATAAATTGGAGATAAGCACACAAGATGGACGGACAGATGGATTGATAGCCAGATGAGCTATGAAATATGTTCTAGAAGCTTCTAGAACCTTCTAGAACATTCTAGAACATTCTAGAAGTAATTGAAATTGGAGATAAGCATGCAAGATGGACGGACAGATGGATTGATAGCCAGATGGGCTATGACATATGTTCTAGAAGCTTCTAGAACCTTCTAGAACATTCTAGAACATTCTAGAAGTAATTGAAATTGGAGAGAAAGCAAGCATAGAAGACGAATGGGCCGACAGTCAGTCAGATAGTCAGATGGATGGACGGACGGACGGATAGCTAGCTAGATGGAGGTATGATTGATCAAACTAGCTGAAGGGGGAGATAAGCAAGCATAGAAGACGAATGGGTAGACAGTCAGTCAGATAGTCAGATGGATGGACGGACGGACGGATAGCTAGCTAGATGTAGGTATGATTGATCAAACTAGCTGAAGGGGGAGATAAGCAAGCATAGAAGACGAATGGGCAGACAGTCAGACAGATAGTCAGATGGATGGATGGACGGACGGATAGCTAGCTAGATGGAGGTATGATCGATAAAGCTGACTGAAGTATGATGAGTGATGTTGTTGTTGTTGTTGGTATAAATCAAATTTTAAGTTTAAGGTGATAAGCCCAAGCTTCATAGCAAGCAGAATGTTTATAGATTTAAGTCGCTACATAAACTTAGGTGTTGTTGTTGCTGTTGGTATAAATCAACATTTCAAGTTTGAGGTGATAAGCCCAGACCCAAAACCGCAAGCTGAAGATAAGGAAACAGCACAGAAGTAAAGAGTGTAGTTGTTATGCATTTTAATAAATTTAATATGAGTTGGTTGACTTATGTAAAAAAAAAAAAAAAGTATGAAAGCAGCAAAATAAATTAAGCTAGCGATTGAAAGCGATATCATAGCCATGACCATACGCAATAATGCTGATATAAATAAAACAAATCGAGCTGACTTATATATGAATCATTATTGTTCTTTTATTGATTTGTTATATTTAAAGTTTGATAATTACATGTATAAAAGCAATAATTACATGCACAAAAAGTAATTGATTTAACCATTCAGCTTCGAGTATAATTTTGCTCTATTTTCTTCTTCTGTTTCTGCATCTTTTTACTCCTTTACCAATCTTATTTTTAGCGTCTTTTTGCTCCTTTGCCAATTTTGCCAACTTTTGGTCATCCTTCTTCTTCTTACACTTCTCCTCTAAGTGCGAGTTGCTACCGCAGTAGTAGCAATAAATTAATTTACGATACCCTCTCAATCTATTCATATTATTTTTCTGATGGCTTTATTCAAAATACCTTCAGCAATAAAGATCAGATGATGACTGGTTACCTTTATATAATTCACACGCATTTAAATAATTCTTCTGATTTCGCTGGTTAGAGGTGAGTATTCAATTAAACGATCATGGATTACTAGACAATAGGCCGATGTTTTATCTGGAATCGGTTTGTTTGCTTCGGCATCAAATTCGATTCGTATATCAATAGGCAGGCACCACAAATTTAATGTTATAGACGATAACCTCAAGCTTCATAGTAAGCGTATTAAACGGATCCAAAACCAAATGTTTAAGATAAGGGAGCAGTATGGCTGTTAAGCATTTTAATAAATTTAATATGAGTCGGTTGAGTAATGTAAAAATAGTGTATGAAAGCAGCAAAGAAGATAAGGATTTAAGAAAAATTTATTATTTGAACCCATAAATATATATAAATAATTGAATCGAGAGTTTTTAGCTCATTCAATATTTGATCAGCAACATAAAATATTTAAACGTTTCGTGAAGATTTATTTATTAGTAATTCTTAAATTTTAAAATGAGTGCACGCGTCAAGGAAATTTTAAAAATTGCAAAAGCATTGTGCGAAAATGCGCATAAAAATCGGGAGCTGGTTATGCCGAGCATAAAAGAGTGCTCATCGCTCCTTATTACCCTTCGGGGTATTTTACGGAAGGCAACAACTGTTGGAAACAAGCAGAGTGCTACATGCGGAATAGGACTTATTCAAGGCTATCGCACGCAGTTGAAGAAGCTCAACTCTTGTACTGGTGCAGGTCTTTCCCGAACGGGCAACAGATCGGATTGGGCTTCAATTCGAATTCGGTGGGAAGAAATCGAGTCAACATTTGGTGGACGGTAAGCTTAATTTTTAAATAATTTTATTACCATATTACATATTTCGATTTAATATAATATATTAATTTAACCCATATTTTAATTTTCAGAGTACGTACCGGTGTCATAATTAATTTGACGCATAAAGATCCCCAGAATTTCTTGGCAGATTGTCTAGATCTCTTCCAGCGCATCGTTAAAAAATCCTTAGTGAAATTTACGTCTCTTAAGGTAAATACAATATTTTGTGGCGAATTTCGAGTTACTAGAGCTAATGAGGAAATTAGTGAATTGAAATTCATGAACACGAAAAATGTTGCTATTTACCGGGAAACGGATATTAGAGCTTGGTTTTTTGAACATGTTCAAAATGCTATTTTGAAAAAGCTGGAAGAGTTCCAAGAACGGGATAGTGGATGGGCGTTGGCTGCAGTCGTTAACTTGGCAGTGAACATCAACAAATACACGCCACAGCTAGGGTCGTCATATATCCCGCTACTACAACAGATTCATAGCAAGAAAGCATGCGTTAATGTAAAAAATGATGACAACGCATGTTTTGCTTGGGCAATCATATCTGCTCTGCATCCAGCTAATATAAATACGGAGCGCATGTCAATGTACCCAAATTATCGTGATATACTAAATTTGTCAAATATAGTATTTCCAATGACGATGCGGCAGATCCCGAGATTTGAGATGCAAAACAACATCTCAATTAATGTATACATTCTGCATAAAAACAGAAACAAATTTACAGTGCTACCGTCATATTTGACAAAAAATAAAATGGTATGTCACATAAATCTCCTGATGGTGCAGAGCAGATATCAGAATGAAGCTGATGATGATAATGACAACAACAATGTCGCTGATAATGGAAATGGTGGCAGCAATGATGATGATGTTCCAATCACATACCATTATGTGTGGATAAAAAGTCTTTCACGGCTTTTATCCAGGCAAGTGTCGCGAAATTGCAATGTTAAATATTTTTGCGATAGATGTTTGCACTACTTCCACTCAGCACTCAAGTTGGAGCAGCACACCGAGGACTGCAGCAAACTAAACAACTGTAAAATAAGGATGCCGACAGAAGCTGAGAAGGAGGTTTGCTTTAAAAATTTTAAAAATAAGATTATGACCCCATTTGTGGTATATGCCGATTTGGAGTGCATTTTGGCAAAGTCCATTGTTGGAAATGCATACCAGAAGCATATACCATATAGTGTGGGTTTTTATGTTAAGTGTGCGTATGACCCCACGTTATCGTTTTATAAAAGCTATCGTGGGGCAGATTGTATTGCGTGGTTCGTTTCGGAACTTAATAA
Source organism: Dichetophora obliterata (assembly GCA_963920525.1). Classification (NCBI taxonomy): domain Eukaryota; kingdom Metazoa; phylum Arthropoda; class Insecta; order Diptera; family Sciomyzidae; genus Dichetophora; species Dichetophora obliterata. Next base: position 68,697,210 of record OY986438.1, on the reverse strand, counting down.
TTTTGCTGAAGATGTTGAAACTGTCTTTCTTTGCCCTCTACCCATGGATGACATGACTGTTGAGCAAGTTCAAAGTTTCACGATCGCCAACACATGTCACATATGTGAGAAAGCCTTCACCGGTGATAATGTCAAGGTACGCGATCATTGTCATCTTACCGGTGTTTATCGAGGCCCAGCGCATAAGGGGTGCAACATAAACTTCAAAGACTAGCACACAATACCCATAATTTTTCATAATCTCACCGGTTATGACTCGCATTTCATTTTTAAAAATTTAGCCACAGATTTAAAGGGACGCATTGACCTTCTACCAATAAACAGGGAACGTTACATTTCATTTACAAAACGACTGGACGAATATGTAATAAAATATCGGTTTATTGACTCATTCAGATTCATGGCGAGTAGCTTAGATACTTTAGCCTCACATCTACCAAATTGCAATATTCTAAAATCGGAGTTTAACAATTTAAATGATGAACAATTAAATTTGCTGACACGTAAGGGTGTCTTTCCGTATGACTACTGCGATGATGTAGTTAAATTTTCAGAAACATCATTACCCGATATTACACATTTTTACAATCAGCTTAATGATACAAACATCAGCGCAGACGATTATGCTCATGCACAAAAAGTCTGGGCTGAATTAAGTATTAATAATTTGGGGGAATATTCAGATATTTATTTGAAAACAGACGTTTTACTATTATCAGATGTTTTCGAACAATTTCGCACAAGTTGTCATAAAACTTATGGCCTAGATTCCGCACATTATTTCACTCTACCTGGTTATACATGGGATGCAATGCTTAAGCATACTGATATAACCCTTGAGCTATTGACAGATATTGATATGCTCATGTTTGTAGAGCGAGGTATTCGTGGGGGTCTTAGCCAGTGTACTAAGCGTTATTCGAAAGCCAACAATAAGTATACGCCTGATTTCGATGAGGCTCAACCATCCAAATTCTTAATGTATTACGACATTAATAATCAGTATGGTTGGGCCATGTCTCAATTTCTCCCCCACAGTGAGTTTCATTGGCTGTCAGATTTTCAAAATTTTAATGTTGAAGCCATAGCTGACGATTCAGATGTAGGATATATTCTCGAGGTAGATTTAGAGTATCCAATTAATCTCCACGATTACCATAAAGATCTCCCCTTTTGCCCTGATCATATTACACCTCCAGGATCAAAGCAGAAAAAACTGTTGGCAACTTTGGGTGGTAGCGTGAGATATATTATCCACTACAGAAATCTAAAGCAGGCTTTGAAATATGGATTAAGGATATCTAAAATTCACAAAATTTTGAAATTTAGACAATCTGCATGGTTGAAGTCATATATCGATCTAAACACGAGTCTTCGAACAGCGGCTATAAATGAGTTTGAGAAGAATCTTTTCAAACTCATGAATAATGCTGTGTTTGGGAAAACTATGGAAAACATTCGTAAACATAGTGTTGTTAAATTGGTGACGAGTTGGTTAGGTCGATATGGTGCCGAAGCCCTTATTTCTAAGCCTGAGTTTAAGGCCTCAACAATATTTTGCGAAAATTTGGTGGCAATTGAACTCAATAAAACTGAGATATACTTCAATAAGCCCATTTATGTTGGTATGTGCATCCTTGATTTAGCTAAAACAACCATTTATGATTTTCATTATGGTTATATGGCTCCGCAATTTGGTTCCGATTGTAGCATTTGCTATACTGATACCGATTCACTAATTTATGAGGTGACTTGTAAAGACTTGTATGAGGTCATCAAACGCGATTGCTTTATACACTTTGATACAAGCGACTATCCTATTGACAACGTGTGGGATATTCCTCAAGTCAATAAAAAAGTTTTGGGTCTCATGAAAGATGAGAATAATGGGAGTATCATGACTGAATTTGTGGGGCTCCGTGCAAAAATGTATGCGATACGTGTAGAGGGTGAAGATTCAACAAAAAAATCAAAAGGTGTAAAAAGAAACATAGTCAAGACTAAAATAGCGTTTAGTGACTATGTTGATTGCCTTGAAAACAACGTTGAAAAGACAGTTCAGCAAAATTTGATTCAGTCGCGGAAACATGAAGTAAGCTCAATCATACAAACAAAAATTGCATTAAGCCCTCATGATAATAAGCGATTTTTGGTAGCAAATAGTAATGAGACATTACCGTGGGGGCATTTCAGTATTATGGAGTAGAATAATATTACTTAAGAATAAATGATTATTTTTAAGATTTTAAATTGTTAAAGATATATAATTAAGAAGAACAAAAATCGTTTATTATCATGAGGGCTTAATGCAATTTTTGGTAGCAAATAGTAATGAGACATTACCGTGGGGTCATTTCAGTATTATGAAGTAGAATAATATTACTTAAGAATAAATGTTTATTTTTTAAGATTTTAAATTGTAAAAGATATATGATTAAGAAGAACAAAAATAAAATTTTTATAACGTTGTACAAAATATATTTATTTTATTTTTTAAACTTTACTCTGCTCTTGGAATTTTATAATAATAATCTCTAGTATGGGTAAGTATCTGATGTCGATGATGATTATGATGACTTACAAAGAAACAAAATGGATTTTAAGTATTTTATTTTTCCCTTTATTCTTTCAGCCTATTTTTGAAAACAAAAATTTCAAACATAAATGTCCACAATTAATTGTGTTAAAATTTTGATATCATTCACAAAATTGTGCCCTACTGCGCAGTCGGCGTAGTACGATCGGCCAAGTTGGCCGATAGTAGGGTGGCTGAAGCGTGTTGTTGTTGTTGCAAATTGGAGATAAGCATACAAGATGTACGGATGGAGGGATAGCTAGGGGGTATGATCGGTCAAGCTAGCTGAAGTAGAACGGTTGAAGCGTGCTGCTGCTATAAATTGTAGATAAGCACACAATATGGACGGACGGATGGATTGATAGTCAGATGGGCTATGACATATGTTCTAGAAGCTTCTAGAACCTTCTAGAACATTCTAGAACATTCTAGAAGTAATTGAAATTGGAGATAAGCATGCAAGATGGACGGACAGATGGATTGATAGCCAGATAGGCTATGACATATGTTCTAGAAGCTTCTAGAACCTTCTAGAACATTCTAGAACATTCTAGAAGTAATTGAAATTGGAGAGAAAGCAAGCATAGAAGACGAATGGGCAGACAGTCAGTCAGTCAGATAGTCAGATGGATGGACGGACGGACGGATAGCTAGCTAGATGGAGGTATGATTGATCAAACTAGCTGAAGCGGGAGATAAGCATGCAAGTTAGACGGATGGACGGACAGATGGTCAGATGGTCAGATGGATGGACGGACGGAGGGGATAGCTAGAAGGGGGTATGATTGTTCAAGCTGGCTGAAGTATGACGGTTGGTGTTGTTGTTGTTGTTATAAATACAAATTTTTTAGTTTAAGATGATAAGCCCAAGCTTCATAGCAAGCAGAATGTTTATAGATTTAAGTCGCTACATAAACGTCGGTGTTGTTGTTGTTGTTATAAATCAGCATTTCAAGTTTAAGGTGATAAGCTCAGACCCAAAACCGCAAGCTGAAGATAAGGAAACAGTACAGAAGTAAAATATTTTTTTATTTTTTTCCCATGCTTGTTTAATATGTTTATGAATTTAAGTCGTTACAAATTGCATGTTAAAGGTGATAAGCCCAGACCCCCCACAACATAAATCATGTAAAGCTATTTCTTGAAGATTAAATTGAGTGTAGTTGTTAAGCATTTAATAAATTTAATATGAGTTGGTTGACTAATCTAAAAACAAAGTATGAAAGCAGCAAAAAAAAAATTAAGCTAACGATCGAAAGCGATATCATAACCATGACCATACACAACTATGCTGATATAAATAAAACAAAACGAGTTGATATGAACTAAGACTGATTGGCTTTTTATAAATAATTGTCGTTAGTATATATTCTTTTCCAAGTAAAAGTTAAATGAAAAGTGAATTAAAATTAATAAAAGGACCCGATTATATACGAAAACAATTAGTAGTTTACAATATGCGATTCTTAAAACAACATAAGTCAATTAACGTAAAGAATATTGATTCAAAGTTAAATTCGTCAAATAGAACACGGCACAGCTCATTACTACCAAACTCTATTCGTGGTCTTATTGTTGGACCTTCAAATTGTGGGAAAACAAATGTGATGATTAGCCTTATTGAAAGTCCCAATGGACTGAAATTTCAAAGTATTTACTTATACTCAAAGTCGGCACAGCAGCCGAAATATCAATACTTGGAGCGTCTAATTAAACCTATTAAGGGGATTCATTTTTCATCATTTTTCAATAATGATGACGTCATATCTCCAGACGAAGTGCAGCCCAACTCAATATTTATATTTGATGATGTAGCATGTGAGAAACAAAATCACATACGCTCATACTTCTGCATGGGACGCCACAAGGATGTTGACAGCTTTTACTTATGTCAAACTTATACATGTATACCAAAACACCTAATTCGCGATAATGCTAATATGATTATAATATTTAAACGATCATGTTGGTTCTGATATGTCTTTTAAGACATTTCGTGACTTATGTTCAAAGTGTTGGAAAGAAAACTATAGCTTTCTAGTTATAAACAAGGATGATCTCATAAATAATGGAGGCTATAGGAAGGGATTCAATGTTTTTATTAGTCTATAAAAGTAAACAGTATAGATATTTTAAAATCAGTACAACAAATGCTGCTTAACGGATGACATTAAACAGCTAACTGTTAAACAGCCAACCGCTAAACTGGGCTGCACTGTTAAACAGCCAACCGCTAAACAGCTAACTGCTAAACAGTTATTTATGAACAGTTATGTTCATGAACAGTTATGTTCATAAATAACTGTTTAGCAGTTAGCTGTTTAGCGGTTGGCTGTTTAACAGTGCAGCCCAGTTTAGCGGTTGGCTGTTTAACAGTTAGCTGTTTAATGTCATCCGTTAAGCAGCATTTGTTGTACTGATTTTAAAATATCTATACTGTTTACTTTTATAGACTAATAAAAACATTGAATCCCTTCCTATAGCCTCCATTATTTATGAGATCATCCTTGTTTATAACTAGAAAGCTATAGTTTTCTTTCCAACACTTTGAACATAAGTCACGAAATGTCTTAAAAGACATATCAGAACCAACATGATCGTTTAAATATTATAATCATATTAGCATTATCGCGAATTAGGTGTTTTGGTATACATGTATAAGTTTGACATAAGTAAAAGCTGTCAACATCCTTGTGGCGTCCCATGCAGAAGTATGAGCGTATGTGATTTTGTTTCTCACATGCTACATCATCAAATATAAATATTGAGTTGGGCTGCACTTCGTCTGGAGATATGACGTCATCATTATTGAAAAATGATGAAAAATGAATTCCCTTAATAGGTTTAATTAGACGCTCCAAGTATTGATATTTCGGCTGCTGTGCCGACTTTGAGTATAAGTAAATACTTTGAAATTTCAGTCCATTGGGACTTTCAATAAGGCTAATCATCACATTTGTTTTCCCACAATTTGAAGGTCCAACAATAAGACCACGAATAGAGTTTGGTAGTAATGAGCTGTGCCGTGTTCTATTTGACGAATTTAACTTTGAATCAATATTCTTTACGTTAATTGACTTATGTTGTTTTAAGAATCGCATATTGTAAACTACTAATTGTTTTCGTATATAATCGGGTCCTTTTATTAATTTTAATTCACTTTTCATTTAACTTTTACTTGGAAAAGAATATATACTAACGACAATTATTTATAAAAAGCCAATCAGTCTTAGTTCATATCAACTCGTTTTGTTTTATTTATATCAGCATAGTTGTGTATGGTCATGGTTATGATATCGCTTTCGATCGTTAGCTTAATTTTTTTTTGCTGCTTTCATACTTTGTTTTTAGATTAGTCAACCAACTCATATTAAATTTATTAAATGCTTAACAACTACACTCAATTTAATCTTCAAGAAATAGCTTTACATGATTTATGTTGTGGGGGGTCTGGGCTTATCACCTTTAACATGCAATTTGTAACGACTTAAATTCATAAACATATTAAACAAGCATGGGAAAAAAATAAAAAAATATTTTACTTCTGTACTGTTTCCTTATCTTCAGCTTGCGGTTTTGGGTCTGAGCTTATCACCTTAAACTTGAAATGCTGATTTATAACAACAACAACAACACCGACGTTTATGTAGCGACTTAAATCTATAAACATTCTGCTTGCTATGAAGCTTGGGCTTATCATCTTAAACTAAAAAATTTGTATTTATAACAACAACAACAACACCAACCGTCATACTTCAGCCAGCTTGAACAATCATACCCCCTTCTAGCTATCCCCTCCGTCCGTCCATCCATCTGACCATCTGACCATCTGTCCGTCCATCCGTCTAACTTGCATGCTTATCTCCCGCTTCAGCTAGTTTGATCAATCATACCTCCATCTAGCTAGCTATCCGTCCGTCCGTCCATCCATCTGACTATCTGACTGACTGACTGTCTGCCCATTCGTCTTCTATGCTTGCTTTCTCTCCAATTTCAATTACTTCTAGAATGTTCTAGAATGTTCTAGAAGGTTCTAGAAGCTTCTAGAACATATGTCATAGCCTATCTGGCTATCAATCCATCTGTCCGTCCATCTTGCATGCTTATCTCCAATTTCAATTACTTCTAGAATGTTCTAGAATGTTCTAGAAGGTTCTAGAAGCTTCTAGAACATATGTCATAGCCCATCTGACTATCAATCCATCCGTCCGTCCATATTGTGTGCTTATCTACAATTTATAGCAGCAGCACGCTTCAACCGTTCTACTTCAGCTAGCTTGACCGATCATACCCCCTAGCTATCCCTCCATCCGTACATCTTGTATGCTTATCTCCAATTTGCAACAACAACAACACGCTTCAGCCACCCTACTATCGGCCAACTTGGCCGATCGTACTACGCCGACTGCGCAGTAGGGCACAATTTTGTGAATGATATCAAAATTTTAACACAATTAATTGTGGACATTTATGTTTGAAATTTTTGTTTTCAAAAATAGGCTGAAAGAATAAAGGGAAAAATAAAATACTTAAAATCCATTTTGTTTCTTTGTAAGTCATCATAATCATCATCGACATCAGATACTTACCCATACTAGAGATTATTATTATAAAATTCCAAGAGCAGAGTAAAGTTTAAAAAATAAAATAAATATATTTTGTACAACGTTATAAAAATTTTATTTTTGTTCTTCTTAATCATATATCTTTTACAATTTAAAATCTTAAAAAATAAACATTTATTCTTAAGTAATATTATTCTACTTCATAATACTGAAATGACCCCACGGTAATGTCTCATTACTATTTGCTACCAAAAATTGCATTAAGCCCTCATGATAATAAACGATTTTTGTTCTTCTTAATTATATATCTTTAACAATTTAAAATCTTAAAAATAAACATTTATTCTTAAGTAATATTATTCTACTCCATAATACTGAAATGCCCCCACGGTAATGTCTCATTACTATTTGCTACCAAAAATCGCTTATTATCATGAGGGCTTAATGCAATTTTTGTTTGTATGATTGAGCTTACTTCATGTTTCCGCGACTGAATCAAATTTTGCTGAACTGTCTTTTCAACGTTGTTTTCAAGGCAATCAACATAGTCACTAAACGCTATTTTAGTCTTGACTATGTTTCTTTTTACACCTTTTGATTTTTTTGTTGAATCTTCACCCTCTACACGTATCGCATACATTTTTGCACGGAGCCCCACAAATTCAGTCATGATACTCCCATTATTCTCATCTTTCATGAGACCCAAAACTTTTTTATTGACTTGAGGAATATCCCACACGTTGTCAATAGGATAGTCGCTTGTATCAAAGTGTATAAAGCAATCGCGTTTGATGACCTCATACAAGTCTTTACAAGTCACCTCATAAATTAGTGAATCGGTATCAGTATAGCAAATGCTACAATCGGAACCAAATTGCGGAGCCATATAACCATAATGAAAATCATAAATGGTTGTTTTAGCTAAATCAAGGATGCACATACCAACATAAATGGGCTTATTGAAGTATATCTCAGTTTTATTGAGTTCAATTGCCACCAAATTTTCGCAAAATATTGTTGAGGCCTTAAACTCAGGCTTAGAAATAAGGGCTTCGGCACCATATCGACCTAACCAACTCGTCACCAATTTAACAACACTATGTTTACGAATGTTTTCCATAGTTTTCCCAAACACAGCATTATTCATGAGTTTGAAAAGATTCTTCTCAAACTCATTTATAGCCGCTGTTCGAAGACTCGTGTTTAGATCGATATATGACTTCAACCATGCAGATTGTCTAAATTTCAAAATTTTGTGAATTTTAGATATCCTTAATCCATATTTCAAAGCCTGCTTTAGATTTCTGTAGTGGATAATATATCTCACGCTACCACCCAAAGTTGCCAACAGTTTTTTCTGCTTTGATCCTGGAGGTGTAATATGATCAGGGCAAAAGGGGAGATCTTTATGGTAATCGTGGAGATTAATTGGATACTCTAAATCTACCTCGAGAATATATCCTACATCTGAATCGTCAGCTATGGCTTCAACATTAAAATTTTGAAAATCTGACAGCCAATGAAACTCACTGTGGGGGAGAAATTGAGACATGGCCCAACCATACTGATTATTAATGTCGTAATACATTAAGAATTTGGATGGTTGAGCCTCATCGAAATCAGGCGTATACTTATTGTTGGCTTTCGAATAACGCTTAGTACACTGGCTAAGACCCCCACGAATACCTCGCTCTACAAACATGAGCATATCAATATCTGTCAATAGCTCAAGGGTTATATCAGTATGCTTAAGCATTGCATCCCATGTATAACCAGGTAGAGTGAAATAATGTGCGGGATCTAGGCCATAAGTTTTATGACAACTTGTGCGAAATTGTTCGAAAACATCTGATAATAGTAAAACGTCTGTTTTCAAATAAATATCTGAATATTCCCCCAAATTATTAATACTTAATTCAGCCCAGACTTTTTGTGCATGAGCATAATCGTCTGCGCTGATGTTTGTATCATTAAGCTGATTGTAAAAATGTGTAATATCGGGTAATGATGTTTCTGAAAATTTAACTACATCATCGCAGTAGTCATACGGAAAGACACCCTTACGTGTCAGCAAATTTAATTGTTCATCATTTAAATTGTTAAACTCCGATTTTAGAATATTGCAATTTGGTAGATGTGAGGCTAAAGTATCTAAGCTACTCGCCATGAATCTGAATGAGTCAATAAACCGATATTTTATTACATATTCGTCCAGTCGTTTTGTAAATGAAATGTAACGTTCCCTGTTTATTGGTAGAAGGTCAATGCGTCCCTTTAAATCTGTGGCTAAATTTTTAAAAATGAAATGCGAGTCATAACCGGTGAGATTATGAAAAATTATGGGTATTGTGTGCTAGTCTTTGAAGTTTATGTTGCACCCCTTATGCGCTGGGCCTCGATAAACACCGGTAAGATGACAATGATCGCGTACCTTGACATTATCACCGGTGAAGGCTTTCTCACATATGTGACATGTGTTGGCGATCGTGAAACTTTGAACTTGCTCAACAGTCATGTCATCCATGGGTAGAGGGCAAAGAAAGACAGTTTCAACATCTTCAGCAAAATTATTAAGTTCCGAAACGAACCACGCAATACAATCTGCCCCACGATAGCTTTTATAAAACGATAACGTGGGGTCATACGCACACTTAACATAAAAACCCACACTATATGGTATATGCTTCTGGTATGCATTTCCAACAATGGACTTTGCCAAAATGCACTCCAAATCGGCATATACCACAAATGGGGTCATAATCTTATTTTTAAAATTTTTAAAGCAAACCTCCTTCTCAGCTTCTGTCGGCATCCTTATTTTACAGTTGTTTAGTTTGCTGCAGTCCTCGGTGTGCTGCTCCAACTTGAGTGCTGAGTGGAAGTAGTGCAAACATCTATCGCAAAAATATTTAACATTGCAATTTCGCGACACTTGCCTGGATAAAAGCCGTGAAAGACTTTTTATCCACACATAATGGTATGTGATTGGAACATCATCATCATTGCTGCCACCATTTCCATTATCAGCGACATTGTTGTTGTCATTATCATCATCAGCTTCATTCTGATATCTGCTCTGCACCATCAGGAGATTTATGTGACATACCATTTTATTTTTTGTCAAATATGACGGTAGCACTGTAAATTTGTTTCTGTTTTTATGCAGAATGTATACATTAATTGAGATGTTGTTTTGCATCTCAAATCTCGGGATCTGCCGCATCGTCATTGGAAATACTATATTTGACAAATTTAGTATATCACGATAATTTGGGTACATTGACATGCGCTCCGTATTTATATTAGCTGGATGCAGAGCAGATATGATTGCCCAAGCAAAACATGCGTTGTCATCATTTTTTACATTAACGCATGCTTTCTTGCTATGAATCTGTTGTGGTAGCGGGATATATGACGACCCTAGCTGTGGCGTGTATTTGTTGATGTTCACTGCCAAGTTAACGACTGCAGCCAACGCCCATCCACTATCCCGTTCTTGGAACTCTTCCAGCTTTTTCAAAATAGCATTTTGAACATGTTCAAAAAACCAAGCTCTAATATCCGTTTCCCGGTAAATAGCAACATTTTTCGTGTTCATGAATTTCAATTCACTAATTTCCTCATTAGCTCTAGTAACTCGAAATTCGCCACAAAATATTGTATTTACCTTAAGAGACGTAAATTTCACTAAGGATTTTTTAACGATGCGCTGGAAGAGATCTAGACAATCTGCCAAGAAATTCTGGGGATCTTTATGCGTCAAATTAATTATGACACCGGTACGTACTCTGAAAATTAAAATATGGGTTAAATTAATATATTATATTAAATCGAAATATGTAATATGGTAATAAAATTATTTAAAAATTAAGCTTACCGTCCACCAAATGTTGACTCGATTTCTTCCCACCGAATTCGAATTGAAGCCCAATCCGATCTGTTGCCCGTTCGGGAAAGACCTGCACCAGTACAAGAGTTGAGCTTCTTCAACTGCGTGCGATAGCCTTGAATAAGTCCTATTCCGCATGTAGCACTCTGCTTGTTTCCAACAGTTGTTGCCTTCCGTAAAATACCCCGAAGGGTAATAAGGAGCGATGAGCACTCTTTTATGCTCGGCATAACCAGCTCCCGATTTTTATGCGCATTTTCGCACAATGCTTTTGCAATTTTTAAAATTTCCTTGACGCGTGCACTCATTTTAAAATTTAAGAATTACTAATAAATAAATCTTCACGAAACGTTTAAATATTTTATGTTGCTGATCAAATATTGAATGAGCTAAAAACTCTCGATTCAATTATTTATATATATTTATGGGTTCAAATAATAAATTTTTCTTAAATCCTTATCTTCTTTGCTGCTTTCATACACTATTTTTACATTACTCAACCGACTCATATTAAATTTATTAAAATGCTTAACAGCCATACTGCTCCCTTATCTTAAACATTTGGTTTTGGATCCGTTTAATACGCTTACTATGAAGCTTGAGGTTATCGTCTATAACATTAAATTTGTGGTGCCTGCCTATTGATATACGAATCGAATTTGATGCCGAAGCAAACAAACCGATTCCAGATAAAACATCGGCCTATTGTCTAGTAATCCATGATCGTTTAATTGAATACTCACCTCTAACCAGCGAAATCAGAAGAATTATTTAAATGCGTGTGAATTATATAAAGGTAACCAGTCATCATCTGATCTTTATTGCTGAAGGTATTTTGAATAAAGCCATCAGAAAAATAATATGAATAGATTGAGAGGGTATCGTAAATTAATTTATTGCTACTACTGCGGTAGCAACTCGCACTTAGAGGAGAAGTGTAAGAAGAAGAAGGATGACCAAAAGTTGGCAAAATGGGCAAAGGAGCAAAAAGACGCTAAAAATAAGATTGGTAAAGGAGTAAAAAGATGCAGAAACAGAAGAAGAAAATAGAGCAAAATTATACTCGAAGCTGAATGGTTAAATCAATTACTTTTTGTGCATGTAATTATTGCTTTTATACATGTAATTATCAAACTTTAAATATAACAAATCAATAAAAGAACAATAATGATTCATATATAAGTCAGCTCGATTTGTTTTATTTATATCAGCATTATTGCGTATGGTCATGGCTATGATATCGCTTTCAATCGCTAGCTTAATTTATTTTGCTGCTTTCATACTTTTTTTTTTTTTACATAAGTCAACCAACTCATATTAAATTTATTAAAATGCATAACAACTACACTCTTTACTTCTGTGCTGTTTCCTTATCTTCAGCTTGCGGTTTTGGGTCTGGGCTTATCACCTCAAACTTGAAATGTTGATTTATACCAACAGCAACAACAACACCTAAGTTTATGTAGCGACTTAAATCTATAAACATTCTGCTTGCTATGAAGCTTGGGCTTATCACCTTAAACTTAAAATTTGATTTATACCAACAACAACAACAACATCACTCATCATACTTCAGTCAGCTTTATCGATCATACCTCCATCTAGCTAGCTATCCGTCCGTCCATCCATCCATCTGACTATCTGTCTGACTGTCTGCCCATTCGTCTTCTATGCTTGCTTATCTCCCCCTTCAGCTAGTTTGATCAATCATACCTACATCTAGCTAGCTATCCGTCCGTCCGTCCATCCATCTGACTATCTGACTGACTGTCGGCCCATTCGTCTTCTATGCTTGCTTTCTCTCCAATTTCAATTACTTCTAGAATGTTCTAGAATGTTCTAGAAGGTTCTAGAAGCTTCTAGAACATATGTCATAGCCCATCTGGCTATCAATCCATCTGTCCGTCCATCTTGCATGCTTATCTCCAATTTCAATTACTTCTAGAATGTTCTAGAATGTTCTAGAAGGTTCTAGAAGCTTCTAGAACATATTTCATAGCTCATCTGGCTATCAATCCATCTGTCCGTCCATCTTGTGTGCTTATCTCCAATTTATAGCAACAGTACGCTTCAAGCGTTCTACTTCAGCTAGCTTGACCGATCATACCCCCTAGCTATCCCTCCATCCGTACATCTTGTATGCTTATCTCCAATTTGCAACAACAACAACACGCTTCAGCCACCCTACTATCGGCCAACTTGGCCGATCGTACTACGCCGACTGCGCAGTAGGGCACAATTTTGTGAATTTTGAGGCCCATAAGAAAATACACGCGTTTTTGATTTAGAAGCATCATAGGTACTCTACTTACTGTACAGACTGAGAAAACATGGCAAAAAGCTCCGTATAGAAAACATTTATTGAACTATTAAGACTTTTATTATTTCTATATTCTATAATTATATTTAATTTACTATAAAGTAAATGATTCAATCCCAAAAAGTCAGCTTTTTTGAAATTGAATTCATAAACTGTGTCAACAGAGCTTGAATTTACCATATTCTCCCTATCGGATTTATACGAAATACTCAATGGTGGATGGTAATTATCAATAGTTGTCAAAGCATGAAGTGCCTTCTGAACAATGACATTGTTACTGTCTGTAGTCAAAACTGGGTCAAGTAGTCTTTCCATATTATTATAAATACAACTAACTTGTTGTAAATCAGAACATATATTGTCAACAAATATATGTTCTTGGCGTGTCTTCGAATTAGATGCACAAAAATGTGTTTCATCGTTAGAAGAATGCCATTTTAAGTCAGGCAAATTAAAATCGCCCAACAATAAAATGTCGTTGTTAACGTTAAGTAAATTTAAGATAAATTTTATGCAATCCGCAAGGCTAAAATTGCAATGTACAACCTTAACGCATATAAGTTCGATATTAGCAGAGCAGGGAATATCAATAAAGGAACTAACACAGGAGTTCCTTACAGTTATTAGGACACCACCAACAACTGCAGAATTATTGTCAGCGTGTCTGTCCTTCCTATATAAAGGGTGTTTTTTACAGAGTTATACAAGTTTGAATCATAATAAAACATAGTAATATACTTTTAATATCAATAAAACGGATAGAAAATTTTATAACATTAATGTTTTAATATGATTTCGGCCATGTGGCCGCCACGGCTAGCGCGTACAAGGCGCAATCTGGAACACCAATTTTCACAAACTTTTCGCAGCATTTGCGGCTGTATCTCGCCGATAACTCTTCGAATGTTGATTTCCAGGTGTTCAATTTTTTGTGGTTTATCGACGTAGACAAGTGATTTTACATAACCCCAAAGAAAATAATCCAATGGGGTTAAATCACACGATCTTGGGGGCCAATTAATTGGACCATTTCGTGAAATTAATTTTTCGTCAAAAGTTTCCTTGAGTAAATCAATTGTAGCGCCCGCTGTGTACCATGTGGCTCCGTCCTGTTGGAACCACATATCAGCAAGATTAATTACAGCTAATTGAGGTATGAAAAAACTGCGAATCATGTTCCTATACCGTTCACCATTGACAGTAACATTCTGACCATCATCGTTTTTGAAGACATAAAGGCCAATGACTCCGCCAACCCATAAAGCGCACCAAACAGTAATTTTCTGTGGATGTAATGGTGTTTCGACAAAATTTTGTGGATTCTCTTCACACCAAATACGACAATTCTGTTTATTTACGTACCCATTCAACCTAAAATGGGCTTCATCGGAAAATAAAATTTTCGATGGAAATTCAAAATCAATATCAATTTGTGCTTCAGCCCATTCGCAGAATTGGCGGCGCATACGATGGTCGTTTGGCTTTAATTCCTGCACAAGTTGAATCTTGAAAGGTTTTAAGCCAAGATCTTTTCGTAAAATCCATAAAGTGGAAGGACACAACCCCAGTTGCTGAGAACGGCGACGGATTGATTGATTAGGATCATCTTCAATGCTTTCCTGTACAGCGGCTACAGATTCTTAAGTGCGCACTGTTCGGCGTCTCACGGGATGCACATTATCAGTAACAGTAAATGTGGTCCGAAAACGATCTATTATTCTTCGAATTAGCAGCTCTGAAGGACGATTATGTACACCATAAAATAGACGAAGTGCACGATAAGTTTGACGAATAGAAAAATTATTTTAATTAAAAATTTCCACAACTTGCACGCGTTGCTCTGATGTAAGTCGATCCATAATAAAATGTCAAAGCAAATTAAACAAAAAGCAATTATCAGCACTACAAATAAGTGGTCAAATAAAGCAGTGATGCTAACTCAAAGTTTTATCACTCTATAAAAAAAACCAACTATTGTCCAACAGTTCTAAGTCAGTAATTCCTCCGTTCAACCAAGTTTCAGTTAAGGCGATAATATCTTCAAAAAAATTCTGAGTTGACAAAAAATGTCTTTTGTTTTTGAACGCAACGTCTTGGTGGAAAAGCACTTTTTTACTTGCCAAATGGGGACGTTTCTCTTTCAAAGTGTCGTTAAAATGTCGTGTGATCGTTCTTTTCATATAATCATGTAATGATAATCATGCCAAGGTAATCGATGTAATTTATACTGCGTTTATCCCAAAATACTGTCGCTATAACCTTTGCGCTCGATAGCACCATTTTCGCCTTCTTCGGAGCACGTTAGTTCGGTGAAGTCCACTGTTTCGACTGTTCCTTTGTCTCTGGTGTGAAGTGATGGATCCATGTTTCGTCCATGATTACTAATTGACGGTAACTATCCTTCTTATCATTGTTAAACATCGCCAAACACGCCTTTAAATCAGTCACACGATCGCGTTTACGATCGAGAGTGAGTGATCACCCATCTTCCGGATAATTTATTCATATTCAAATGATTTGGCAAAACATTCCACACCCGATAGTTTGAGATGCCTACGGCCTCAACAATCTAGCGCACTTTAACTCTGCGATCGGTCAACACGTCGCAGTAAGCGTCGCAGAGAGCTGACATTTTTACAGTAGTCTATTAACAGATGGTAGTTGAATTCCGTGACTTTGCGACCTATAACTCAAAAGCTATTCAATTTGTCAAATTTTGGTTGTATGGGCGGTGCCACGCCCCATTTTTAAATGCCCATTAAATGTTATCAGTGACACGGCATTTTTAAATTGTGGTAGAATACTGAATTCCGAGGCTATGAAACCTATACTCTAGGTATTACACTAGGTATACTCTAAGTATACTCATAAGGTATTAATTACCGCAACTTTGGGTTGTGTAGGAGGGGCCACGTCCCCTAGTATAATGCCCATAAAATGTTATCAGTGAAACGGCACGTATAAATTGTGGTCGAATACCGAATTCCGAGGCTATGCTGCTTATAACTCTAAAGCTATTCAAATTTTGGCAAAAACCCTCCAAGGTATATTTCTATAATAATAATATATATAGTGGCTCACAGCTTATTTTATGCAGTGCATACTTTCAACTTTAGGGCTTTATAACAACGAAACTAACAGGAATAGAAAAAATAATATAGAATCATTTAAAAGAACAAGATGTTTAGTTTACTAAATTAACTTAATTTATTATAAAAGTATATATTAAGTTGGCTTAAAAATAAGAAACCAGAAAATACTGCTTAATTTCATATCACAGCTTATTTTATGCAGTCACTTGTTATTTATAAATTTTTCGTATTAATTAATGATATCTGATATTTTTATTATTTGGTATGATAGCCCTTGTTGTCCACAACAGATCTGTTTCTGGATGTTATTTTCCAATAAAGACCATACATTTTCAATAACATTAAGGTCTGGCGACTGTGCTAGCGGCGTCATCAATTGTGGGCAGTTGTATATTAGTCTGGTTTGCATAATACCCGCTTTGTGCTTTTGATCGTCATCCTGGTAAAATCGGAAATTCAATTTTATACCCAGAACCTTTGCACTCTGCAACAAATTGTTCTTCAGGATCTGTAGGTACTTAAATTTATAAATTGTTATTTCAATAAACGGCAACTTCCCAGTACCAGCAGCTGACATTCAGGCCCAAGCCACCGCCATGTTTCACGGTTTGTTTTAAGTTTTTTTTTGTTGACCTCGGTATTCGGTTTTCGCCACATATAGCACATACCATCTGAACCGAATAAATTGATCTTGGATTTATCTCCAAAAATAACTGAATTCCAGTACTCTGTGGCCTTGGACATATGTTCTTTGTCGTAGTTGAGTCTGCATAATCTGTTTTTGGGGCTTATAAACGGCTTGTTTCGTGTTACTCGGCCATGAAAGTTCTTTTTGCGCAAGACACGTCGAATAATTTCAGCACTACACTGTTTGCTCAGGTCTATTTGAACTTCAAAACCATTTTCGGAGCTGAGAGTCTCGGGTTAGCCTTTATCTTCCGTACAATATGCCGCTCGTCGGTTGCATTAAAAATTTTGTATGGTGCTTCTTTGCTCTTATTGTGCAATCGATTCTTATGGACGAAGCGCTCGATGATCTTTTGCACTGTAGAAGAATTGATATTAACCATTTCAGCCATTTTTCGCTGCGAGCTGCTATTTTTAAAATAGTATATAACCAATTCTTGATTTTGTAGCGTTGTGCGCGCTCCTTTTTTAAATAATCATAGAAGCAGACACTTGAAGCAAAAAAAATCAGACTAAAAAGCTAACACAAACAATTATAGAAACAGAATGAAGGTATAGCTAATTAAAGTACCGTTAGACAGTGCAGCATTAGAGTACCGTAACAGAGAGAAGTGACTGCATAAAATTAGCTGCGCGATGAAATTAAGCAGTATTTTCTGTTCTCTTATTTTTTAAACAACTAAATATATGTATTCACAATTAATGAAAAACCTTTATTTAACTAGACTTTTTGCTCTTTTAAATGACACCATATTATCTTTTGTATTCCTGTTAGTTTTTTTTTTATAAAGCCCTAAAGTTTAAAGTATGCACTGCATAAAATAAGCTGTGAGCCACTGTATATAATAATAATTTATAATAATAATTCATGAAAATTGATTCAGACTTATGAATTACCAAATAAGACTAAATTACCACATTTTAGTATTATATGATCAAAAAGTTTGTTATATAGAAGTTATATTTATTTTATAACGGGTGAAGTTTTTCATTCAGGGCACTTTAGGAATTCATTCTTTTGAATTGTATGGCTGCTAATCATATGACATTTTAAAGCAGTAGGCTATTTATAGATCACCGCCATCAACTCTACCAAGGTTGCTGTTCTAGTTGCTTCTTTATTTATTTCAATATTCTTTTTGCCTCGCCAGAAGCTAGTGTTCTAACTGAAAGATGGCTATTTTCACAACCAAATGTTCAATTACACATGACTTTGACCGAAATCGATCAATTATTAGATTATTTAATTAATCTGACATTAATTTAACTTATTTGGCCGTGCTCCGCCATAGTTAGTCAATTAGTTTTATGATCTATTAAATTATTACATGAATTGAATTGCGAGCTTTAGATCACGTAAAATTTTAAGAAGGCAACAACAACAACAGCGACTCTGTATGGAGTCAATCAGTTAGCTGACTAGAACTGTCGAACACCAATGAATATTGAAATAAATAAAAAAGCCACTAGAACAGATGACAACCTTGGTAGAGGTGATGGCGGTGATCTATAAATCTCGACTGCTTTAAATACAATTCAAAAGAATTAATTCCTAAATCTGTTAAGTCATATACAAGTTTAAACAGTGAGTTGATCACAACTTAATCACTCAAAGACTACTGAAGAGGAAAATGTAGCAATTTCCGAAACAGACTGTCTAGTCAGCTAAGTGATTGACTCTATACTAGACCTGGCGTTAAAAACTTTTTTTGGAATTTTGAATGCGGGTAGCGATCAAAATATGCGATTTGATGCCAAAATTGATGTGGTAAATTTTCAAGCTGATCGGATGGTGCCAACCCGTGCCATAATGGGGTCAAAGGTCACAATTTTGAAAAACGGCCAAAATACGCTCTTCTTTTGCAATTTATAAATTTTTGTGTTCAGAAATACTATAAATATTATTTAAAAAAAAACTAAACCGCAAAAAGCACAGTTTTTGACGATAATTTTATCGTATGACAATTTATTCTTTTTACATTGTTTTTATTGTTATTGCATGCCAAGGAATAAGAAAAGGAAATCAATACCCAACCGGCATTACACATGCCTAATTTCTTACATAGAGATATACATACATACTCACTCATTCATGCATACCTAATCTGTTGCGATTTTCGCCTACTCTTCTTAAAAATTTCTACGATTCGAGCTGTTGTCAACTGAATATTTGTCTAAAAGAACCGTTATTCCAGCTCTGCTACTGAGCACCTATCTCTGCTGTTGCCATATTCTTGTAAAGTTTTGCCATTGCAAATTTGGATATTGTCCAGAAAGGTTTAGTTAGCTTATTGTAAAATTCTGTTTAATTTTTGTCATAGAATGGCTCAGGATAGAAATTCGACTTTGAAATGTGTACTTGATTGGTAAATGTGAACAGAAAATTATTGGTGCGAAATTGCCATCAAAGCAACAAGTGCTTCGATCTTTTTTTTATAATATACGTTGTGAAAATAAAACAGTTAAAGAAAGTGCAAGATTGGTGTTGGAAGAAGTATTGCCTTTTTGGGAAAAAGCTAGAATCCCAACGCCAGATCAAAGAACATGTGTTGCAAAGGTCATTAAACTGTATGAAGAGTGGAAATCAGTGCAAAAAATGTGTAAATCACCGTTCTCGAGTTATCGCAAGAAAGAAAATGACTTTAAGGAAAATTTACACAATTTATTTGACATTGCTCACGTTGACGCTCTCAAGCTCATAAGAATACAGGAAGATAGAAACTTCTTAATGAAGCAGCGGGAAAAGGGGAGTGTTGGTAGTATGACTTGTGTCGATTTAAGTGTCACAAATAAAGAAAAAAGAAAGGCACAAAGATCTGAAGATGAAAAACGAAGAGCAGAAAACCATATAGAGAATAACTACGCTTCAGGTAATTAGTATTTAATATTTGCTCACACAGCGGCTAATTTTTTGGGTACTTAACTTCATGTACAGACTTGACTATGGAACATATTGAATTTGAGAGTGATGAAGCCGAGGATTGTTTACAGACGATAGATTTAGAACACTCTGATAACATTCCAAGTTGCTCCAATAAACCTATTAGAAAACGTGGAAAAAAGAATTTCATAGACGACAGAATGCTGGCTTGCATGGATGCTGGCAATATGTCATCTCCATTTGCTATACATTTCATCAGTGCAACTGCCAAAGCGTTGGGTCACAATATTGAGGATCTTGTTTTAAACTGCACAAGTTTGCGTGAACAACGCAAAAAATATCGACGGCGTCATGGTAAAGAAATTCTAGAAAATTTTAAGGTAAATATTTTTTACTTCTGTTAAGTTTTAAATATTTCTTTGAGCTTCAGTTTTTAAGATCCCTGAAACATTTGTTTTGCATTGGGACGGAAAGCTTCTTCCATCAATTGCTGGAAAAAATAAGGTTGATCGCTTGGCCATTGTGCTCACGTCAGAAAATGTCGAAAAATTGATAGCTATCCCAATCATCGAAAATGGCACTGGTACTGCAATCGCTCAATCAATCTACGACTACTTGGTAAAAATGAATTTGCTGAATTCATTAGAAGTTATATGTTTTGATACAACTGCTGCAAATACTGGCCCTCATAACGGTGCTGCCACATTATTGCAACTAAAACTTGAACGCAGCTTATTGTGGTTACCATGTCGCCATCACATTGCAGAAATCCTCTTAAGAACTGTATTCGAAATTAATTTCGGAAAATCAAGTGGCCCAGAGGTAGCGATTTTTGAACGTTTTGCTCGGGAATGGAGTTCACTTAGTTCAAAGGGATACAGCACATGTTTGCAGGATGAACAAGTTTTGAGTGTCATATCTGTCGAGGAACGCGAAACATGCAAGCTTTTTTGTATTGAATATTTAGAAAAAGCCCACATTCGGCATGACTATAGAGAACTTCTACAGCTTGCATTTATTTTTCTTGGTGGTAGCATACCCAAATTCACACATCGCGTACCTGGGGCAACTTCGCATGCCAGATTCATGGCCAAGGCCATTTATTGTCTAAAAATATATATATTTCAACCACACTTTAAACTTTCTGCAAGTCAATTATATGGAATTCGTAGTGTCTGCATTCTTTTAGTAAGTCTCTATATTCCATACTGGTTCACGACCACTAATGCAGTTGAAGCGCCAAATAGAAATATGCAACTGATAAAGGGAATTATTGGTTATTTTGATAAAAAGGTATCTACATTACTATTGGAGAAAATTCGGAACCATCTGTGGTATTTATCAGAGGAAGCAGTTGCACTTGCCTTTTTTGATCCACGTGTAGACCCAGAAATGAAGAAAAAGATGGTTTTGGCGTTGAAAATGGAATCCGAAAAAAACAATCATATCGGTGATGCTGTAGATATTTTCCCTTGCAAAAAAGTGCTTGCCAGCATTGACGAATTACATTTATTTAGATCCAAGAATTTAGACTCTTTTGTGACTGCGAAGACAAAGAAATTTTTTTCTCGTTTTGAAATTTCGATGGATTTCTTATGCTTGGATCCGACAAATTGGCCTACAAACGAAGCATTTTGTAAAGGAGAACATATCGTCAAAAGCATTTCTGTTGTCAATGATGCCGCCGAAAGAAAAGTCAAACTAATAACTCACTTTAACAGATGTTTAACACACAATGAAAACGATAAACAGTACCTGTTACACATTGTAGAAAACTACCGTAAGGATTTTCCAAATTATACAAAATCTACATTGATTTAAAATAAAAATATAAGAAAAAATTAAAGAAAACAGATTTATAAAATGCAATAAAGGCTTCTTGGGTGGTTTTTAAAAGTTTTAACCTTTGTAAAGAGAATAATTCAGCCCATATTGTTATGTGTCATACGAAAAAATTATAGTCAAAAACTGTGATTTTTGCGGTTTAGTTTTTTTTTTAAATAATATTAAAGTTTTTTTTTTTAAAATAATATTTATTGTATTTTATATTATATTTATTAAATAATATTTATAGTATTTCTGACCACAAAAATTTATAAATTGCAAAAGAAGAGCGCATTTTGGCCGTTTTTCAAAATTGTGACCTTTGACCCCATTATGGCACGGGTTGGCACCATCCTGAAAATTTACTACATCAATTTTGGCATCAAATCGCATATTTTGATCGCTACCCGCATTCAAAATTCCAAAAAAAAACCCATATAAGCTGCGCCAGGTCTACTCTATACAGAGTTGTTGTTGTTGCCTTCTTAAAAAATTACTTGATCTAAAGCTCGCAATTCAGTTCATGTGTAGAGGACTGATGTCCGGTAAAATTTACCAATTCAAATTTTAGTTAAGTAAAAAAAAATTACACTATCACGAACTGTTCGTGGTAAGTGTTTGGTGTTTTTGGAGTGCACCAATGCTCAGATACTATGGCTAGAAGCGCCACGCTTATGAGAAAATTAAAAGAGTTTAGTTAAGATTGGCGACCGTAGCCTAGTGGGTAGATTGCGTGGCCCCTAAGCTAAAGAACTGCGGCCGCCCGGGTTTAATTCCAGCTCAAACAGAAAGTTTTTCAATTGAATTAATTTTTCTATTCGGTCGTCACCTCTCTGCAGACAATGGCAAACCTCAGAGAGTAAAAATTGCCATGTAAAGCTTCTTGTGAACATAAGCCGTTCGGAGTCGGCATAAAACACGTAGGTCCAGTTCTCGGTCATTTGTGATCAAACATTTAATAACACGCACAACACAATTGATCAATTGAAGCTAGGTCAAAGTCCTTCCAAGGGCTGAAATGGCCAGTTTATTTTTATTTATTTATTAGTTAAGCTTGTGAGCTCAGTTAATGTCAGATAATCTCTATTTTTATTTTCAAATTCAAACGCTTAAATACTAAAATAACCAGTATTTTCTTAAAATTAATTTACAATTATTTTGACATTATTTCCAAGTCTCCTCCTATAATACAAAAATCTATAATGTGATTGGTTAACAGTTAGTCACATTGATTTGGGTTTCGTAGGCATTTTTGTCCTGTTCTATTTATGTTTAAAATGCTTAAAACGTGTAAGAATAGAGAAAATTAATAGTAAATTACTGTCGCTTGGTCAGTCTGTCGTCATAGTCAGCTACGCTGCTATGACAAGTCAGTCACCCTTTTGCTAGTTAGGCACACTGCTGTCGTTTGGTCGGTCTGTCGTCATCGTCAGCTACGCTGCTATGAACAGTCAGTCACAATTCTGTTAGTGTAACATGATGCGTTTGTTTTGCTGCTATTCAATGAACGTGTATGCATGAGTGCAATAAAATAATAAAAAAAATAAATATTAAGTGCAGTTATGAGCTCAAGGTGTTTTGATTACTCTGCTGGTCAGCGTGTTTGAAATATTTTCGCGAAATGGGAAAAATTGTTACTCCCTCCTGAAAGAAACGAATACAACCCCCCAATGCAGCAAGATTGAAGTATACGAGCCTGCACAATAACCACAGATCCAAAAACAAAAAAGGCGCTGACAGAAAAGCTGAACATAGAAAAACAAATTTACAATTTAGAATTTATTAGAAAAAACTTTAATAAAATTTTGTTAAATAAATAATTTACTTTTATTGTATGTTACCAATTAGTTACTTGTCATAATATATGTAAAAAAAAATATCTTAAGAAATTTATATTCTTTAATTTATTCTTTAATTACTATTAACAAACAGCATTAGTGCAGTAAGAACTAAATTATTTTATAGAACAACATAAATACATTCAATATAAGTATAATAACAACTCTTTAGTGATTCAACTTAACTAAAGATACAATATATCTTTAATATCAATTTTTAAATAGCAAATACAATTAATATAACAGTTCATTAAATTAAGAATAGTTTGTAATAATTAATAAGAGTTTATTTATTTATTTATTTATTTACGTGATTGCTAAACCTTAACAGGTTTTATAGCAAATTTAAAATTATAAAATAAGAATTTTGATTAATATTTTTTAATATTTTGAACAACAATTCAAAAATATAAAGTATGATTTTGATTGAAATCATGTATTATTAACAAACTAAAAAGTTTTAATAAATTGCTTAAAGTATATAATTTTATTATAGAATAAAAAATAAAAAAAAAAGTTAAGTTAATCGATAATATCAGACAGCAAAGCAGGGTTGCGTTTTCAAGACAAACAAGGTCAAGTTAGCAACAATTTTTGTATACAGCGGAGTCGTGTGACAAACAAGGTCTCATACCCAATAAAACACCACTCCAATAGGTATATATATAATATATATCGTTCTGTCTTCCTGAAGCCGGTGAGATCCTGGCTTGTCAGGGTGGTTATTCGACAAACTAGGTCAACTTCACCAAACCAATTTTCATAAAATAAAGAAAACCAGTTGCGAACGCAGGCACCAAGGCAAACTAGGTCTTATCGGCCACTCATATTAATATATTACAAATCGATCTAACGTAGTGTTTCAAGAGGTAAAAAGACACCAAGACACCACGGTACCGTCGACAAATGTAGTCACAATCATCATGAAGATATGAGGCAATTGAAGATCCCAGGTTTAGGTCCATTCAGATTACTTAGATGTTTATACACCAAAATTTTCCATTTTACGCTTAGGTCCATTTATCCATTTAGATCGTTATATTAATGATAATGTGTTTACAAATCACCAGATGCATCAGATATATGTTTGAAAGAACTTTACATAATCAACGTCGGTACTGCAGGTAATCTATAATTTTATGTTTGATTGAGTCCATGGATTCACTTAAGGATATAACATCAGATACAAAATTAAAATCACAGCAAGCGCTTCTAAGAGGTTAATTTTGCAAATATTTAGTTCTACAAAAGTTTATGTGGAGTAACTCAAAAGATCTTCTAGGACGAAAAGGAATATTAATATATACTTTACTCAATAAATATGGACTGTTGACATATCCATGTAAAAGTTTTATAATCCAACAAGCATTTATCATAATTCTCCGATTTTTTAAAGAAGGAAGATTTAAGAGTTGTAACCGATATTCATAAGATGGTAAGTGAAAATCAGTATTAAAACAAAGATAGCTTAAGCAAAACAAAAGAAATTGTTTCTGCACTGATTCAATGTCGTCTATGTAACAACCGTATCGTGGGCACCAAACAACTGAAGCGTATTCTAAGATAGGCCGCACTAGGGAAGTGAATAAGGTTTTCGTTATGAATGGATCATTAAACTCTTTTGCCCAACGTTTAATAAATCCTAAAGTACTATTTGCTCTATTTATTATTTTACTTACATGAATATTAAAGCGTAGTTTAGGATCCATTGTAACTCCAAGATCATTGAAAATATCTAAGGACTCCAATGGATAACCACAAATTTTGAAGGTACATTTAATTGGTGGTTTGCGTGAGAAAGACATATGCTTGCATTTCTTCATGTTGAGGTTCATACGGTTCGTTTTGCACCAGTTAAGAAGATGATCAATGTCGGCTTGCAAAAATACAGCGTCATTATCATTTTTAAAAGAAAGGAAGAGTTTGACGTCATCAGCAAACATTAAGATGCTGGAATGCATTATGACAGACAGCAAATCGTTAATAAAAAGTAGAAACAGAAGAGGCCCAAGATGACTTCCTTGAGGTACTCCTGAAGTAACAGGAAACTCGTGTGATTTCTTGAGCTTAAAAAGAACAGATTGTGTTCTATTGCTTAAGTAAGATTCAATCCACTTTACCAACGGTATAGGAAATCCAACAAGATATAATTTTAAGATCAATAGTTTGTGATTTACAACGTCAAAAGCTTCGCTAAAATCCGTGTAAATAACATCAGTCTGCATGCCTTTTCCAACATTTTCTATAGTTTTTGATGTAAATTCATGAAGGTTAGTAACAGTGGATTTTCCAGAAAGAAATCCATGCTGGAAAGGAGAAATTAAAGATTTAACGCTATGCGATAGTCGTGATGTATTAATTGCCTCTAAAAGTTTAGACAAAGCGCTTAATTTTGCGATGCCACGTAGTTATCAATTAAAAACCTATTTCCGGATTTATGCAGCGAAATAATAAATGAATGCTTCCAGGCTGCAGGCAAAAAGCAGGATTTTAATGATGAAGTAAATAGTAAAGAGATTGGAGTTACTAATTCTTCACAGCAGTATTTTAATATACATGAAGTTATGTTATCAGGACCACTTTTATATGATGATTTAATATTTTTTAAAAATGATAAGACTGTGTTTGAGAGATTGAATATTGAAAGGATAATTTAAATAATCATAGGACGATGATGAATAAGTCGTCTTGAAAAAGTCGGCAAAAAGATTGCAAATACTATTATCATTATCAGACTCAACAGAATTATACTTCATAAAAGAAGGATAGGAATCAATCTTACGTTTTGTGTTAACAAAGTTTCAGAAGGACTTAGCAACAGATTTGATGCTTAATTTTACTTTTGTTAAGTAGATATTATAGGATGTTTGCATAACTGTTGGTAACTGTATTTAATCGAGGTACAGCATCCAAAATCGCATATGTTATGTGTTTTTTGATATTTTTTATAGTATTTAGATTTCAAGTTTCTCATTTTTCTTAATTCATTTGTATACCATACCGGACCCGATGTCAAAGAGGCTTTCCTTTGCGGAACAGCCTTTAGAAAACAATCATTGAGCGTTCTATTAAACGCATATACCGTATCATCAAGAGTCTGAGCAGATAAACTTTTTGTATTATTTAGAATAGAATTCCAGTTTATATTAGACAAGTTATTCTTCTTCAAAATCACGTAGTTTGTTTTTTTTAAAGTTAAACTCAATAGGCGGTTGAGAATCATAGTACTATACAGATGATTTTGGAAAATTTAAAATAATTTCTAATGTTGGATGATGAGAATCTTCGGGTGTTACCAGAGGATCTGATTTAGACACAAAAGCGATATTGCTGTCATCAAAAAACACCAGATCAAGCAAACGATTATTTTTGTTAAAGATGCAGTTAAGTTGAAATATGCCTTGGATTGAGAGCTCGTTTCAAAAATAATTATCGGATGAACTTTCAGACGAAGGTAAAAATATTCCAGGAGTTTCAGAACAGCAGTTCCAAGAAACGTTTGGCAGGTTAAAATCTCCAGTTATTAAAATATGATCATTAGATTGCAGTTTTGAGCAAACTTTACTAATAGAAGCCAAATGTTTGCTATAAACTTCTAAGGTAGAAAGGGGAGGAATATATGAGCATGTAATAAAAAGGCTCAAGGAACCAAACTTAACATGAACACAACAGAATTCAGTGTCCAAGGATTCTGGAATTAATAACTCTTCAGAGAAATGTGTCGCTTTGACTGTAATCAACACACCCCCGCCTTTAGAGCAAATATCAGAAATGGAGTTTCTATTTTTGCGGTATATGCTAAATATGTTGCACAAAATTTCAGTCTTTAGAGTGTTAGGTTTCAGCCAAGTCTCACTAAAAGCAATTATATTAAGGTGAAGGTTGTGACTCAAAATTAATATATTATTTAGTTTTGTGTTAATGCCACGAACGTTTTGGTAAAGGATAAAGAACTGAAAGCAACAATCTAGTTTTCTTGATTCTTGTTAAAAACCGGAAAAGTAGCCAAGGAAGTTGTAGGCCAAGGTCAAGAAATAAATTCATGCGCCATCGTATTGTCAGGCCAAGACTTTTGATCCAATACCTTGTGAAAAAGATCACCAGGCAAAGATATTTTAAAAGAGGACGTAATACGCTCGTATGAAAAATTGAATTTGTAAACAGAGATATTTTTATTTACAACATTTAGCTTAGAGTTTATATAGAATAACATGTCTTCACCGGATGTATCAGCTGAAAAACGAGAAACAAATATAGATTTTGCAGGCTCAATAATCACAAGTTCTTTATGAACAGGGGCTTTGATACTGCTGTTCGATATTTGTTTCGGTATCGCTCCTGTAGAAACCGAAGTAATTTGAGAAGGTGCAGGGACCACATTTGAAGCAATACAAGTTTCAGCGTAAGTTTTTTGTGTTCCAGAAACGCGAGGAGAATCAGCATTTTCCTCTATGATTGGTATTGATTCAACAAAAGGAGAAATCTGATCAGCTGACGCAGCGACCTTAGTTGGTGCGATATTATCAGTCATTTGACCAGTATTGACAGCTCCAATTGATTGATCTTCAAGCTGTATGCTCACATTAGGGAAAACAGTTACAATAGAAGGTAGAACAGTATTATTATTGGGCGATGGCATGGCTATATCAGTAGTTTTAGCTGAACTACGAAGATTTTTGTTTGAACGTTTACGTTTTGGAGAATCGTAAGCTTCATCCATAATTTTAAACTTTTTAAACAAATCTTCATATTCACTCAGTCTATCTTGTGCTACCTTTAGATCCTTAGCCACCTCCAAAAAACCTTTCCGAGATTGTCTAATAAGTTTAAAGATCTCAACGTTTGTAAACCTGCAATCTTCACATGACCAACGAAGTCCCTTACTTTCGTTGAGTGCATCGAAGATCTTCGCAGTCAACGCTGCACACTTGATATAAAAAAATGAATCTCACAACCAGCAAGTAACCAGCCGGTCTGATTCACCTTTTACAGCGCAGTTTCGGAAATTGCAGATCATTTTCAGTTTAATAGAAAGTTTTGCAATTTAGATGAAAGTAAAAGGAGAAAAATGAACTTAAATGCTTTTAATGAAAAACAGTTTATTTTGTTTAAAGACACTGTACTGTAGAAACTTTGCAGCCCTGATTTTGTAGAACCAACGAATTGAAAAGTTTTATAAGCACTAGAGTTTTTGCAGTAGCGTTAAAACAGATGTAGAAAGAAAATGCGATAATTTGCTCTATAGAAACCAGTTTGCGCTAAAAACAAAACAGGAAGAAGGAAAGAAGCAAATTATAAACAAATATACATTAGGGAATAACACTCTCACACTTTTTTTTCCTGATCAAAGTTCCTTAGCGATAAAAACTTGCAAATGGATGAAAAAAAATTTTGGAAATTTTTATTTTTTTTTTTAAACCCATACCGGCCCGGCACATCGATTTTTTGCAGTTTTTGCGGCATAGAATCCGTAATGTTGAAGTGACGTTATTACAATATAATAAAAAAGTTTAGATATTTTAAATACAAACATTTTGGTATACTGCTTAACTATCTGAGACATTTGGTTCCCGAGATATATATTTTTTAAGGAAAAATCGGAGGGTTATCAAAATTCCTATTTTTTTTTTTAATAGAAAAACTATTCAAGATACGATATAAAAACGTTCTACATTTATCTTCACAAACGCATTGCGCATCTTTTGGTATCAAAAACTTAATTATTTGACTTTTTATTAACCCATTCCGGCCCACCTCTTTGACCTTTTTTAATCGCAAAAAATCATTTTTTTTATATTTATGCGGTATTGCGTCCATATTATTGAAGTGATGTTATTACATTTTGATGAAAAAGTTAAGATAATTTGAATACAAACATTTTGGTATACTGTTTAACTATCTGAGGCGTCTGGTTCCTGAGATATATATTCTCATAGGAAAAACCGGAGGGTTATCAAAATTCCTATTTTTTTACTTTTTTATTCTTAATTTGTAAACTCCAAAAATCAAATTTTTTGGTATTTTGACGTTATTATGTATTAGAACAGTGAAGATAATTTGAGACAAACATGTTGATATACTGTTTAACTATCTGAGACTTTCTGACTTTCTCTTAACCCATACCGGCCCACCTTTTTTTCGTGCTCTGGTATATCGAATACTTACCTTTCAGGCTAAACTCGACCAAAATAAATTGTAAAAATATTAAAAATAAACCATTTGCGATGTCATTTTTATGTTTTTTATTGAACTTTGATTTTAAACTTTTGGTTGAAAAGCAACATCGTTACTGTCAGCATTGAACTGTTTTTTTGTATTAAATGATGGCATTATGCATCGATGGCGAAGTTTTGCTATAATGTATCCCTCGCGTTGAGGCTCGCTCGAAACGTGTTTTGAGGCTTCTGTCACTGTTTTGACGCATCTTTCTACGGCCTGCGAATGACATGGTAGGCTTTGAAGGTCGATATCGAACTTAATTTCTTCTCCTGCAGCATTTAACGTATTTCCTTCAAACTGAGGATCTGTGATCTTATATTTAGCCAGTCGCACGATATTATCTTTCGTAATGGAAAGATCGCGTAAAATTGGAGGTGTTTGCTGGTCGGGCGAAACTTTTTGCCAGCGGATCATGTCAACGTAGTCTGTGCATGAATAGTTCAGCATTGAACTCACGGACGATGGGAACTGTAGCTTCGGATAACGCATTGCGCGCATCTAAAATTCGTTGATATGCCAACGAACGAATCGGTTCTCTAACGTCGTTGCACATCGCCAAAAGAATGTTTTCTGGATGCGCGAAATAGCCGTTACGTTGAATGCATTTGTTAAATGCACACATTGTTACCGCTGGCACAAGGGATACAAGAAACCGGGACAACTTGATGACCTTGTGGATATGTAGTGCACCACTTACGCAAGCTGGGTGACGCTTGATTGCTATACTTATCGGAGCGTAGACTTTTAAAATATAAGTAACTAATATTTTCAGGGCAGCTGAAGGCTTTGCGCTTGCGATATACACCCGGCAGATGCAGTTTGCTGTCGTTGTCCAGCGTGAATGCGACATCTTTCCTGGAATAATATATATGGTATTAAAATCTATCCAAGGAAGTATCATTTAGTTTTATATTTTACCTGGCGCACGATGCTCGAAGTTTTCTGGCACAACTCCTGAAGAAATGATTCTACAAATATCTATAAGATATTTACAATCTGTATTCAGCAAAGCCGTGTTAAAATCTATCAAGTCTTCGTCGAAAGATATTTTTTCGAAATCTACAATAACCATCTCCGTACAATTTTTCAATTTTCCGCCAATGGGACCAGTGAAGTTGTTTGGGTCTTGCGTTGCCCCGATATAAGTTTTCACCAGCACACGCAATGGCAATTCGTTTGCGTGCAGTAAGCACACAAACCATTGTACAGGTGAGCCCATTGTTAGTTCAAACAAGCGAATAACACCATGCTCTCTTCCAACATTGACATTTGTGCCATCGCAACCAATTGCTTTAATTGATGACAAGTCAACATTTTTGTCAATGAATCGGTCCTTCATTGTGTTCATGATAGTGACTGATGTGCTTTCATCAACTGAAACATGCGAGAAAAAGAGCGAACCGGGTTCCTGTATTATGGAAATGTGTTCCTCTTTGATTTTCTTCAGGCAGCCGTTCTGATATTTCAGTGTTAAGTCTTTTCTTCCGTCGAAAAAGAACGCATGGACTGTAACTACTTCACTGATGCCTTCCGAAGTCATCATGCGAAGTGCTCGTCGAGCCCGATAAACTTTCATACGATCGACAACGTATTGTTTATCTTGGGACGTGATCAAACCGGCGTCTAAGTAAGCTGCAGATGCAATTGCTGCTGTGGCTGTGTTAGATACATCGTATCTGTCGGCTGTCTTCGCAACATTTGTAATAGACAACCAGTTGAACGTCTGATCATCGCTATCCCATCCAGTGACTTGCTCAGATTCGGAAGAAGATAATGATTCTTGTGTAAATAAGTGGGAGAAGTCTGGACGCGCACGCTTAAGTTGAAGATGCCCAGCTGCTGCAGTCGAAGAAGATGCAATTGGTTGGCTTATTGATTCCAGTGCTTCATTATTTGTTCGATTCTGGCGAATCAGTCGTCTCTCCAGGATCTCTGAGGTATGTAAATCGACTGAATCGATCACCATTCTTCGTTCAGTACGCCGGTCGATGAGAAATGCGTGTTCTATTAGTTCAACTTTATCATTTCTTTTGCAAACACACTTCTTGAGAACCATGCATTTACAACTACAAATGTCAAAGAGTTGCAATGCGTCGGACTGAAAAATAATTAACAAATAAAAGATACATTCACTGTGAAGCAAAATTTCACAGAGATAAAACAACTTACGAGGAATACTGAACATCTTTGGATATATTTTTGACCTTTCATCTGCACTTTATTCGTTTTCAACAATTTTAAAAATGCTTGGTTCAGAGC
Organism: Dichetophora obliterata; assembly: GCA_963920525.1. Lineage (NCBI taxonomy): Eukaryota > Metazoa > Arthropoda > Insecta > Diptera > Sciomyzidae > Dichetophora > Dichetophora obliterata. The sequence goes on along the minus strand of OY986438.1, from coordinate 68,665,061 downwards.
TTTTACTTTTGCAAGAACTCTTTGCGAAGTATTTGTTGGAATAGATGCTTTGTTCCATAATTTAATAATTTCTAACGCAACACTTTTTTCGGCTTCTTTCCAATCCAAGTTTCAATGTTGCTTCGCATATTGAAGCGCTAAAATTACATCTTCACCTGTCGGTAAACTTCTTGCCGGAAGCTCGCGAGGATTGCGGTTTATTATTGCTACCTTTCGACGTAGCATTTCACTTTTTTTTATTTCACTTTCACTCTTAAGATAAAACCACTAGAAACTGGGCGGTTCTGCCACAACAAAGCCTTGAAAACGCGTGAAACACCGACAGGAAAACGAATCAATTTGAAAGCTTGCCCAAAAACGCGAAAACCAAAAAACAACGTTCAGCCAAACGCAGCAACCCGGATTCAAACTAAAAAAATTCAAAAGTTTTTCAAAAAATTAAGCTTATTTGCCTTAGTAGGCTTTGCAGTAATTAAAATTCTATCAGTTCAGTAACAATGATATGGTTTAAGAGAAAGTATAAAAGTTAAGTGTTTGAAACTAAAAGATGCGTACAGCATTTATGAAAATTGGTGCAAAACGTTTCCATATCGTATCTTAAAAAGTTTTTTTTATTAAAAAACAAAAAGTAAAAAATTGGTTTTTGATAACTCTCCGACGTCTCTATTAATATAAACATATATCTTAAGAACCAGATGTCTAAGATAGATTTCTAGCATAAAAAATTTGTTTGTTTTTAAATTGGTCAAAGATGTGGGCCGGTATGGGTTAAGAGAAAGTCCAAGAGTTAAATGTTTGAGACTTAAAGTTGCCAAAGCTTAGTGAAGAACAATTTTATACCGTATCTTGAAACAATATGAATTTTGTTAACCCTCGATTTTTCCAATAAAAATATATATCTCTGGAACCAGATGCCTTAGATAGTTAAACAGTATACCAAAATATTTGAATTAAAATTATCTAAACTTTTTTATCAAAATGTAATTACATCACTTCAATAGTATGGACGCTAAGCCGCAAAAATATAAAAATTGATTTTTTTTTTATTAAAAAAGGTCAAAGAGGTGGGTCGGTATGGGTTAAAAGAAAGTCAAAGAATGAAGTATTTAACACCAAAAGAAGCGCAATGCGTTGGTAAAAATAAATATAGAACATTTTTATATCGTATCTTGAATAGTTTTTCTATTAAAAATCAAAAAGTAAAAAAAAATAGGAATTTTGATAACCCTCCGATTTTTCCTTAAAAAATATATATCTCGGGAACCAAATGTCTCAGATAGTTAAGCAGTATACCAAAATGTTTGTATTTAAAATATCTAAACTTTTTTATTATATTGTAATAACGTCACTTCAATAGCACGGATGCTACGTCGAAAAAACTGTAAAAAATCGACTTTTTGCGTTTGAAAAAGGTTAAAACGCCGGGCCGGTATGGGTTAAAAAAAAAAAAATTATATCCAAAATTTTTTTTTCGACCATTTGCAAGTTTTTATTGCTAATCAAACTGAATCGGTTTCTATCGTTACGCCCTAATATACATATATATATATATATATATATATATATATATTTATATTGAAAATTAAATAAAATATCAAGTATTTTAAAAGGATGAAATCCACGTTATCACGCTTCCAGATGTATGTGCAAGTATATTAAAGCTGTTTATTTCTATTTATATTTATTAATTTAGAACTTTTGGCCTGATAACTTTAAAAGTTAGAGCTCGCAAAAACACGTCTAAACGATAAGAAGGTTTGTGAATTTAAATATAATTTTTCGATGTTTAGACAGAAAAAGAAAGAATGAAGAAACTTAGTTGGATGAAAAATAAGTAAGAATAGCTTGCCTAAAAACACCTCTCCCTGAGACCTCTCTCAGTCCACGTGGCAGTGCATTCCACAGTCTGATAGCGTTAATGAAAAACAAGCGCGAGGAGGTTAATGAAGTAAATCTTGGAACTATAAGAACATTACTTCGTCTGGAAAAGCTAAATCGAAGATTATCCTATAAGGAAGGTGTTTTTGTATAGATCAGTTTATGCAGATAAATACAATTTCTGGCATCAAGGTATGATAATAAATCACACCAAAGTATGGCGTTTCTGAAACTAGATAAGTGGTCAAACCTCCGCAACCCATGAAGAATTGAATCATATTAAAATTGAATTGCATGTTACCAAATATAACCTACATATACAAATATTTAGCCATGTTAAATAATGAAAATAAAGAACAAATAACGATAAATGATAACATCGACAACAACATTGGGTCGATAGTCAATTATATATATTTAAATTAGATTAGATATATAATATGACGTGGACAGTAGTTATAACACTAGCAATTATTTCTTTAATATCTTACATTATGTATAAAATTAATCTATATTACAAAAGATACGTAAGGAAACATAATAACAGAGTAAAAGTTTGATAAATATATTAAATTCTAAAAGACAGTTTCAAGATTATAACAATGACAACCACAAAACTTTGTAAGTATCAAGGATGCTATGGTCCACTTTTTAAAAAACATTGCATAGCATGCAAAGAAAAAATCATTGATAAATTAAAAATTTTATATTTAGAACACAAAGGAAACTCTTGGTTTTAAATGCTTTAAATGTAAAAATAGACTAGTAGATTCGATTTCATTGAGCAAAACTCATTATTATGTTGTAGATATTGTAATTAGGACACACTTATAACAACAAAAATATGTTAAAATATATATGTTTAAAACTTAGTGGAAGAGCTACTGGAAACTTTTTAAGAGATACAGAAAATCAAACAAAACATTAAGAAATCTTCAAACAGAAAGTATACTCAACAAACAATTGATTTAAAAATTAATTATTTAAATAGATACAAATTGCACTTTCATAAAACTGCTAGAGAGGTAAACAAACTAGAAGCATATGAATTGAGCGAACAATTCCTTAAAAGAAACACAAAATCTTTTATTAAATCATACGGTAGAGAAACAAAAAGAACCCAAAATGTCTGAACTTAATCTCAAATTAATTTTGAAAACGATACCAGTTTTCACTGGAAATCATAAAGATCTAGATGCATTCTAAGCAATTATAAATAATAAGCAATACTTACACAGCAGAACGACAAAATCAATTAATAAAGATTGTAATAAATGTAAAGCCAACCTCGAACGTAAAAACAACCCTAGGACACACAGCAACTATAGACACTTTTGCAAAACTTAAAAAATCTCTCACAAACACTTTCAAAAGTAACTTAACAACTGCATAAATCCACACACAACTTGCAACACTGACGCAACGGAACGGTACAGTGACAAATTTTAGAGACAAACTACTCAATTTAACTTCTGAACTAAGCAAAACCTACAAATCAAAGAACTGACAACTGAAGCTAACGATCCACAAAGAGATTTACTCATGAAAATGAATGAATCCTATACCTTAAAAATTTTTAAAAATGGTTTACACGACGATATAAAGAATACTATATTTGCATCTCAACCAAAATCACTAATCGAAGCCACAAATTTAGCTTTACAACTAAAAAAAATATTAAGACGAACAACCAACTATTTTATTTTAGTGCAAACAACAATTCATACAACAGACAAGACAATATAAATACAAATAATTTGTTTGGAAGACAGCAGAATAACAGAAACAACTACAACTATAGACAACGACATAACAGAACTAATTATACATTTATGCAACGACCGCATAACAACATCGCATACAGGCATAACCAAAATAATAAAAATAAATTACAATAACAGTCGAAACAATTTGAGATATAATCACCAACGAAATATCCAAAATACACAAAGATGTACTTTTGACAATAATAACATGAACAGAAATTCTAACAATAGAAATTATAATTACAGAATATACGTTTTTAATAATGAAGACCAGGGAAACGACGATCGCTCGAAGATCACGAGAGAAGATCATCCGGGACAGCGAAACTAAATATATACAACATATCGGATAAAACTATCAATTACATAATTCCAAAATTTAATAATACAAATAAGCATTTAAAATTCCTAATTGAAATTCTAATTCCTAATGACAATGAAATCCTTACATTAGGATTTTTGGATTTTGACTTCCAATATCGCATAGTACCCCATATATTTCATGCAGTAGACAATAATTTTCCAATAAAAACAGACGGCATAATAGGCAGAAATTTTTTCTCAAAATACATGTGTGGCGACCGTAGTCTAGTGGGTAGAGTGCGTGGCTCCTAAGCTAAAGAACCGCGGTAGCCCGGGTTCAATTCCAGCTCAGACAGAAAGTTTTTTCAATTGAATTAATTTTTCTGTTCGGTCTTTATTTATTTATTTTATTTATATTTTTATTTATTTATTTATCTTTATTTATTTCATTTTCATGTGCAAAATAGACTACGAAACAGAGAACTGCACAAGCCTACTTGAAGTCTATTTCAAGTGCTTGCTTAATATACAAGTTCAAGCTAGCTTGAGCTTGATAATTTTAATCAAGTATAGCTTATAATTGAATATAAATAAGCCCACGACAGCTTGCGGCTTGCAAGTATGCTAGCTAATAAGCGAACGGCACGAAGTTTCAGCTTGAAAAGCTTGAAATTGAAGGCAAGTATCCAATTAAAGCAAGTATCCAAAAAATTCAATGAGCTTGTTTAGAGAGAGCTTAAGCGTAATAGGACTTTTAAGGATGCTGTGGACTCCGTGGTTGGAAGTTTTAGGGGTAAATGATTTCGAAGATGATGTCAAACTTTAAAATTTAAGATGGCGGATAAAGTTGCCACCTATATTTTTTTTATTTTTGCGAATTCTTGTAATTTTGAAAATCTGACATCGGATTTGATTTCGAATATATTGTCAGTTTTAAAATTTAAGATGGAGATTAGGGTTGCCACCTATATTTTTACCACAGTATTGCCACCTAATAATATGTATTTTTAAAAGTTTTAAACAGCATTTATCAGTGTTAAGGGGTCGCTGATTTCGAATCTAAAGTCAGAATTTTAAAATTCAAGATGGTGGATAGGGTTGCCACCTTAATTTTGTGTAGTTTTATAATTTCGGGGCTGGCAACAAAAAAATGGTACAACAAAAATGGGTAGCTGAATCCGAATCCGTTGTTAGAATTTCAAAATTATAAAATTTTGAAATAATAGGGCTGCCACCTAATAATATGTCTTTTCAAGAGTCTTAAACGTAATTTTTCAGTGTTAAGGGGTCGCTGATTTCGAATTTAAAGTCAGAATTTTAAAATTCAAGATGGTGGATAGGGTTGCCACCTTATTTTTTTATAGTTTGATGAATTCGGGGCTGGCAACAAAAAAATGGTTCATCAAAAATGGGTCGCTGAATACGAATCCGTTGTCAGAATTTCAAAATTAAAAAATTTTGAAATAATAAGGTTGCCACCTAATAATATGTCTTTTCAAGAGTTTTGGACCAACTAGACGATGTGTTGGACAAACTCGGACGAGCAAAATATTTTTCTACACTCGACATAACTAGTTCGTTTCACCAAATACCACTCGACGAAAAATCAAGACCACTAACAGCTTTTTCAACAAACGATGGCCACTACCAATTTAAAAGGCTACTTTTGGATTAAAAATATCCTCAAAGAGTTTCCAACGCATGCTGACCTTAGCATTGACAGGTTTAAGCTCAGAAGCATTTCTATATATTGACGACATTATAACCTTTGGATGTAGTTTACAGCATCACAATAACAATCTAATTAAAGTTTTTGACAGACTCTCAAAATATAACTTAAAACTGAATGCAAAGAAATGCAAATTTCTGCAACCAGAAGTAGTATATTTAGGACATTTGATGGGTTATCAAGAAGGTATCAAGACAGACCCCTCAAAGTACGAAACCATTAAAAAGTATCTTATACCAAAGAACGCAGACGACGTTACACGATTTGTTGCATTTTGTAACTACTACACACGATTCATAAAAGACTTCGCGACAATTGCAACATGTTTAAGCAACTTGTGTGAAGTTAGCATCCGGCGAAAAAAACTTAACAGAGGTATGTTAGCAACATAATTCTGTTAACAACATCTATTCCCAGTAATAGGTAACCCCAGTAATAGGTAACTTAACAGACAAATTCTCTGTTAATAACATACCTTAACAACTAAAAAGCTTTTTAAAAGCTCTTTCCTATTTTTTGTACTATTTTCTTCATCAGCAACGAAATTGAGTTAAGACTAATCTACATATCGTTGCTGTGCTTACAAAAATGTTTATGTGTTTTTCAGCAACTTCTCAGTAGAGCATTTCTACTACTGCGACCACGTAGCTGCTTTGATCACTTTTGAACAAAAAGAGATCTAAAATATAGGCAAATACAGAAATATGCACGATCGAGAATGTTAATAAAATATGCAATAAAAAAATTTACAAATATCACATATCCATTTTTATAGGCGCACCGACTATAAACCGATTTTCCGCAATTCATGATATTAAAAAACTGAAAACAAAATAAATACCCAACTCAAATGTTATTAAATAGTATTTTATAATATTGAAAAGAAATGCTAAAAATTGCATATATATAAAAAAATTAGACATGAGATAGAACCACTGATTGAATAAGATTTTCAGCTAAAAGCAACAAAATTTTCTACCTAAGGCTTAGGCAAAAACAACTTCTTCTATTCAAAAACAAATTTGTGTTGTATAATGATTTTTTATTTGATACTTTTAGTGATTTCGAATATATTGTCAGTTTTAAAATTTAAGATGGAGATTAGGGTTGCCACCTATATTTTTACCACAGTATTGCCACCTAATAATATGTATTTTTAAAAGTTTTAAACAGCATTTATCAGTGTTAAGGGGTCGCTGATTTCGAATCTAAAGTCAGAATTTTAAAATTCAAGATGGTGGATAGGGTTGCCACCTTAATTTTGTGTAGTTTTATAATTTCGGGGCTGGCAACAAAAAAATGGTACAACAAAAATGGGTAGCTGAATCCGAATCCGTTGTTAGAATTTCAAAATTATAAAATTTTGAAATAATAGGGCTGCCACCTAATAATATGTCTTTTCAAGAGTCTTAAACGTAATTTTTCAGTGTTAAGGGGTCGCTGATTTCGAATTTAAAGTCAGAATTTTAAAATTCAAGATGGTGGATAGGGTTGCCACCTTATTTTTTTATAGTTTGATGAATTCGGGGCTGGCAACAAAAAAATGGTTCATCAAAAATGGGTCGCTGAATACGAATCCGTTGTCAGAATTTCAAAATTAAAAAATTTTGAAATAATAAGGTTGCCACCTAATAATATGTCTTTTCAAGAGTTTTGGACCAACTAGACGATGTGTTGGACAAACTCGGACGAGCAAAATATTTTTCTACACTCGACATAACTAGTTCGTTTCACCAAATACCACTCGACGAAAAATCAAGACCACTAACAGCTTTTTCAACAAACGATGGCCACTACCAATTTAAAAGGCTACTTTTGGATTAAAAATATCCTCAAAGAGTTTCCAACGCATGCTGACCTTAGCATTGACAGGTTTAAGCTCAGAAGCATTTCTATATATTGACGACATTATAACCTTTGGATGTAGTTTACAGCATCACAATAACAATCTAATTAAAGTTTTTGACAGACTCTCAAAATATAACTTAAAACTGAATGCAAAGAAATGCAAATTTCTGCAACCAGAAGTAGTATATTTAGGACATTTGATGGGTTATCAAGAAGGTATCAAGACAGACCCCTCAAAGTACGAAACCATTAAAAAGTATCTTATACCAAAGAACGCAGACGACGTTACACGATTTGTTGCATTTTGTAACTACTACACACGATTCATAAAAGACTTCGCGACAATTGCAACATGTTTAAGCAACTTGTGTGAAGTTAGCATCCGGCGAAAAAAACTTAACAGAGGTATGTTAGCAACATAATTCTGTTAACAACATCTATTCCCAGTAATAGGTAACCCCAGTAATAGGTAACTTAACAGACAAATTCTCTGTTAATAACATACCTTAACAACTAAAAAGCTTTTTAAAAGCTCTTTCCTATTTTTTGTACTATTTTCTTCATCAGCAACGAAATTGAGTTAAGACTAATCTACATATCGTTGCTGTGCTTACAAAAATGTTTATGTGTTTTTCAGCAACTTCTCAGTAGAGCATTTCTACTACTGCGACCACGTAGCTGCTTTGATCACTTTTGAACAAAAAGAGATCTAAAATATAGGCAAATACAGAAATATGCACGATCGAGAATGTTAATAAAATATGCAATAAAAAAATTTACAAATATCACACATCCATTTTTATAGGCGCACCGACTATAAACCGATTTTCCGCAATTCATGATATTAAAAAACTGAAAACAAAATAAATACCCAACTCAAATGTTATTAAATAGTATTTTATAATATTGAAAAGAAATGCTAAAAATTGCATATATATAAAAAAATTAGACATGAGATAGAACCACTGATTGAATAAGATTTTCAGCTAAAAGCAACAAAATTTTCTACCTAAGGCTTAGGCAAAAACAACTTCTTCTATTCAAAAACAAATTTGTGTTGTATAATGATTTTTTATTTGATACTTTTAGTGATGAATTTGTTCACTTTTATGTTGGTTAAAATGAAATGTAATTAAAACTTATGTTTAATGAATGAAAATAAATATTTCAAATATATATGAACTATTTATTTTTCCTGTAGTAAAAAGTATAAATATGTATATTTTAAAAGTAATTTAAAATTTAAATTTTAGTTAACTAAATATATTTTTAATATGGAAAAATAAAGTACATACTGTAAATAGTTGGAATTTATTGTGATATTTCAAAAATAAAAAGTTTTTTAAAGGTAGCTGCACACTCGCTCTGTAGCTTCACGCATCTTTATTCTCATTGAGCCAAATGCGGCTTTTTGTTAGGCAAAGTGTGGCTCTTTTGTTTTGGATTCTTAAAAATTGATAAAATATTTTTAGTTAATGGTCTAACAAATTCGATTAACAAAGATCTCGATACCGCTTGACCGATAAAAACACCATGGGGGAAACAAAAGCGACCCCCTTGCCAAAAGGTGGAACAAGGAAATCTAGGAGCTCCGTAATAAGTTCAGAAAACTCTTAAATAAGGCAAAAACTCCTAGATCCTCAGATTCGTGGACGAACTATAAAGTGACTCTAAATGTATACAAGAATGAGTTGAGAAAAGCACAAAGACAAGCTTGGAGGATCTTTTGTGAAAAAATAACACAAATATTAGAGGCGTCAAGGCTTAGGAAAATTCTAGCTACGGTTCTTCCTAATCCAAGCTTCATGAAAAATGTAGTTGGTACTTGGACCACCAATAGTGCGGAATCCTTGGATATTTTAGTAGAAACTCACTTTCCGGGATGCTCAGAGATATGTAATACTCCAATTCGGGAAGATCAGTTACCACATGTGAACAGATCCTTAAAATACTCACACAAACAAAGCTCGAATGGGCAATCATTAACTTTAAGCAATTTAAGTCACCAGGACCTGATGGTATAGCTCCTATTGAAATTCAGAAGTCGTACAGCATCATTAAGGAGCGGCTTTTGTCGATCTACCATAGCTGCCTTGACCTAAATCACATTCCCAAACGTTGGCGCAATGTGAAGGTTATCTTTATACCTAAAGCAGGCAAAAGCTCACACGTAAACCCAAAAGACCTTCGATCAATTAGTCTCTCATCTTTTCTTCTAAAAATCCTCGAGAGACTAATCACCATTCACTTGAGTTTAAAAATAGGAAAAAGTCACTGGCAATAGCACAACATGCTTACACCAAAAAAAGTCAGTGGAAACAGACTTAGTTCCATAGTTTTTATTATTAAAAAATCCCTCCATCAGAAGGAATATACGATGATAGCTTTTATTGATATGGAAGGGGCCTTCAATAACGTCGAAGCAAAAGCTATCACTAATCCGATTACGGAGCTTGGATTTTATGCCGCACTGATGGCACTGATAAATCAAATGCTAGTTGGCAGGATTATAAGTGCAAAATTTTGTGCGGCATCCACGTTAAGGTTTGTACCAAGATGAACCCCTCAGGGAGGGGTTCTTTCGCCTTTACTCTGGAATTTAGCACTAAATGAACTGTTAGTAAGACTGGAACTAAAGGAGTGGAGGGTGATAGCTTACATCGATGACGTTGCTATTGTTACCTCTGGAAAATACATATCTACCCTTCGAGATATTATGCAAAATTGTCTAAATACTCTAGTCAATTGGGCTATCAGCTGTGGGCTTAGCGTTAACCCAAACAAAACTGAGTTAGTGGTTTTCACCATAAAACACAATTTACCTCTAATTAGTCCTCCTAAACTGGGAAACTCAAGACTGATCTTCTCAGATCAAGCAAAATACCTGGGCCTTATAATGGAGAGGAAACTAAACTGGAAGCCCAATCTGCTCGAGAAAGCCAAAAAAGCGAATATTGCCCTGTACTCCTGCAATAAAGCGGTGGGTAGCAAATGGAGTTTACAACCAAGCGTTACTCACTGACTGGATACTGCAGTTGTAAGGCCAATCTTGCTATATGGTGCTATTGTCTGGTGGCACTCGAAAAACAGAGAATTTATTGCAATTTTATTATATAAGCTGAATATTCCGTAATGTTCAAAGATCAGCGGAACTGTGCATTAGTGGAGCCCTAAGAACCACTCCGACAGACGCATTAGACACAATGCTCCATCTTACACCACTTGACATCCTAGCTAAACAGATGGCCGCTAATACAGCCATCCGCCTAGAAACCACCTCACAGTGGAAAGAAGGTACACTAGAATATTCAAGCATTAGAAAATTTCTCCCAGTCGCAACCGGACCGCTAATCGTATAAGATGTCTAAACAGCTTAGATCGCGTTGTTGTTTCTGCACTAAGTCGACTGCTGGTGCAAACATCATCGCTTGTAATTTTTGCAAAGTAACTTGCCATGGATCGTGTGCTAATTTGAATTTAAGTGAACTGAATTTATTTAATACTCATCCCAATATAAATTATCTTTGTGACAACTGTGGAAGTTTTCCAAATAATTTAATTGCTACTATTACTAACTTAGTAAGTGAAGTTCGTGTGTTGAAAGTAGCTTTATTGCCTAAAAACAACAATAGCAAAGGTGAAAAAATTGACAAAAGCAACAATGCTACTGAAACTGCCACTGTTGCTGTGCAAAATTGTTTACCTTCTGCCTTGCCGCTTATTGATGTCTCCCCTCCGCCCAGGAGTGGTTCTGAAAAAACAAAATCTAATACACTTGTTGCTGCTGTTGCTGCTGAGAGTTTCTTGCCCTCTGCTGTACTGTTTACTGATGTTGTCTTTTCGGTCAAAACTGGTTCTGAGAAAACGAATGCTGATATATACATTGCTGATCTTGCTGTTGAAAATTCTGTTTCTGGATTTTGAAAATTGCTCAGCTACCTTATATCAAAATTATTTAGACAGTATTAAGCTGAGAATATTGTCTGATCCTAAGAAATTCTGGGGTTTCATAAACACCAAAAAAAAAACCGGAGGATTCCCCTCATCATTTAAAACCTCTGACGAATTTACTGACGACCCCGTCGATAGTTTGTGGTCTATTTACCAATCTCTTTAAAGAGTCGTTTTTTTCAGACTCTTTTAATCCTGATGAAGAGTACTTTGAATATATGAACTCTATACCCAGGGTTTCGTTGGATTCTATATCCTTTGTTTCAGAGGATATTTTAAAGTATATTTGATTGATCGATGAGGATTTTAATGCTGGACCTGACGGAATTCCTGCCGCAGTGTTAACACGATGCGGTTCCGTTCTAAGTCAGCCACTGTCCATGTTATTCAATAAATCAATTAGCGAAAGTATTCTTCCACTTTTTTGGAAAAAATCTTTAAAGTCCTATTTATAAAAAAGGTTGTAAGAACGATATAAACAACTACAGGCCTATCGCGAAACTGTCGTCGATTCCAAAACTTTTTGAGCGGCTCGTGTATGATTGTGTGAAAATTCACTGTGGGAAGGTCATGACAACTCGTCAGCATGGATTTGTTACTGGCAGATCCACTGTGTCTAATCTTCTCGGTTTTACAACATTTTGCTTAAATTCATTTTATTCAGGTAACCAGGTCGATTATATTTACACTCATTTTAGTAAAGCATTTGATAAACTGCCACACAATTAATTCTATTTAAACTCACATTTAAACTCATATTTTCAACTGTTGGTTTGAAGGAGGAGATATGCAGAGTTTTTTTAAGACTAGCAACATCAAGCTCAGATTTGCATGAGTTCCAATAACAAATGCACTAACTCTAGTCAGAGAGAATATATAACTGAGAGATTACTTCGAGGCATTAACAGAATGTTAACAGAAATCCAACGATCCGAATATTAATACGGTTCGAACAATTGGTTGCCAGCGTGTGCTGCCAGCAAAACAGACTCTGCCAGCAGAGGCAGACGAAAAGAAAAAAACCACCACCAAATGTGAGACAAGCAACAACGAAAAACAAAACAAATACTCCAATTGAATTTTATGAATGAATTGGAAAAAAATTAATAAACAATTTTTACTGCTACTTATTGGTGTGTTTGTGTGCTTATGCAGAATTTGTTTTGTTCTTTGCTTGACGTTGTTGTTATGCTCTATTTTGTGCTTTTGATCGTCTTTCCGATATTTTTCTTGTTTGACTGAGCTGAAATAAAATATATTGGCCAATTTGTGCTGTTTCTTCACTAAGCCAAATATGAAACAAGTGATTATCGTTATGGCTTAACAAATTATTTCATTGAGCGAAATAGCGAATATTTATTTTATTTATCTATACTTATTTTATATATTTTATCTTTCTATGAATATATTTTAATATTTTATCTATATATATTTTATCCATGTTTTGTAAAATTCTAATTTATCTACAATCTTCTGGCCATGCATTTGTATAAAAATTAAAATTTTTCGAAAATTAAAACTGACTTTTTAAGAACGTGACGTTTACAATAAAAACCAGCATATATTCATATGAGTTCGATAGGAGTGCGCTAAAGTACCGCGAGTTGATCTTTTTGTTGTAAATTGGAAAACATTTGAAAATTTTTGGACTTTTTACACATTTCTCTATTTTTTGCACATAACGCCTTATTTTGTGCATAAAATTGGTATGCTCTTCGTTTGTTATCGAATTGTCCCTAAAGATGAGCTATAAAACATAAAACTAGAATACAAAATGCCAGAGTCGTGATATTTTAATTTTTGAAATAATTTCATTTTTTTTTTCTTATTTAGTAAAAATAAATCTAAAAAAATTTAAATTCCAAAAAACTGCAATAAACTGCTATTGAAAGGAAACAGCATTTACTAAAAAAACGAAAAAATTATGTGATTACGTTGAATTTTTTGGTAGTTATTAAATTTTTTATTGGAAGTGTAACATTTTGTGAATTTGGAGTTGGAGTACTTTTACAAAAAAAGATTCAAAAATTTAAAAATGAAAAATTTAAAAAATTCACGGTTGGCTAAAGCATAGTCTTATGCTATTTCAGGCAAAAAATTACAAAAATCAAAATTCAAATAAAAAAGTTAAAGCTGTTGAAACTTGATTTTTTTCAAAAATGCTCGAAGTGCCTTTTTTGGCATTTCGAACACAAAAAAAAATTAAAAAAAATAGGAAAACATTTTTGGTTGCACATATTTTTTCTTTTTGAATTTTTGAATATATGAGAATTTTTTTTTTTTGAATATATGAGAAAAAAAGAAAAATTTCACTTTTTGCTAAAATTGCATAGCGGCTAGGTTCTTTAACGTAATCGCTTGAATTTTTTTTAGTGTATTTTTGATTTAGTTTTAGGATAAATATGCACTTGATATAATTGCAACACTTTCATATTTGTATTTCGCGATTTTTTTTTTAATATAAAGAAAAAATTTAAGAAGTCAAATAAAACTCATCTAGGCACAAAAAAGTTTATTCCGATCGCTCTGAAATTTTAACCTGTTTTGTTTGGGATATAACCGCACACTTAAAGTTAAGAGCACATAGAATTTTCGCATTTTCATTTTCTCCAGTACATTTGGCCGCCATTCTACTGTGCAACTTGCAAATTCTTATATTTTATACCTATTTAATACCTACTCTAAATTTAATGTGAAATTTTCGAACATTATTTCTATAGAATTTTTGGCAAAAAGCTTACACTAAGTTTAGAGTCGACCTTAAAATGACTATTGGTAAGGCCATTACACTTTATTGAGTTATAAATTCTTTTTTTTTTTTTTCTTAAACATGCTTCAATAATTTACTCTTGAGAAATGTTTATTTTTGAACCTTGATTTTATGTTTTGCTGGCCTTAAAAGCGCAAAATATAAGAATTTGCAAATTGCACTGACTTACTTTTTTAAATTAGCAAATTGCTCTTTACTTTAGTGTGCGGTTGTGTCCCATTCAGGCCTGTAGCCAGACCAAGAAGACAGAGGGGCAGGCATGAATCTTGGGGGGAAAATTTTTTTAGTTTTTTCATTTAAATACAAAAAAGCAATTTTTTAACGTGTGAAATGAATACATTACACATATTTATTTAAAAAAAATGTTAATTTTATAATATTTACATGGATATGTAAATCTTTTTATACATGAGATTAATACATAAAAAATTATGTAAAAATTTATTTAGGTCTTTGTAATAAAATGAAGGTAAGAATACAAGATTTATTTAAAGTGGCTAGAAATATAGGAAAGTGTAGCGAAATGGGCTAACATATGTATAAGACATTTTTTAAGTAAAACAAATAAAAAATTGAATTAACCCGCATCCGTCGTTTGCATTAAAGTGATGAAAAATTTTTATTCAGATTTATATATTAAGAACAAACATGCATGTTTTGATTTAAATCTTTTGCTTCTTTAAATTTTTGCTAGAATTAAGATTTGCAGTTTTTTCTTATTTTAAAATTAATAAACATTCACCATGCATAAAAAAAATTTAAAAATTAAAAACATTTCAATGAATTATATATTCTTTTTGTATCTGCATCAAATTTGTGCACAACGTGCTTTTCATTTCAAGAAAGTTCCTATGGATGCGGATTAAAAAATTAATAAATTTAAATCCGGTTTTTTGGTAGCAAATGTTGGCGACCCAGTAAAAATTTGAAAAATTGTAACAATTTGTCTGAAATAGTTTATTAAACAAATTTCATACACATATTCAAGTCATGAATGAGGTGAATGTGTATATTTTTTGTTACTTTAAGCAAAACTAGTTTTAAAGCAATAAACAAATATATCAACAAAATGCATATTAATTATTCATTTAAAGTTTTTCATTGTCTGATTTGGCCAGGGGTCAAACGGTTGTAGTAGGGGGTATTGTGCCCCCTTTCCCCACCCAGGCTACAGGCCTGGTCCCATTCGAGTGTATATTAATCCTAAAACTATGACATATATACACACAAAAAAATGGAGCGATTACGTTACAGAACCTAGCCGCTATGCAATTTTAGCAAAAGTGAAATTTTGCAAAATGATCAAGTTTTGGTATTTATAAAAAAACATTCCCAAATATCCTAATGGTCATGTATTGCTAGCCTTAAGTTTGGTTTCTGACAACTTTTCGAAACAGTGTTTGAATATTGAAAATTGTAAAAGGGCACATATGTTAAAAATTCATCTTACGATCTTCTGAATAGGAGCCGTCAGACAATATACATAATGATAAACTGACTGACTGTAGTTTCTAATAGAATTAAGGAATTTATTTGCAGAGTAGATTTTTCAAATTTTCCTGCTATAGTCTCTCATATTGTCCAAACGGACACTTTGATAAATAAGAAGGTAGACCATTCACGAATAGTTTTAACTTTTATTCGAACATAACTTCATTCTCGTTTTATTGCGATAAAAATGTATATGCCAGGAACTAAATTGAAAAAATTATTGCGGATAGTTAAATAACTAATTTCTGTCTTGGATCGGTGTTATTATAAAGTTGCAATCTTTTTGGTTCAATCTTCTAAGCAAAGCAAATTTTATCTGAAGCTCCTGGAAGATATCATTAACAAAGGATATCATTGAGAGCAGGGCAAAAATTAAACTATTATTAAATTATAAACTATAATAATTTTAAAGTTTAATAATTTCTAAATAAGTAATATGTTCTTTCAGTTTTTGATTTTATTGCAATAAATAGCTACAGTATGCCTTATTAAATTTTTATCAAATTTTTCCTATCAGAATAATATAAGCATTTAGTCGACCATTCAGAACTGTAAAACTTTCCATTGCATTGTCCCGATGATGCTGAAGCAATGAATTCCTCAAGCTTTTCCTCAAAATAACAATAATATTCAATGCCAAAATTTATATATGCATAAACAAAAAAAAAAAAAAACGATTGTAAAATGTTTAATTAATAAGGTTGATTAAATTAAAGTTTTTTAAAAAGTATTTACTATTGAAGATGTTATCAATCTTAATATACATAATTATGCAATACATATTTAAATAATAAATGTTATTTTTAAAAAACAACAAAATAAAATGGAAGAAATGAATAGTTGGATGTCAGAAAATTAAATTTTTTTCAATATTCATTTTATATATACATACAGCTGTGGTCAAAATAATATCAGTACTCTTATATTCAGACATGTTTGTATAAAAAATACTTGTCTACTAATTTCGGATCCGGTAAACCCATTATCGTTCCTATATGTACATTCAACGCTGGTTCAAAATCTGTATTCACTTTCCTCCTATATTGTAAAATATTCCAGATACAGGGTGTTTTACGTTTTTGGCACGTGTTTAGTATTATTGATCTAGAATCTCAGCTACTAACCATAACATAAAAAACAATATTTTGTATTTAAGAAAAAATATCAACTTTTCTATCAATATATCAACCACTATCGTGTCATATGCTGTAAAGGAGCTAAAATTTTGAGAGTATCCAACGAAATATCAACAAATTTTGTATCTTTTGTTTTAGCAAAGCTGTAATCGTCAAAATTTTAAATGTCTGTTTTTTATGTAAAAATACACTTAATCAACAGTTGTTTTCTATATTCTAACTTTGGATGATAACAGCTCCACTAAAAGAAAAGATACAAAATCTGTTGATATTTCGTTGGATAATCTCAAAATTTTAGCTCCGCTACGGCACATGACACGATAGTGGTTAATATATTGATTGAAAGGTTGATATTTTTTCTTAAATACAAAATATAAACTTTTATTTTGCTGTGAGTAGTTTAGACTCTAGATCAATAATACTAAACATCTGCCAAACACGTAAAACACTCTGTATCTTGAAAATTGTACAAAGTAGTAGGAAACTGAGTAAAGATTTGAAACCAGCGTTGAAAGTACATATTGGAATAAGAATAGGCTTACCGGCTCCAGATTTTGTAGACTAGTATTATTTATCTAACCATGTCTGAATATAAGAGCACTATTATTTTGTACGCAACTGTATATGTGGATATCATATTGTAAAATGCTACAAGCAAATTAATAAAAAACAATTAAAATGCCCAAATATATATACATAAGCACAAAACTACCAATATAAAATATTTAATTTATAAGATTAATTAAATTAAATTTTACTAAAAATATTTCCCGTTTAAGATGTTATCAATTTAATATATACATACTTTTATGTAGTATTTATAAAATGTATGCAATAAAAAAATAAACCAAAGAAATGAAATTGTTTATTGAAAACAAAATGCATATAAAAATTTTTTAAGATAATTTTGATGGGTAAATAAATAAATATAATATAAATATATTAAAAATATTACAACAAATATGTGGTGGGTTTTTTGCCTTTTTTGCTTAAAATTGAAAATTGATTTAGAAAAATATAAATATATAGTAGGTAATATACCTACTATATTAATTATAGCTAATTTTTGTAATTAAGTATGATCTATTCTTTAATTTTACATTATTTTAATTTACAGATATATAAAAAGAACATAGAAGTTAATATAGAGTATAAAAAAATCTATGTAGATATTAGATAAAATATTTTTCATATTGAATTAATTTGTTTTATCTATCGACACTCACTTATTTCATATTTGGGAAAGTAAATAAACAGCACAAATCACAAGTTTATTTCATTTCAGCTCTGCGTATCCAAACAAGAAGAATTTGAAACACGATCAAAAGCATAAAATAGAGCTAACAACGACGTCAATTAAAGAACAAAACAAATTCTGCATAGACACACAAACATAAAATAAAATTGGTTGGTTTTTGGGGTATTTTTAATATTTTGTACCCTTAAAACAGGGTCTAATATGTTGGCAGCCCTGGAACTCTAAAATTTCTTCTAACTAAGATCAGAAAATTTATTTTTATATTGTTGAAGCCATTTTCAATAAGAAACATATTTATAGTAATTTTTTATGAATTTTTTTGTGTTCGAAATGCCAAAAAAAAGGCACTTCGAGCATTTTTGAAAAAAAAATCAAGTTTGAAACTTTTTTATTTGAATTTTGGTTTTTGTAGTTTTTTGCCTGAAATAGCATAAGACTTTGCTTTAACCAACCGTGAATTTTTTAAATTTTGCATTTTTAAATTTTTGATTTTTTTTTTTGTAAAAGTACTCCAACTCAAAATTTACAAAATGTTACACTTCTAGTAAAAAATTTAATAACTACCAAGTTATTCAACGTAATCACATAATTTGTTTGTTTTTTTGTTGTTTCCTGCTGTTTCCTTTCGATAGCAGTTTTCTTAAATTTGAATTTTTAGATTTATTTTTACTAAGTAAGATAAAAATGAAATTATTTCAAAAATTAAAATATCATGACTCTGGTATTTTTTATTCTATTTTTATGTTGTATATATAGCTCATCTTTAGGGACAATTCGATAACAAAGATAAGTGCATACCAATTTTATGCAAAAAATAAGCCGTTATGTGCAAAAAATAGAGCAAATGTTTTTCAATTTACAACAAAAAGATCAACTCGCGGTACTTTAGCGCACTCCTATCGAACTTATATGAATATATAAGGTTTTTATTGTAAACGTCACGTGTTTAAAAATACATAATTTTAATTTTTCATACAAATGCATGGCCAGGAGATTGTAGATAAATTAGAATTTTACAAAACATGGATAAAATATATATAGATAAAATATTAAAATATATTCATAGAAAGATAAAATATATAACATAAGTATAGATAAATAAAATATATATTCGCTATTTCGCTCAATGAAAAATTTTGTTAAGCCATAACGATAATCACTTGTTTCATATTTGGCTTAGTGAAGAAACAGCACAAATTGGCCAATTTATTTTATTTCAGCTCAGCCAAACAAGAAAAATATCGGAAACACGATCAAAAGCATAAAATAGAGCATAACAACAACGTTAAGCAAAAAACAAAACAAATTCTGCATAAACACACAAACATACCAATAAGTAGCAGTACAAACTGTTTATTAATTTTTTTCCAATTCATTCATAAAATTCAATTGGAGTATTTGTTTTGTTTTTCGCTGTTGCTTGTCTCGCATTTGGTGGTGGTTTTTTTCTTTTCGTCTGCCTCTGCTGGCAGAATCTGTGTTGCTGGCAGCACACGCTGGCAATCAATTGTTCGAACCGTATTTATTTTCGGATCGTTGGATTTCTGTTAACATTCTGTTAATGTCTCGAAGTAATGTCTCCTTTATGTATTCTCTCTGCTCTAGTTTTGTTAGGTTTGTTATTATTACGAACTGAGTGTCAAGGTTCATTTGATGAGGCAACAGAATGACCAGAAGCAGGCACATCAACATCGAGCGCATTTACAGACTCAACAACAGATCCAGCAACATAGCCTGCAGCTCTATTGGGCTGTACAGCCGATAATAGAGCAGACTGCGTTTGATGCGGATAATATCGCGAAAAAGACGGAAAAACACCATCTTCAACATGTACGATAGCATCAAATTTCTCATAACCTGTTTCGGCCGAATAAATAATATCAACAAGCGGCAAAGCAGAGGGCAAACAATTTTTTTTAATATCATGCAATAACAATAGAGTTCAGCTACTACAGCTTTTTCGCACTTTCTCCGCATTAGATCATCTTAATAACCAGCCCAAATAACATTAAAATATCTCAATGATATCGATAAGAGCGGTCCAAAACAATCTAAAGTGAGAAAAATTTGCCCACCATAATATGGGTTGGACTCAGGGACAACACAAGACATAACAACTAACCATGCGTTTACATAGATCTAATCATACATTAGTTTTCAATCTACTTTTGAGTTGACCTTTCGATAAGTTAACATCAAAAAAGCTACTGTTGTTAACAAAAGTACTCATGCGATGTAAATGAGCAGTAGCCATATAATTTGTTCTACTAAAAGGTAAGTAAATTAAATTGTTAGCATTTCTACTACTTCTACGGTTAGTGTTAAAATTTATAAGAGCTAGGAGTTCTGGTAAATCGAATACACCAGTTATGAGTTGGTGTAAATATACGATATCTGCAGACTTCCTTCTCTCATTCAAAGATTGCATTTTTAATAGTTTTAAACGATCCTCATGAGGAGGGAGGTTTAAAGTGTCAGTTGCATTTAAGCCCCTTAGAGCAAACCGAACAAAACGTTTTTGGATTCTCTCTATACGTTCAACATGTACATTGTAACTTGGAGACCAAACTTGACTTGCATACTCTAAGTGAGGTCGCACAATTGCATAATACAGCGTTGTAGTTGTGATCATACTATTAAATTCTTTGGCCCAGCGTTTCATAAACCCGAGCATAGAAGATGCTTTTTTACAAATGTAATTAATATGAACTTTAAACGTTAGCTTAGAATCCATGCATATACCAAGATCTCTGACAGTATCTACACGACTTAAAGCAGTATTGTTCTATCCCCTCTGAGAGGATACGCGTTGGTCCTAACAGTCGCCGAGCGACGTCCTACCTATGGTTTGTTTGCCGGCGCTTAAGAGCGCCACTGGCAAGCTACTCAAAAAAAAAGACCTCTGTCGCCGTCACCCTTAGGTGCATTCAGGCGTGGAGGTTTTAGTTTATACTTACTTTTGGGTTTTTCCCAATTGGAAATCTGGTCTGCTTCCGTGAAAAGAAATTGACTGCAACCGTTTTAGTTTAAAGTACATCAATTAATTCCTTTATTTTAGCGGGGACCAGATATTTATAACATATCTGGCCGCGCTTCTTCTTCTTCATCTTTACAAACATAATTACATACTTATTTCTACTTATTGATAAATCAGCGATTGCGTAATTTATCTTCCGCCTCTTGCACAATAATTTAACTTCATTATTATATATATATTCCTACATACTTATTTAATAATGCCGACTTGGGCTAAACAAACATACAAACATGTATAACATGTGTAATTGGGTCATATTGCCCAACGATAAATTATTATTTAAATCATTTTGTGTTGCGTTATTCGCTTAGAACTGTGTGCACGTTAAATACAACAATAAAATATTGAAATTAATTTACCTCTGGTTTTGGCATGATCAGCATTTTACGCTGGCCGCACAGTAGTAAATCGTCGGCTTTATTTTATTGTCTTTAAATGAAATGAAAACTGATCGCCCAGTTGTTGTTGCGGTAGATCAGTGTTCATTTTATTGTCTTACTTTTGGTTTGTTTACTTTACTGGCCTTGGCATTGAATTCATATAAAAGTGCCGCAATGCAATGAATGTTGATCGCTCGCTTAGTTGTTGCGGTGGATCAACTTTCATTGCCAGCACTTGGCCACTAGTAAAAAGACAATATTTTGGGGAATACCTCGTTGTGAGTCACAACAGTATCTTTTATCTTATAATCAAAAATAAAATTATTCCTTTTTCGCGAAAAGATCATAGTTTGGCATTTATCTGGATTTAGAAACTTATTATTTTTAGAACACCATCTAAATTGATCTGAATTGTCTTTAGCATCTATTGTTCTGTATATTTTCATGTCATCTGCATAGATAAGTAAATGAGAGTGTTTGATGATGTGGGTTACATCATTAATGGCAAAAATAAACAAAAGTGGACCAAGGTGGCTACCTTGATGAACACCTGATTCAGCAATAAATTCAGCTGACAATACGCCTCGAAATCGTATTTGATAAGATCGCTCTGCCAGATACGATTGAATCCAGCTTACAAAAAATTGTGGAAAACCCATTAACTTTTGTTTAAATAGAATAAAATTGTGTGGTAGTTTATCAAATGCTTTACTAAAATCAGTGTAAATACAATCGACCTGGTTACCTGAATAAAATGAATTTAAGCAAAATGTTGTAAAATCGAGGAGATTAGACAAAGTAACAAATCCATGCTGACGAGAT
The DNA here is from genome assembly GCA_963920525.1 of Dichetophora obliterata. Classification (NCBI taxonomy): domain Eukaryota; kingdom Metazoa; phylum Arthropoda; class Insecta; order Diptera; family Sciomyzidae; genus Dichetophora; species Dichetophora obliterata. The sequence goes on along the minus strand of OY986438.1, from coordinate 68,642,692 downwards.
GTCATGACCTTCCCACAGTGAATTTTCACACAATCATACACGAGCCGCTCAAAAAGTTTTGGAATCGACGACAGTTTCGCGATAGGCCTGTAGTTGTTTATATCGTTGTTACAACCTTTTTTTATAAATAGGACTTTAAAGATTTTCTCCAAAAAAGTGGAAAAATACTTTCGCTAATTGATTTATTGAATAATATGGACAGTGGTTGACTTAGAACGGAATCGCATCGTGTTAACACTGCGGCAGGAATTCCGTCAGGTTCAACATTAAAATCCTCATCGATCCATCCAATATACTTTAAAATATCCTCTGAAGTAAAGGATATAGAATCCAACGAAACCCTGGGTATAGAGTTGATATATTCAAAGTACTTTTCATCAGGATTTAAAGAGTCTGAACAAAATGACTCTTTAAAGAGATTGGTAAATAGACAACAAACTTTCGACGGGATCGTCAGTAAATTCGTCAGAGGTTTTAAATGATGAAGGGAATCCTCCGGTTTTTTTTGGTGTTTATGAAACCCCAGAATTTCTTTGGATCAGACAATATTCTCAGCTTAATACTGTCTAAATAATTTTGATATAAAGTAGCTGAGCAATTTTCAAAATCCAGAAACAGAATTTTCAACAGCAAGATCAGCAATGTATATATCAGCATTCGTTTTCTCAGAACCAGTTTTGGCCGAAAAGACAACATCAGTAAACAGAACAGCAGAGGGCAAGAAACTCTCAGCAGCAACAGCAGCAACAAGTGTATTAGATTTTGTTTTCTCAGAACCACTCGTGGGCGGAGGGGAAACATCAATAAGTGGCAAGGCAGAAGGTAAACAATTTTGCACAGCAACAGTGGCAGTTTCAGTAGCATTGTTGCTTTTGTCAATTTTTTCACCTTTGCTATTGTTTTTTTTAGGCAATAAAGCTACTTTCAACCCACGAACTTCACTTACTAAGTTAGTAATAGTAGCATTTAAATTATTTGGAAAACTTCCACAGTTGTCACAAAGATAATTTATATTGGGATGAGTATTAAATAAATTCAGTTCACTAAAATTCAAATTAGCACACGATCCATGGCAAGTTACTTTGCAAAAATTACAAGCGATGATGTTTGCACCAGCAGTCGACTTAGTGCAGAAACAACAACGCGATCTAAGCTGTTTAGACATCTTATACGATTAGCGGTCCGATTGCGACTGGGAGAAATTTTCTAATGCTTGAATATTCTAGTGTACCTTCTTTCCACTGGGAGTTGGTTTCTAGGCGGATGGCTGTATTAGCGGCCATCTGTTTAGCTAGGATGTCAAGTTGTGTAAGATGGAGCATTGTGTCTAATGCGTCTGTCGGAGTGGTTCTTAGGGCTCCACTAATGCACAGTTCCGCTGATCTTTGAACATTACGGAATATTCAGCTTATATAATAAAATTGCAATAAATTCTCTGTTTTTCGAGTGCCACCAGACAATAGCACCATATAGCAAGATTGGCCTTACAACTGCTGTATCCAGTCAGTGAGTAACACTTGGTTGTAAACTCCATTTGCTACCCACCGCTTTATTGCAGGAGTACAGGGCAATATTCGCTTTTTTGGCTTTCTCGAGCAGATTGGGCTTCCAGTTTAGTTTCCTATCCATTATAAGGCCCAGGTATTTTGCTTGACTTGAGAAGCTAAGTGTTGAGTTTCCCAGCTTAGGAGGACTAATTAGAGGTAAATTGTGTTTTATGGTGAAAACCACTAACTCAGTTTTGTTTGTGCTAACGCTAAGCCCACAGCTGACAGCCCAGTTGACTAGAGTAGTTAGACAATTTTGCATTATATCTCGAAGGGTAGATATGTATTTTCCAGAGATAACAATAGCAACGTCATCGACATAAGCTATCACCCTCCACCCCTCTAGTTCCAGTCTTACTTACAGTTCATTTAGTGCTAAATTTCAGAGTAATGGCGAAAGAACCCCTCCGTGAGGGGTTCCTTTTGGTACAAATCTTAACGTGGATGCCGCACAAAATTTTGCACTTATAATCCTGCCAACTAGCATTTGATTTATCAGTGCAATCGGTGCGGTATACAACCCAAGCTCCGTAATCGCATTAGTGATAGCTTTTGCTTCGACGTTAATGAAGGCCCCTTCTATATCAATAAAAGCTATCATCGTATATTCCTTCTGATGGAGGGATTTTTCAATAATAAAAACTATGGAGTGGAGATCTGTTTCCACGGATTTTTCTTTGGTGTAAGCATGTTGTGCTATGGCCAGTGGCTTTTTTCCATTTTAAATATCAAGTAAATGGCGATTAGTCTCTCGAGGATTTTTAGAAGAAAAGATGAGAGACTAATTGGTCGAAGGTCTTTTGGGTTTACGTGTGATCTTTTGCCTGCTTTAGGTATAAAGATAACTTTCACATTACGCCAACGTCTGGGAATGTGATTTAGGTCAAGGCAGCTATGGTAGATCGACAAAAGCCGCTCCTTAATGATGCTGTATGACTTCTGAATTTCAATAGGAGCTATACTATCAGGTCCTGGTGACTTAAATGGTTTAAAGTTATTGATTGCCCATTCGAGCTTTGTTCGTGTGAGTATTTTTAGGATCTGTTCACATATGGTAACTGATCTTCCCGAATTGGAGTATTACATATCTCTGAGCATCCCGGAAAGTGAGTTTCTACTAAAACATCCAGGGATTCCGCACTATTGGTGGTCCAAGTACCAACTGCATTTTTCACGAAGCTTGGATTAGGGGGAACCGTAGCTAGAATTTTCTTAAGCCTTGACGCCTCTGAGATTTGTGTTATTTTTTCACAAAAGATCCTCCAAGCTTGTCTTTGTGCTTTTCTCAACTCATTCTTGTATACTTTTAGAGCCACTTTATAGTTCGTCCACGAATCTGAGGATCTAGTAGTTTTTGCCTTATTTAAGAGTTTTCTGAACTTATTACGGAGCTCCTAGATTTCCTTGTTCCACCTTTTGGCAAGGGGGTGGCTTTTGTTTCCCCCTTGGTGTCAAGCGGTATCGAGATCTTTGTTAATCGAATTTGTTAGACTATTAACTAGGTAGTCTAGCGATTGTTTACAAGAGGGACGACTGGAATGGTCCAGTTGAGAGATCTATTTTTAACGTGTCTTAGTAAAGATCCCAGTTAACTTTTCCTAGGTTACGAATGCTGCTCGGTTTTGTAGTAAAATCATCAACATTAAAGATAATATACCTATGGTCTGAAAAGGAGTGTTCTTTTATAATAAATTGTTTAAGTTTAATAAATCAAAACTTTGCACATTTGCTTAGAATTTTAAAATTCACTCTGAGTTTGGAATTTGGCAAAATGTTATTAAAATTTCACCTACCTCCAATACAATTACATAAAATTGTGCGTATTGCCTGGATATTTAACTCATAAACTCTGATATCTTAAACGTGTGCATTTATGCATTTAAATTTTGGAAATAATGGATGGAAACGAAGTGACCTCCATACGAAGTGACGTCGTCAAACTTTTAAAACACGCATAACTTGGAATATTCTGTGGAGGGAATTTGATCTTCGATCAAATCGAAAATAGTTCCTTACTAAATTTCAGCCTTGTATTGTGAGTATTCTATCAGTTGACATCGTCTATTAGTCGGTGTCGGTTGTGTTAATTTGTTTTAATAAGTGTACTTTTTGTTTGTTAATTTTATTCTAAAACTATCTGTTCGTAATACATGTGAGTGTGTTTATTATAATAAACAATAATAATTATTAACATAATATTTGCATTTGTGTTTTAACATAACATAATATAAATAACGTAAAGTAATAGCTTGCATTTTAGTTTTCAATTTAATGTTTTAAATATATTAACAAAGTGTTGTTGTTTTACATGCTTGCTGTGTTTTACTTTCCTCTTTGTGCAGTGATTCGTTTATCTTAGTCTCTGTGATTGTTGTTTTTGTTCTTTGTTTGAACTTAACTGTGCGCTCGTTGTGTTTAAACAATAGCCCTAAAAGCACATTTGGCATTTGCTTACTTTTTCAATCTTTAAACATGGAATATTTTTCTGTGGAAAATATTGTCGCTTGTTCTTTGAACGAGCTATGCAAATGTCAAAACATTCTGTACCCCATGTTTAGTTGTTCTGGTCCATGTGAGCAAATGTTTCATGCATCTTGTGCCGGTATTTCTAAATCATGTCTAGACGATTTAGTATCTGTACGGTCAGGTCTTCGCTGATACTGTGCTTCGTGTAGGGCACTTGCCCCAGATGAACTTTATTCAAAAATATAGCTTTTTGGGGAAAGTCTTAATACGTTAAATAACAATTTTAGAGAAATCGTCACATTTTTAGCGAAATTAGAGCCACACCCAGTACCAGCTTCTGTGATGAAATATCTATTCCGGGAAATTTCCCACCTTCTTTATCACAGACTGTTTCTTCCGGGACTCAAACTATTATTTCTTCAGAAAAAGACCATTATACTTCAAAAAGAAAGAGGAAGAAAAAAATAAGCGTCGCAAAGCATCTTTGAACAAAAATACTCCAGTTTCTTCTTCGTCACCTACTAATATTTCTCCTTTGACTAATAACCAGTTTTGCCTCCTATTGAACCCAGAAATCATTTAAATTTAAGGGCAGTGTCAAGGAGGAAAAATTTATTTATTTCACGTCTTTAGCCTGACACAACTGTTGAAAACGTATTGACGTTTATCAAACATAACAACTTGTTGAGTCAAAACCACTTTTTTCATGTAAAAAAATAGGGAATAAACCTTCCCACGCTTCCTTCATTCTCACAGTTCCAGCTGAAGAGTTTGCAAATGTTTTAAATTCTAGTTTGTGGACCGATAATATATTCGTTTCAGAGTTTCTGCCTAAGAATAAGTCTAGAAGGACGACTCAACCTGTTCGTCAAACTCAAAAAAACTGAATAGGCTATCCATTTACTATCAAAATGTAAGGGGATTACGCTCTAAGACGCGAGACATGTTTTTAATGTCTCAAAATTTGTCTGAAGATATTATCGCATTGACTGAAACGTGGTTAAATGGAAGCATTACTGTCTTGGAATTGTTTGATAATAGTAATAAAGTATATAGAAAAGACAGATACGCTGGCAATACTTCTGCTGTTGGTGGTGGTGTCTTATTAGCTGTTCGGAACTCCTTAGTTAGTTCCATTATCGATATTCCCTGCTCTTCTAATATCGAACTTATATGCATTAAGTCTGTGCATTGTAATTCTAATGTATATGTAGTTAATGCTTATGTTCCTCCAAGGAGCAGTTTGGAAATTTATGCAAGCCTTGCGGATTGCATAGAATACGTTATAAATATTCTTGACGTTAGTGACGACATTTTATTGTTGGGCGATTTTAATCTGCCTGACTTGAAATGGGAATCTTCAGACGATGATACATTTTTTTGTGCACCTAATTCGAAGACACGCCAAGAGCATATATTTGCTGATAATATATGTTTTGACTTACAAGTTGTATTTATAACAGTAGTGAAAGACTTCTTGACCTGGTCTTAACTACAGACTGTAACAACGGAGACTGTTTATATGGAAATCTTTACTATGTTTTCTGAGTCCGTGCCGCATAGCCTCAAATTCGCAAAAAATTGTGCTTACCCTTGGTACACAAGGGAATTAAAGACTCTTCGCAACAACATGGAATAGGGCATGGAAGAAATATGTCTGTAGCTTAGACTTAAATGACCTAGAAACCTACAAGCGTTTGTTTCTGGATTTTGAAAGTTGCTCAGCTACCTTATATCAAAATTATTTAGACAATATTAAGCTGAGAATATTGTCTGATCCATAAAATTCTGGGGTTTCATAAACACCAAAAAAAAATCTGATGGATTCCCTTCATCATTTAAGACTTCTGACGGATTTACTGACGATCCCATTATAATTTGTGGCTTTAAAGAGTCATTCTGTTCAGACTATATCTTTTAATTCAGAGGATATTTTAAAGTATATTGGATCGATCAAAGAAGATTTTAATGCTGGACCTGACGGAATTCCTGCCGCAGTGTTAACGCAATGTGGTTCTATTCTAAGCCAACCACTCTCCATATCTATATATTTAAAATAGGATGTGTGTATGTATGTAACGTATGGACTCCAAAACGGCTGGGCCGATTTTGATGAAATTTTCAGGTAATGTTCATCTTGGTACGGTGGGTAACATAGGCTTTGGACCCGATAGGTGGCGCTGGGGTGGACTTATATCGAAAATTTGAATTTATGGCCCAATTTAACTGAAATTTAGAATGTATGTTTGTTTGATCATAAGAAAATAATTTGTGTATAAATGGACACGGTAGGTGGCGCTGGGGTGGACTTATTTCGAAAATTCGATGGCGTAAAAAATATATAAATACTTTTAATTTTATTTTATAACGAGGGGAGTAGCGAAGCACACCAGGTTCAGCTAGTTATACAATAAATCAATTAGGGAATGTAATTTTCCACTTTTTTGGAAAAAATCTTTTTTAAGTCCTATTTTTAAAAAGGGTTGTAGGAATGATGTAAACAACTATAGGAGATTTTAAGGCCTATCGCTACACTCTCATCGATTCCAAAACTTTTCGAGCGGCTCGTGTATGATCGTGTGAAGATTCATTGTGGGAGGGTCATAACAACTCGTCAGCATGGATTTGTTGCTGGCAGATCCACTGTGTCTAATCTCCTCGATTTTACAACATTCTTCTTAAATTCAGCTTATTCAGGTAACCAGGTCGATTGTATTTACATTGATTTTAGTAAAGGATTTTATAAACTACCACACAAATTAATTATATTTAAAGAAAAGTTTTCCACAATTTTTTGTAAGCTGGATTCAATCGTATCTGGCAGAGCGATCTTATCAAATACGATTTCGAGGCGTATTGTCAGCTGAATTTATTGCTGAATCAGGTGTTCCTCAAGGTAGCCACCTTGGTCCACTTCTGTTTATTTTAGCCATTAATGATGTAACCCACATCATCAAATACTCTCATCTGCTCATTTATGCAGATGATATGAAAATATACAGAACAGTAGATTCTAAAGACAATTCAGTTCTACTCCAGTCTGATTTAAAATCCTTTTAACTTTGGTGTTCTAAAAATAAAATGTTTCTTAATCCAGATAAATGCCAAACTATGGCCTTTTCGCGAAAAAGGAATAATTTAATTTTTGATTATAAGATAAAAGATACGGCTTTAAATCGTGTAGATTCTGTCAAAGATCTTGGTATATGCATGGATTCTAAGCTATCGTTTAGCGTTCATATTGATAGCATTTGTAAAAAAGCGTCTTCTATGCTCGGTTTTATAAAACGCTGGGCCAAAGAATTTAATAGTATGATTACAACTACAACGCTGTATTATTCAATTGTCCATCCTCACTTGGAGTATGCAAGTCAAGTTTGATCGCCAAGTTACAATGTACATGTTGAACGAATAGAAAGAATTCAAAAACGTTTTGTTCGGTTTGCTCTAAGGGGCTTAAGTGGAACTGACACTTTGAATCTTCCTCCCTATGAGGATCGTTTAAAACTATTAAAAATGCAATCCTTAAATGAGAGAAGGAAGTCTGCAGATATCGTCTACTTACACTAACTCATAACTAGTGGGTTCGATTCACCGGAACTCCTAACTCTTATAAATCTTAACACTAACCGTAGAAGCAGTAGAAACGCTAACAATTTAATTTACTTACCTTTTGGTAGCATAAATTATATGGCTACTGCTCCTTTAAATCGCATGAGTACCTTTGTTAACAACTGTAGCTTTTTTAATGTTAACTTATCGAAAGGTCAACTCAAAAGTAGATTGAAAACTAATGTATGATTAGATCTATGTTAATGCATGGTTAGTTGTTATATCTTGTGTTGTCCCTGAGCCCAACCCATATTATGGTGGGTAAATTTTTCTCACTTATGATTGTTTTGGACCACTTTTATCTATGTATATCGTTGAGATATTTCAATGATATTAAGTTGGTTCTTAAGATAGTCTAATGTGGAGAAAGTGCGAAAAAGCTGTAGTAGCTGAACTCTATTGTTATTGCATGTTATCAAAAATTAGAGGAGACGGAGGCATTGGCTTTAGTGGTATATAGCTTTTTGCAATGGTGGAGATAAAATTTCTTCGTGGGGATGACAAACATACATAAAAAATCGTTTGTGATAATCATAATAAAAAGAAGAATTTGTATAAAAAAATGTACAAAATTATTAAATTTTTATTTTTATATATTTTGTTAATTTTTTAAAGCAAAAAGTCCAGCCTGGGTGGTTTGTTTGTCAGTTCATCAAAGACTTCTTCAGCCGATATAACTATGTCTCGATGATTCCCGAGTGCTGTCCAACCATTCTTTTTATGTTATATTGCCATTGTTGGGTATGTTGTTGCAGGATAAACCATGAGATCTTATGTTGACAGGAGATCGTCCTATGTACTGGGATCTATCTAACAAGAATCCTACTTGTTGACTTAAAAGCGAGCCACGCTGATATTAAAGGCCTCAGAGGCCGCTTTAGTTGAAGATAAATTAAAACAGTATACTTATGAAATTTTTATTGCTCTGCTTGGACACCAAATTCGACTATCTCGACTCCACTTTATTAATCAAAGATGTTCAGCTTATATAATAAAATTGCAATAAATTCTTACTTCTAAAAATACACCCACTTTCCAAACATTAATTTCTGTATATTCTTTTAACCAATCACAATTCTTTGGTTACGACAAAAATGCTGAAATATGCACTTTCAAATGACATAGTTCAAATTCTCAGTGCTTCTTATTTACTCTGACTGATTTCATATTGTTACCTCAAGATTTAAGAAATAACAATTATGAAAACAATCATTTCATCAGATGACCTATAACAGTTCCATCGAACTATTCTTATGAAATTTTATTTCCATTCCTTTCCTCACATGTTGTGTTTCTCTTTTCTTATCTTTCTTTCTTTATCTTAAACATAAAGTACTTGATCTGTAGATACTTTTCTTTTATATTATATTAAAAACAACACATGAATTACTTAACTAATGCTTAGTATTATTTACTACAAATGGAAACTAGTCAGAAATAATTTAAAATAACTATAATAACTACATATATGTTTTGAGCAAAGCACCGTGTGCCAACATAAATAGTTAACCATCATTTATATGTATGTAGTGTCAGCAACGGTCAATGCGACAAAATTAAGCAACAACAAGAACAGCATACACAAAGCTAAAAACCAAGAGCAACATGAGTAAAAACAATTAGCAACATTAGATTAAGCGCCAACGGGACCGCGAGTACTTCGATGGGAGACCAGGGCGTCCCAGCAACACGATGCGTATGTTTCCGAAAACCATTGAGCAGTATCAACATGTCGACGAGAGCATAAGTAGCAGAGCGGAGTAACACTACTGAGCGGTGTCAACATGTTATCGAAAACATTAATACGAATGGCTAACAGCGAAACCACCAACAATTAGTAACCTTTGATTAAGCGCCAACGGGACCGCGAGAACTTCGATGGGAGACCAGGGTGACCCAGTAACATGATGCGTATGTTTCCGAAAACCACTGAGCGGTATCAACATGTCGACGAGAGCATGAGTAGCAGAGCATGGTAACACTAATGAGCGGTGTCAACATGTTAACGAAGACATGAGTATAACTAGCTAACAGCGATGCTACTTACAATCAACCAGCAGAGGTATGTAATGAATTGAATGATGAGGAGACAGTCAGTTGCTGACAGACAATTAAAGCGAGCGGTTGGGCTTATTAAACACTGGCTGACGAACTATCGAAGGGAGGAGTCGATCTGACTAAACAGTTGCTGACGAGCCACTAAAGCGAAGAGGAGTAATATTGGACTTGGTGAAGAAATCTGGAAACAAACGCTGCTGAAGGAATTTGCGGTAAGAACGTTCTGAAGAAAAGGTGACAAGGATAACAGGTGAGGCAAAGGACACGATCATAGCTTATAGGCGCATCGTCAGATCGCAAGGGACCACATAGCTTATAGGCGCATCGTCAGATCGCAAGGGACCACATAGCTTATAGGCGCATCGTCAGATCGCAAGGGACCACATAGCTTTTAGGCGCATCGTCAGATCGCAAGGGACCACATAGCTTATAGGCGCATCGTCACATCGAAAAGGACCACATAGCTTTTAGGCGCATCGTCAGATCGCAAGGGACCACATAGTTTATAGGCGCATCGTCAGATCGCAAGGGACATACTCTAGCCGGGGGGCAACTCTGGCGCTGTGAAAAAAACAACACCTGCTTCATCGTGTGTGAAAAATAAATAAAATTTTGTTATTTTCTTAATTTTAAAAGTGAAAACATTACAGAGAACATTTATAAGCAATTAATTATTGTGCTAAGTTCATATCATTATGAAAAAAATGACATTTTAAAGAAATAATTGCTAAGAACGAAAAATTGCATTTCCTAACCTCAATTTTTATATGGAAACTGTAAAAAGAAACCTGAAACAAACTTCTCCAGATCTACTCGCTGAAAATAAGTCAAAAAAACACTCCGTAAACGTTAATATATTTGCACCTCAGTTGCCGTCAGCTTGTTATGGTGCTTCTGCTGCTCCTGTCACTGGCGCTGCCGCTGTTGATTCTGACAAATTCACTGCTGCTGTTGTTGGTGATGCCGCTGTTGCCAGTGCTGCAGCTATAAGTATTGTGAACGCTGAACCACCCGCCACTACTTTGCCGGTTGCTGCCGATGCATTTTGGTCCAAATTGAGCGATGTGCTTGACATTAAGCTATTGAATGTTGTGAAAAAGGAAGACCTTACAACCACTTGCACTGAAATTCAGCAGCTGCGAAAAGAAAATGTCCATCTGCAAGATGAGGTTAGCTTGTTAAGAAGTAAGCTGGAGCTCGTTGACAAAGCAACTAGGTGCGGAAATGTTGTCGTTAGTGGATTAGCAAGCACCCTAGTCAAACCAGCTATTGATGAATTTAAAGAACTTTGTTCTAATAAACTAAATACTGCTGTCAATGTCTCGGAAGTCCACAAAATCGCCGCTGGAAAATCTTTCCTATTTACACTAAGCTAAGTGCTTGAAGTAAACGCAGAACTGGCAGCTAGAAAAAATTTGGCTGGTTCTAACATATACATACAAAAGGGCTTCACAACAAATGAACGCAACAAAAGATATACTCTCCGCCAACTCGCTAAAAATGTACAAATTGCTGATAAGAACATAAAAGTTCGACTAGCTGGCAACCGTATTTTCATCAACGATAAGCTCTTCACGTGTGCTGATGATAATATTGTTGCCTCGAATACATCTGACGCAGAATATCTTCGGAAGTTAGTGTCTTCAGTAAACTACCAATGCAATATTGTAGTTAAGGAATTCAATACATTGCATGCCGCACCTGCCCAGTGTTCTTCAATTGCTGCTGCTGCCCCCCCCTAATTTAGATTCACAACTAGAAGTGTGTCAGTTGGTCTCCTATAATGTTGCAAACTTAAATAGCAAGCTAAATTTTGGTAACTTTTTTACGTTATTAATTTATGACTATGTATTAATTTTTCTGTTCGGTCGTCACCTCTCTGCAGACAATGGCAAACCTCAGAGTCCTTCCAAGGGCTGAAATGGCCAGTTGATTTTTTTTTGTCTTGTTCTGGGTGGATGCTCTTAAAATTCATTCTGCTGGTCGCGCCAGTAGTGGTTGTTTATACGGATTCAAAAAATCTATTCAAAATAAATATTCACTAAAATTTAACAATTACTCTAATGGTGTTACGTTATCAGCTAGATTTGGCGATGTGTCTTTTCATATTATTCCACGGTATTTAAACTGCTCGAATTGGGTAAATGACTTTAAACAGTTTGAAGATTTTTTATATAGTTTGAAGGCTTCGTCGTTTTGCATAGTTGGCGATTTGAATGCACGCGTTTCTGACGCACAGAAAATTGACGAAGACTTGGTGTTAAATACTCCTTTAGTCTCTCACTGTCGTGTTTCAAAAGATAAAATCATTGATGCGAAAGGCAAAAAATTATTGAATCTGCTCGAAGATATTGGTGGTGTGATTATTAATGGAAGGATGTGGAGACATTGAGGACGAGTACTCGTTTTGCGGAGTGATGAAAAATTCTTTAATTGATTATTGCATTGGTTCATACGATTTTTTACAGTTTTCTCTAGTTAATATCTGCCATGGTTAATCAAAACTCAAAATAAAAACTTTGCCACAAAACTCAAAATCAAAACTTTGCCACTAAAACTTAACTGGAATCCCAAAAACATTGTGAAGTATACTCAATCTCTAAAAAACACCACAAATATTGATCACATTATGTCTGATTCAAAAAAAGAAGATAAAGTTAATACTTTAATTGATAAGATAAACCTAGCAGCGGGTAGTTTCAGTCTTAAAAAACGTTTTGACCCTAAAAATAACTGGTTTGATTCACAGTGTGAAAATGCACGTAAACAAATGCTTATAAAACTTAACAGTCTCAGAAAATCGAATTCTCAAATAAACAGACAATCTTATATTGAAAGTAGAACAAAATATTCAAAATTATGCCACGAGAAAAAACTAGCCTACAAAAACAAAAACATTGAACAACTTAATGCAGTGCGTAACACTAGCGAATGGTGGAAATTAGCGAACTCAATAAAGTGTTCTTCACCTAGGATTGGTAACAACCTTAAAACTATTGATTTTTACAACTTTTTCAAGTCACTTTTGTCACATTCAGAATCTGATCGAAAAAATATGCCTTTTTTGTTGATTTTTCTTCTGCGTTTGACAATATTCCAGGAAACTCATTATTTTATAAGTTATCCAATGCTGGTTTGTCATCTAAAGTGGTAAAAAATATTGCAATTATTAAACGATGGTAAAACAAGTCAAGTTTGGAATGGCAATTCTTTATCCGATAATTTTCCTGTTACACAGGGTGTAAGGCAGGGGTGCCTACTCAGTCCTGTCCTATTTGCTATGTATTTGAATGACTTGTATGATAATTTACCCGGCGGTATACGTGTGGCTGGCACGGTTATTAAAGTGTTATTTTACGCCGACGATATCGTACTCTTGGCCGATTGTCCAACAGTACTCCAAACTATGATTGATGCTCTGCACAACTATTGCATTCAATGGTGTCTAAAAGTTAACCTCACGAAATCTAAAATCATGATATTTAGAACTTGTGCTAGAATAAGCCAAAATTTGAAATGGTCTTATGGTGATGACGACATTGAAATAGCTAATGAATACAAATACTTAGGAGTTAATCTCACTTACAATTTGTCGTTCAACAAGCACCTTGATGCTAAATTGGTATCGTCTGAAACTGCTATTAACGCATCGTGGCTAAGTTATTTACATCACCCTAAAGTATCTCTATCGAATAAGCTTAAAATTTTTAACACTGCAGCAAAATCGATTATGTTTTATGGCGCAGAAGTTTGGGGTTTCAAACAGTATGAGCAAGTAGAGAAGTTACTACGTTATTTCCTGAAAAAATGTTGTATTTACCAGCAAATACTCCCAATTATATGCTACATATAGAAACAGGTCTGGCTTCTCAATTTGAAGAAACGCTTAAATTACATTTTAGTTATCTGAGAAAAATTCTTAATTATCCTTTAAACAGGCTTCTGCGAGTACTTGCTAAAGAAACAATCGTACAAAACACTTTTTGGTTACCACAATGGTTCGCTATATGTAGTGATCTTTGTTTTAGCCTTGATTTTGAGAGTTGGAGGCCTGATTTGTCGTTACACCATGATCGTATACTACAAGCATTGAGATTAAAAGTGTATGAGAAACACATTTGCAGAGCAAGAGACTCGCGGTTTCATGATTTGTATTGTCACGTTCGATTCGATGTGTCCTCCTACTTTGTCGATTCAAATTCGGCTCATCTTATAAGTTTGATATTCAGATGTAGAGGTGGTTTACTCAACATAAATTTAAGCAGATTTGGTGAAAGTACTTTTAATGTGTGCACATTATGCAACTTGCAAGAATATGAAAATACACATCACCTTCTAGGTTTTTGCCCGATATTTGCATACATTCGTTCGTATTACCTTGGTAAAAGTTCACTCACGTTAGGCGAAGTTTACGAAGTTTTGAATTGTAACATATTCTATCACAAATTTTTAAATTTAACATGATTCATGCCAATCGGACACACAACATATTATGTTATGTCAAATTTGATTTATTTAAAAAAATACTATTGTAATAATAATATTAATATTATAATGTTTATACTAATGTAAGCCTTTATTTAAATAAATCACTCATTCATACTCTAGCCGGGGAGCACATAGTTAGGACATAAGGACCACAACGACGATTCACCAGAGTTTCCGCCAACCACCTCACCCACTTTCGAACGAGAGTCGAAGGTCAACAACCTCAATCACCGCCGAATTTCTCACCACATCACCTTAGTATTTTATAAAAATATTTTAAGAAATAGAATCTAAAACATTTATAATATATTTTGTGCTTACTGCAATATGATCTTGTCTTTTATTATTTTTATTTTCAAACTGAGGTGGCCGCTCGCGTTGACGCACTGGCTAATTTATGATTCATTCATCATTCTGTTTTATTTATTTTCTGTAATTGTTTATTTGTCACTTTTAACCAAGATCGGATTGCATTTACATGTGCTCAGCATTTCAAGGTTCTGACCTTGGTTGTGATTAGGTGTTTTGTTTATTTTATTCTTACACCTTTTTATGCTATTATTTATTTATTTGTTTGTTATACACACAACACCATTTAATCGGCCTCACATGAAAAAAATTTCAAGTTGCTCTAATTATTTTGTTAATTGAGTTTCTTTGGGTTGTTTTTATGCTCTTCATAGCCGAGAAGGTACGATCAGGTGTGCTTGTGTAGCTAAAATTTTTAACGTATGTATTTGGAAAACTATCCGGGCAGTTATCTAATAAAGGGTCCGCCAAATAACTTTTTTTTAAAATTCTTAAAAAAAACTACTGGATATTTTCTCAAATTTCTTTTTTTATTTGAAAGTGCAATCCGTTCGGTTAATAATGGAAAATAATTTCATTCAAATGGCTGCCTCGGCTGGCCATGCAGTAGCCTACACGATCGGTTCAATTTTTAAGCACATTATCGATTGTGTGCAGCTGTATTTCACCAATGGCTTCACGAATATTGTCCTTTAAAGCGTTAATTGTCTCTGGCTTGTCTTCGTAACACTTATCTTTGAGGGCACCCCACAAATAATAGTCCAACGGTGTGAAATCGCAGCTCCGAGGTGGCCAAACGACATCAGCTCTGCGGCTGATAATGCGATCTTCACAAACAGGGCGCAAAACATCAAGTGTAGCTTCGGCTGTGTGGCACGTAGCGCCGTCCTGTTGAAACCAAATGTTGCCAATATGCTCCTCTTCAATTTTTGTGAGCAAAAATTTGTTCAACATGGCCCGATTACGATCGTCATTGACTGTAACGGCCACTCCTTGCTTATTTTCGAAGAAAAATTGCCCAATTATGCCTCTGGACCAAAATCCGCACCAAAAAGTGACTCGTTTTGGGTGCAGCGGCTTTTCAATGTATGCGTGCGGGTTTTCTGTGCCCCAAATGCGACAATTTTGCTTGTTTACATACCCGCCAAGATCAAAATGAGCTTCATCTGAAAAGATGATTTTTTTGGCAAAATCGGCATCTTCTGTAAGTCGATCGCAGGCCCACTTAGCGAAGCGAAAACGCATTGGATGGTCAGTTGGCTTCAACTCCTGAACCAATTGGACTTTGTTTGGCGTCATACCAAGGTCTTTATGCAAAATTCGTCTCAATGATGTCTCCGAAATGTTCAATTGTTGAGAATGACGGTGAATTGATGTTGATGGCGCTTCACGCACACTTTCTGCCACAGCAGCAATATTTTCGGATGTACGCACTGCTTTTGGCTTTTCACGCTTTGGTTTATCGATGAGGATGCCAGTTTCTTTCATTTTTTTCACAAGATAACGAATATACGGAGCTGACGGTGCTTCTCTTCTTCCAAAATCCGTACGCAATTTTCGCACAAATTCTGCAACATTACCATGATTTTTAAAGTAATGTCGCAATATTTCTCAGCGTTGTTCAAGCGTATACACAACCATATTTATTCAGCGGAAGGATAAAACTAATTATCTGTCAAATCAGACATGAGCTAAGTGTTACCATTCACGAAATAAGCACTAGTTAAAAAAAAAGTCAGATGGCGGACCCTTTACTTCTAGGGCATTTTGAGGCTGAATGGAAACTCTGTGGCTCAGATATAACTTCCAAAATTTAAACTTTTTAAAAACTGTAGATACTCTACCGTCAAGAAATTTACCGTAAAGGTTAACGGTTTTTTTAAATTCCTCAGCAGATTTTAGAATTTCTTTGTCTTGAAAGAGAGCTGAAAATCCTTTAAGGTTCATGTTTTTTAACCATTTGTTACATATTAACATATACAAAGCGATTGTTAACCTCTTTTCTCATTTCATCACTAATCTTAATACCGTTTTGAATTGAACTATGAATATATTTTTTGTACTTAAACATTTACCAAAAAAGCTCGTATGAGACTACTGTGCTGCTGAACAAGAGTGACTCAATTGCGCAAGGCATGAATTGTAGAGCTTAGACAAGCGAGTCAGTGTGCGCTAAGCCTTTGAACGTTAAAGTCGAATAAACATTTTAATTAAATATTAAGCGTTTCATTTAAAGTGGTTAAAGGACAGAACAAGATTATATTTCAAGGGCGAAAAAATCTGTCGTTCAAGCAAATCAAAAAGAATTCAGTTACATATTGAGAAGACCATATTTTTTGTTTTACTAAAAAAAATTACTGCACATAATGAGCTGCTTATTACCCAGAATTTTATTTATTTTATTTGTTGTTTTTTTCAAAATAAAATTAATTTAATTGATTCATTTTCTTTGCTTTTTCTTTCCTCAAGAATGAAACTTATTTCAACAATTTATTTACATAAATATATTATATATTATAACCGCTACAGTGTACTCAGTTAAGGGGTAGTTAAGCTACTGTGTGTTACGCAGGTTAACTAAGGGGGGACGCAATCCACAGCGCTCCGACTCTCAATAGTCCTAGTGCTGCCTGGGGCGAGTCCTTCCCATCGTTGTGAGGTAATGGGCTGAATTAAGGTGTCATGCGATCCGTGCCAAGGATTGACCAGGCTGGAGGGCCATTTTAAAAAACTAGTTCAGTCTTTCACTGAGCCATCCGGATACCTGGCGACCTCCGGATGTATCTAGCCCCATCTGTGCATGCGGACCTCTGCAAAGACGAACATACCTTTCTCCACTACTCGTGGGTTCTGTTATGTCCTCAATAAATAAAAAAACCAAAATCAAGGAGTCCGGATCTCCTCAGAAACCGGAAAGTAATAGTGCAGTTGCTGCTGCGGCTCAGAATCCGGCCAAGACAGATCAGAGCTGTAGCAACAGCTCAATCTGAGGTAAAACCTCTTCTTCTGTCCAAAAGGGCTCGTCCAGTCGTGCTAGGGAGTTGTTCACAGCGACTAGGCTACTCGCGCATCTAGAGACGCAGCTCGCTGCAGAGTCTGTGTTATTGGACAAGCAGCTTAAAAGCCGCGAATAGGCGTTAGGCGTCAAAAGCGGCAAGGTGATATCGTCTGGAGCCGGTAAAGGTCTGTCGGTCAAACGACAGAGGTCGGAGGAGGAGAAACCGGCAAATGAGGCGAAAAAGCTGAAGGCTGAGATTCTGGGTCCTCCTCCCAACTGTTTTACGATAGGCTGGCAACGGAGAGTTAGGTTAATACGGTGTGCCATGCAAGGTCTGTCACGTTCTACAAGGCGGCTATCGCCAAGGTAGAAGAAGTGCGGCCAGGCGCACGTATATAAGCGGTCTCAAAAGATTAAATCCCTAGCAGACCGAGGGCGCAAGTCTGGTTACCTTTGGAGCCATCAGAGGCAGACAAAATTCTGGAGACTTTAAGAGTCTCCAACCCCACTTTCCAGTTCAGAACTGGAGGGTTGTCAAAATTTAGGATACCAAGAATGACGCTGGGCAGGCTGTCCTATCTTTGGTCGAGGCTCGCTTCGGGGTCACGAGGATGCTCGTGAAAATATATAAAAAAGATAAGCTAGCGGATAAAGCAAGTGTGGAGAAAAGCACTCCTCCAAGGGAAGGGGTCACACAAGAGTCAGCGGTTAACGTGACTGTAGATGCTGACCGAGCGTCGACAAGAGCACCTTCGACGGAGGTTGTGGTAGAGGTAGACTGGGTGTCGGTAGGGTCGTCGGTTTATGGTATTGCCGACATAATCGATGAGGTTTCAGAGAATCAACTTCTAGAATCTGATTCGCATAATGGAGACAATACCATTATTGAGGGCGAGGAGAGTGAACTCCGAACTGGTTGGGTTGCTGCAGATCAACCTACACCAAGCGAAGGCGACCAGCGCCGAATTAGTAACCCGACTTATTAGAGGCGGTGAAGATATAGTCCTGATTCAGGAGCCTTGGACTCATGGAGGCAAGGTTTGTGGCTTGAAGATAAGCTGTTATAAGCTGCTCTTCGCTAGTTGCACAGGTACTCCCAGATCGTGTATTCTAGCGAAAACTTGTATTAACTCATTTTTATTATCTAATTTCAGTGATCAAGACTTGGTGGCAATCAATCCGGAGCTAGGATCGAGCAGCTTATGGGTTGCGTCGGCGTACCTAGTCCATGACCATCCTGAGCCACCGCCGTGGGTAATATGCGACATCTGGTTAACGAAGCAGAGAAGAAGAAGCGTGGCCTGGTCATAAGTGCTGACGCGAATGCGCACCATACAGTATGGGGAAGCACGGACGTGAATGAAAGAGGTGAGTTCTTGTTTGACTATTTATTGAAAAGTAATTTATATGTTTGTAACGTTGGGAACGAGCCAACTTTTGTAACTTGGAGTAGGCGAGAAGTCTTAGATGGTACTCTAGTCTCTGACTTCTTCTGTGATAGGATCACGGACTGGAAAGTGCTTCAGGAGCACTCCTTCTCTGATCATAGATATATGAAATTTGGTCTAAAAGGCCACGTCAATAGCCAAGCTGTATTTAGGAATCTAAAGAAGACAAATTGTCGTGAATTTAGGGATGTAGTTGAAGCATCGTTACCCCCTCTCTCAGATAATCCCCCTTCGATGACACATGAAATAGATTCAATCGTGAAGCAGCTGACGGGAACTCTAAAGGAGGCTTTAGAAATCTCATGCCCTAAGGGCGCCCCAAAAGGCAAATCAAAACCATCTTGGTGGTCAAGGAAAATTAGTAATCTAAGGATTACTACTCATTACTACTCAGGATTACGTCTCAGTGCAGGAAGATTTTTAATAAAGTTAAGAAATCGGGTAGAACTCAATGCTGGTATGAGTATAAATCCAGTTTAAATTTTTTTAAGAAAGCACTTCGAAAGGCTCAGCGCAATTCCTGGAGGCTTTTCTGGAGGTTGGAGTTCCTGGAGGCAATATAAAGGAATATTCCCAAGCATCAAGACTCCGTAACATCCTCGCTTCTAATCCTAGCTGTTCAAGCTACTTAAATAAATCAGATGATACTTGGACATCCTCTAGCAAGGAGACCCTAGATCTTCTTCTGTGTACCCACTTCCCGGATTGCTTTTTGGATCCCACTCACATAAGGTGTGAGAGGGCTCCGGCGATGAGCAATCCTTCAAAAATCATATCAGAGAACAGAATTAAATGAGCTCTGTCTAGTTTTAAACCATATAAGTCTGCTGGGCCTGATGGTATAGTTCCAGCCGTTCTACAGCAGACGTCGTCCATTATCCTTCCATGGCTTCTTTTCATTTTCAAAGATTGCCTTGAAATGACATACATTTCATTAAAATGGAGGGACGTAAAGGTAGTATTTATCCCTAAGGCAGGTAGAATATCGCAAATGGGTCCGAAGGACCTTAGACTCATTAGTCTTTCATCTTGCCTGCTGAAAACACTCGAAAGACTGATTGACGCTCATATTCGTTGTAGCATAGACCCAAATTTGCTTTCAGCCTCACAACACGCTTAAAGGAAAGGTAGGTCTGTATAAATGGCCCTGCACTCCCTGGTAGGCTTTATAGAAAATTCATTTTTTCATAAGGAGTACACAATGGTAGTTTTTCTGGATATCGAAGGTGTCTTTAGCAATGTTCTTCCGGGGGTAATCATTAGCGCTCATGAAGCTTCGGGTAGATAAGTCAATCTGTGCACTGATAAAAAAACCTGCTGACCTGCAGAGTCGTCAGTGCATCTTTAGTTGACTCAAAGACCACGAGTTTTGTGAGTAGAGGCACTCCTCAGCGGGGTGTTCTATCACTTTTATTATGGAACTTGGTAGTCAATGTACTTCTAAGGAAAATAGAAACGGTGGGTTGCAAGGTGATTGCCTATGCGGATGACGTAGCTTTTGCTGCACAGGGAAAGTTTCCTAATACTCTATCGGAAATGCTTAGGTCAGCGTTCTCCGATCTCAATACTTGGGCCAAAAGTTGTGGGCTTACCCCCAATCCCAAAAAACTAAACTGGTCCTATTTACGAGGAAATATAAAATTCCGCGCATAATTCCTCTACGTCTGGATGGCACTCTTCGTGGAAGAGGCAAAACACTTAGGGGTTATTTTGGATAAAAAGTTAAGCTGGAAATTGAATATACTTGAGCGAACTAGGCGCGAATAGGTAAGTTAAACGTGGGGGCTTACCGCAAATATTTCACGTTGGATTTAAACAGCTGTATTGAGGCCAATCTTGTTATACGGTGTATGTGTGTGGTGGACAGTACTAAAAACACAGTCTATCGATCGATCTTGCAGAAGCAGTTCCCAGTAACATCGATTACACTAGTGCCACTCCCTCATTCGAGAACGGCTTTTACACAGTTATCCCAACCAGAGTAGAATGGGACGGAATATTGTCGCTAAGCCAAGTTGGCACGCATATTTTTACTGACGGCTTAAAACTTGACAACAAAGTTTGGGAAGGCGTCTTCTCAACGGATCTGGACATCAGAACCACATTTAAACTGACAGTTCATTGCAGCGTCTTCCAAGCTGAAATAATTGGCAGCTGGTGGTGGTGTCCTTTTAGCTGTAAGGAACTCCTGTGCTAGTTCCTTTATTGATATTCCCTGCTCTGCTGATATCGAACTTATATGCGTTAAGGTTGTTCTTGCAATTCTAATGTATATGTTATTAATGCATACGTTCCTCCCAAAAGCAGTGTAGAGGTCTATGCAAGCCTTGCGGATTGCATAGAATTTATATTAAATTTACTTTACGTTAATGACGACATTTTATTGTTGGGCGATTTTAATTTGCCTGACTTAAAATGGCATTCTTCTGACGATGAAACACATTTTTGGGCATCTAATTCGAAGACACGCCAAGAACATATATTTGTTGACAATATATGTTCTGACTTACAACAAGTTAGTTGTATTAATAATAGTCTTGAAAGGCTGCTTGACCTAGTCTTAACTACAGACAGTAACAATGTCATTGTTCAGAAGGCACTTCAACAACTATTAATAATTACCATCCACCTTTGAGTATTTGATATAAATCTGATAGAGAGATTATGGTAAATTCAAGCTCGGTTGACACAGTTTATGAATTCAATTTCAAAAAGCTGACTTTTTGAAGTTGAATCATTTACTTTATAGTAAATTAAATATAATTACAGAATACATAAATAATAATAGTCTTAATAGTTATATATATTTTTTTTATACGGAGCTCTTTGCCATGTTTTCTCAGTCTGTACCATATAGTCTCAAATTTACCACAAGGGAACGTACCCATGGTACACAAAGGATTTAAAGACTCTTCGCAACAATAGGAATAGGGCATGAAAGAAATATGTTTGTAGTTATGACTCAAATGACCTAGAAATATACAAACGTTTGTTTCTGGAATTTGAGAATCGCTCAGCTGCATTATATAATGAGTATTTGGATAATATGAAGCTGAGTATTTTGTCTGATCCAAGAAAATTTTGGGGATTTATTAATGTTAAGAAGAAGACTGATGGATTTTCTTCTTCTTTCAAATTTCAGGATGGATTTACTGACGATTCCACCATTATTTGTGGCTTATTTGCCAATCTTTTTAAAGAATCATTTTGTTCAGATTCTTTTAATCCTGATTTGGCGTATTTTGATTATATGAACAGTGCACCCAAGGTTTCTTTGGAAAATATATTTTTTACCTCAGAGGATATTTTCAAGTACATTGTATCAATCGATGAAGATTTTAGCGCTGGACCAGGTGGGATTCCTGCCGCAGTATTAAAACAATGCGGCTCCATTTTGTGTCAACCACTCAATTAATGAAAGTAATTTTCCTCTTTTCTGGAAATATCTTATATCAGTCCTATTTACAAAACACGTTGCAGGAATGACGTCACTAATTATAGGCCTATCGCTAAATTGTCTTCGATTCCTAAACTTTTTGAGCGAATAGTGTACGATCGAGTGAAAATTCACTGTGGGCAAGCCACGACAAAAAATCTATTGATTCTGGTAGCCAGGTTGATTGTTTTTATACTGACTTTAGCAAAGCTTTTGATAAATTACCACATAATCTAATTTTATTTAAACTTTAATTAATGGGATTTCCACAATATTTTGTAAACTGGATCAAATCGTATTTGATGGAATGATCTTATCAAATACGGTTCCGAGGCGTGTTGTCTTCTGAATTCGTTGCAGAATCGGGTGTTCCTCAAGGAAGCCACCTGGGTCCACTTCTGGTTATTTTGGCAATTAACGATGTTACTCACATCATCAAATACTCTTATTGCTTATTTATGCAGATGATATGAAAATATACAGAACAATTGATTCTAATGACAATTCAGACCTGCTCCAGTCAGACTTGAACTCCTTTTAGGTTTGGTGTTCTAAAAATAATATGTTTTTAAATCCAGATAAATGTCAAACTATGACCTTTTCGCGTAAAAGGAACAATCTTGTTTTTTATAACAAAATTAAAGATACTGCTTTAAGTCGTGTAACTACCTTCAAAGACCTTGGTATATGCATGGATTCTAAATTGTCTTTTAACATGCATATTGATAGAATTTGAAAAAAAGCGTCTTCTATGCTTGGTTTTATAAAACGGTGGGCCAAAGAGTTTGATAGCTTAATAACAACTACAACTCTGTATTATTCAATCGCGCGTCCTCACTTGGAGTACGCAAGTCAAGTATGGTCCCCACATTACAATGTGCATGTTGATCGTGTCGAAAGAATTCAAAAACGTTTTGTTCGGTTTGCTCTGAGAGGCTCGAGTGGAACTGACACATTTAATCTTCCTCCATATGAAGATCGTTTAAAATTATTAAAGATGCAATCTTTAAGTGAAAGAAGGAAATCTGCTGATATCGTATACTTACACCAACTTATAACTGGTGTATTCGATTCTCCAGAACTTCTTTCTCTTATAAATTTTAACACTAACCGTAGAAGCAGTAGAAACTCTAACAGCTTGATTTATTTACCATTTAGTAGAACAAATTATATGTTGACTGCTCCATTAAATCGCATGAGTACCTTTGTTAACAACTGTAGCGTGTTTGATGTTAACTTGTCGAAAGGTCAACTCAAAAGTAGATTGAAAACTAATGAAGGATAAGATCTATGTAAACTCATGGTTAGTTGTAATGTCTTGTGTTGTCCCTGAGCCCAACCCATATTATGGTGGGTAAATTTTTCTCCTTTTTGGTTTTTTTTGGGACCACTTTTATTCGATATCTTTGAGATATTTCAATGATATTTGGGTTAGTTCTTAAAATGATTTATTGCGGAGAAAGTGTGAAAAAGCTGTAGTAGCTGAACTCTATTGTTATTGCATGTTATAATGGCTATCTATAGAGCTGCAGAATGGCTGAGGTATAGCGAGATATCCACTAAAGATATCTACATTTTACAGGCAGCCAAGCAGCGATTAAATCCCTTGCAGGTGTGTTCTTAACATCACCAACAGCCCTTAAATATCGCTCGTCTCTTAATGAGATGGTTGATAAGTTCGACATCCACCTGGTCTGGGTACCAGGGCATAGGGACATTCCGGGAAATTGTACAGCGGCAACGCCGCTGCCGGACATGGAAACATTAGGCATGCCACTTGCGTCTTGCAAGCTGCTTCTAAGGCAACATGCCAGGCAAATTTCAGGTGGAAGTATAGCACCATCTTTAACACAGCTAGACAGATGTGGCCTAGTTTTACTGAAAAATGAACAATGAAGCTCACTCAAATGGCAAGGAAAGATCTCTCCATACTGTTAGGCGTTATAACAGGACACTGTATTATAGGTAGGCATGCCCTTAGAATAGGGATTCATTCGAATGACATCTGCAGGAGTTGCAGGGATGAGGAAGAGGAGGAGTCGGTATCGCATCTTCTCTGTTCATGCCCCACTTTAGCCCGCAGAAGACAGAAGCATATAGGAACCCTCTTTTTTTATGATCTTAGGGATCTTGAGGAGATAGACGTTAAGCGTCTACTGCTTTTTATATTTAGTTCAGGGTGGTTTCACGACAGCAATTAGGAGAGGAGGAGTAGATCCCCTGTGGTACCACAACGGACCAAATATCTGGTCTATGTAGGCAGGTCTGTGACCGGCCGCCACTTTACCCTATCCTAACCATTATATATTATTATTATATATTTACTATATAATTTTGTTTAAAAAAATGAATAAAATAAATCTTAAATTAATTATATTTAACAATATGTCTAAAAACTTAAATTTTCTATGTTTCACTGATGAGAACCAACCACCATGTACGTGCTTAATACAATAACGGAACAATCAAACGATTGAACAAGCAGAGTAAACAAGCAACAACAGCTCCACATAGTCACATAGGCCATACGTTAATCGCCATGACAACGACAGAATAAGAATTGGTTGGACACAACAGTATAAAAGGAAGGTACAGTCATGAAATTGACAGTTGCTAAAGACCCGCAGAGAAGTGAACACCTAAAGTTGAGTTCTAAAAGTCATCACGTCACAGGAAAAGTCGACAGAGGTACCAACCGACGCACAGTGGCTCTATTTGACTTTCCCCATTGCAAAAATCATAACTTCTAAACGAATTGATTTAAACACATAATTTATTTTGCTGTGGATAGAAATATTATGCAACTTGCATATTGAGAACTTTAATTAACGTTAAGGATGTAACGGTATGCGTTGTTGAAGTTTGGGTCTTTGCAGGGAGGGAATAAAGGTAGAATTGGCAGAAAATAAGACGTCTCCGGTATAGACATATGAATATATTTATGATCAGCGATACCCCCTTAGTCGATTAATATGTCTCCGGTATAGATGCATATAAATTTTTTTTATCAGATTCACTTCTTGAGTCTATCAATCAGTCCGTCTGCCTGTCCGACATTTCCTTGAAAACACTATTACGGACAAACGAATAAAGCTACAAGATTGAAATTTTATTTATAGAATACATATCTCCATAGCCTACTTGGTACTGAAAAAGGGCGTGATCGGTTAATGTCCACTCCTACCTTCCATGTAAGGCCCATTTCAGAAACTATTTGACGAGCCATAACTTTCGGCTTGTACTTCATATTTAAAAAAAAATTGGCAAATAATTTTATATTATCAGTAAAAATCATTGTGCGAGAAATAGGCGTGATCCGCCCACTTTAATAGAACTGTCACATAAAACTACTATTTTGGAATGTGCATGGAAATACATTTTAAAAAATTTTTTCAAAACTTTTTTATAAATGTTTTTATCTAATTTTTTACATAAATGAAACACTATATACATAAAAACATAAACACTATTGACATTTTTACTGCACTAAATACATAATTCAAAATAAACTAATTAACAAAAATTTAGTTTTTTTGAAAACAGTAGTCAATGTCTGAATAATTATTATTATCTAATAAATTAAGCATTTCTAAAGAGTAACATTTTTTCGCTCTTTATCTGATCTAACATGTCTTAGAGAAGAAATTTTTGGGACCGATGAGGCTGCTAGCATGTTGAAAAGGTCCTCGTTCTGTCGCTTTTGTGAAATTTTGCATGTATTCTGATAGCTGTATTTTTTGTATTTTCTGACAATTCTCCAATTGGTAAAGATTGCTATTATATAATACTTTTACCGTGTACCAGCACTTTATGAATGGTAGGCGTAAGTTTTATGATGGAATGTACATTCGGTGGAGTAGGAATGCTGTTGTTAATCCTCTCTGGTTAGAGTGGACTAGCATATAAGACTGCTTTGGTTATATTAGCTTTTTTTTTTTGCTGCTCTCTTTTGTATTTAACTTGCAAGACTGTTGAAACTTGATCAGTGGATAACGTTTCGGTGGAATTAATTAGCTTTTTCTTTTTTGTATATGTTGAACTCTCATCCATTGATTTTCGGGGTCTTCCTTTAGCAGATTTTGATCTACTCGTCTGTTCATAAAATTTTCTGCAGTTTCTTCAAGATAAAGATCCGTCATTTTTTCTGGCCAGTCTTTTTTTTCCAGAAGAAACGATTTTTTATACGATGTGACTCTATCCATCTTTTTTTAATGATATAGTATATTTTATGTATTGATTTGTTAGTATCAGATGCATCCAAACTTTCTTCGGTTAACCTCAAATGATTTGTTACTGCCAAACCAAACTGATCTTTATCTAATGCGTTTATAAACATTTCAAATAATTCTGAATTTTTAATAAACATATTTAAGTTTTTTGTCTTATTTTTTTAATATTTTTCTCGGAGAATAAAAATAAGACAATCTCACGGTTTCATATATTTTTGTCAATTTTTCAAAGAAAAATAATTAAGGTAGGTAGTCGAACTGTCTATAAGGAGAAATTCCCGTCATTTATTTTTTTTTACATGCTTAAAGAACGGACTTACTTAAATATTACTGTTTTCTCTTACCTGCTCTTGACTTTCTTGGATCGATTGGAAATTTTTAGATGTAATACCTGACATAAAAAATTCCAATAATCAATTTAAAGTTGTTTGTTTCTTTCTCCGAGCTTATATTAACTTCAAAAAGATAAGTATGTCTAAATAAGAAACGAAAGTTAAAAAATTCGACAAAATGAAATTTTTATAAAAGTGACCTTTTCAGTCAGATGATTGCAACATTTTTTTTAGCTGTGACTATTATGGTTCGAAAGGGATCTGTTACCAAATTTCACCTTTCTAGCTCAAAATTTAAGATTCAATGAGTATAATATACTGGCGGATTACAACCAAGACCTCTCCACAAAAAATCGCTCTAGCGCAGAAAGTTGTGCATAGTTGCCACTGAGTTTCTTACAGAATGCTAAGAAGTAACCATAAAATACATTTTTAGTGACTAGATCGTGTAACTACGCGTAGATTTTTTTTAAATTCCACTTTAAGTTTGAAAACAACGCCAAATCAGTTGTTTAGAAACACGAAAAAAAAAACAAAAAAAACAACTTAGTATTTATTTTATTTTTTTTTATATAGACCAATACTTACTTTTGTGACAAAAAAATGTCCATGTTTTTAAACCTTTCTCAGAAATTTCGGCGTGAACGTAATTTTTTTTCAAAAAAATAATTATTTTTCAAACTTGAAAAATCACTGAACTTTGATGAATTATACAAATAAAACTAATCATCCAAATGAGTTAAAGTTTCGGATTCCTTAGCTCTAAGCATTTTTTTATCTGATAAAAATATCAAATATGTTGTAATAATGTTTTGGTGAAATCGCAGGATCGCCATGTAAAGTTTCGCGCTTAAATAAAAAGGATTCGCGGTTTTAAAATAATTCTTATTTATTTTTAAAGTAGGGTTGCCGGCCACTTTTTTTAAACTGAACCAACGCTTAGGGGATGCTCCCTATAAATGCATAAGCATTGTGTAGATTCGAAAGATAGGTAATAGTTAGTTGGAGGGTGGATAGATGGAATAGTATCGGTGAAGATTTGTTTTAAATTTACACAGCTCAAAACTGCCGTAAAATACGCTCGCAGGGAGACTATTCCACAACCTAACCGTACGACTAAAAAACGAATTCTCTCGGTAATGCGAGGTTCTGTTAGACAACGAGGCAATGGTAAAGGGGTGGGCTTGGACAGCTGCCCGAGTGGACCTGGGAAACACACGAGCTGGTGGAGTCAGACCATGTATCTCCCTTGAACACTTCCCATGGTAGTACCTTTACAGAAGACTTAGGCAACCGACATTGCGTCGATGCCCAAGAGAGTTAAGAATGGATGAAATACTTTCATCCCCTATCAAATATATCGCACGACGTTGAATTCGACACAGAAGCTCCAAATAAGATCTTGAAGCCCCTGTCCAAATGTGCGAATTGTACTCCACTCTACTCTATTAGCAAGACCCCACTCGGAGATTTTTTGTAGATCATTTAGAAGTGTGTCATTCATAGTTTACCTTTTTCTCTCAATCTCCATAAAGCTTGGGCGTTTTTTAAATGAATATGAATGACAAATGCTGCTGTCGTTCGCAAACGAATGTATTGGGTTATGCGTCAACGACAGAAGGTCGTTGATAAAAACCAGAAACAAGGTTGGCGATAGGACTGAACCCTGTGGTACTCCTGCGTTGATGGTGTGCTTCTCGGACGAAATACTGGCTCTAAAAATAATTTTTATTATTTTTGCCGTTCACTTTAAAAGTGCAAAGGCATATAAATAAATAGTCGGCAGCTATTGAAAGATCAAGACTAGCTAAAGAAAAGAAAGAATTAGCTGGCAGCTTAGAAGCTCAAAACTAATTGACTTTATTTTAAATTTGTTCATTCTTTTATAGTATGTATAACGGTATTTTGTCTTAAAACTAGTTAACAATTGTTTTTGTATTTAAAAAGTAAACAGAATCATATGTTCTTAAATTAGTGTAAAAGTAATAGTAGAATATCGTATACATATTTGTAATTTAGTAATAGTAGTATAATGTGTGTGAGTGAGTAGACTTAAATTATTAGAAAACGTAAACATAATCATATGTTAATATATTTGTGTAGGAGTAAAGGTAAAAATGTAATGTCATATATTTTGTATTCAGCAATATGAGTACATGTGTGCGAATGAAATAGATAGTAGTGCTTAGTATGAACATATGTTCTAATTTTTTTAATATTATTTTAGTATAATGCAATAAAATAGAATAAGGTGATACGTACCGTAAAGGTGTGTATCTGTTTAAATATGTTTAATAGTTGTTTGTTTTAATGTGATTTATAAGAAGTTTATAATGTAAAGGTGTGTATATTACACCCTCACCCTTCAGATAAAAATTAATTTGAAATTTAAGAAAAATTATTTTTTTTGTGGTTCAACTTATACAATATTTTAATTTACATTTAAAATTTCAATTTGAAATTCATTTATGTGTTCAAAATTTAAATAAAAAGACACAAATTTTTCATAAATATTTTTTTAACATATTATTATGGTATTCTTTTAGTTTTCCATTGATATTAATTATTGAATTTACTCCTTTTTTGTTTACAATTATAAATGGACCAATATAAGGAGATTGATTTTTTCTTCTATTCATCCTTTTTATTAAAACTTTGTCTCCAATATTTAAATTTAACGAGTTTATATTTTTATCTTTTTCAATTCTATTCATTTTTGCAATAATTATTAATTCTTTTGCTTTTTGTAAAGAATACTTTAATCTTTGTTTTAATTCTTGAGCGTAGTTGTCTGTATTATATACTTTTGATTCGAAACGACTATCCTTTGGAAGATTTGCTAGTTTTCCAAAAATTAGCTCAAATGGGGTATAATTAGTATCAACATGAGGCGTTGTATTGTATGAAAAACTGAAGTATGGGATCCATTGGCCCCATTCTTCATTTTTGCAAAAATTTAGCAAATATTCATTTAATACTCGATGGTTTTTCTCAATCGAGCCTAGAGTCTCATGGTGATATGGGGTATTAAATATTTGTTTAACGTTCAAAAGACTGCATATTTCCCACATTAATTCATTGAGAAATTCTGTACCTCTATCTTATTTTAAAATTTTAAAGTGACCGTATATTAAAATAGCATTTTCAGTAAATGTTTTAGCAACAGATTTCGCGTCTTTTGTCTCATTGGACATGCTATTACGTACTTTGTAAAGTCGCACTGACATGTTAGTATATATCTGTAATTGTTGGATAAGCGTTGGGGACCTACTGTGTCTATAGAAACGACTTCAAAACTGGTACTTGGTGTGTCTGTCATTGTTAAATTTTCTTTTCTATGTTTAGTCTATTTGTTTAATCAGCATTTGTCGCAATTGAGTATGTATTTTTTTATCATTTTATTCATATTTTTCCATATGTATTTTTGTTTTAGTTTCATTATTGTGTTTCTTATACCGAGGTGACCTCCGTCTGTCGAATTGTGGTATTCTTTGATTATTTGATTTTGTTTTACTTTGTCGACTATTCTTTCTGGTTCATTATAAATTAAAATTTTCAAATTTTCATTTTTTCTTTTTAAATTATTAAAAATTTCTTTGAATTTATCAATTGCAATGGTTGTAAATATATCATCATTTCTCTTTAATGCTAGCTCTTCTAATCCCAAATTATACATTTATGATGATAGCTTCTCCAAAGTCAGCGGTGTGAACAGTGGATTATCACTACATCGTATAATTACATCCTCATCATTAATTTCAAATATCTTTATCTGTAATGAACCTTAATTTCTTTATTTTTTTAATATCTGTTATGGATGTACAATCCCACTCAAAAAGTTCATGACACTTTTTATGGGAATTACGATGCGTTTTGTTAAATTCAGTATTTTGCGTATGTTTATTTTTTATCATACCTCTTGTAATAGCTAATATATTTTTTGGCATCTTCTGTATTTGTTGGAATCGCTGTTTAATTCTATCCGCGATAATGCGTCAGCATTATCATTCATTTTTCCTCTTTTGTAAACAATGTTGAAATCATAATCGCAAAGGTCTAATCTTATGCGTGTCATTTTTGATGACGGATTTTTATGTGAGAAAAGAGACACTAGTGGGCGGTGGTCTGTTAGAACCGAAAATTTTCTACCGTAAAGGTAGGGTCGAAAGAAATTGATTGCCCAGTGTATAGCTAAGAGTTCTTTCTCGATAATTAGCTTGTTCAGGTCATGTTTTGCAAGAGATTTGCTTGCATACGAAATTGGTAAGTCTGAGCCTACTTCGCCTTGCGATAAAACTGCACCGAGAGTATAATTAGAAGCGTCTGTGGTGAGTATGAATGGTTTATTAAAATCGGGATATTGGAGTATCGGGGGATTTAAAAGCTTTGTTTTTAGTTCATCGAATGATTTTTGGCAATTTTCGTCCCAGTAAAGTTTTGTATTTTTCTTTAAAAGTGAATGTAAATTCTAAGCAATGTCGGCAAATTTAGGTATAAATCTTCGGTAGTAGTTGCAGAAAGCAACAAACCTTCTACTTCGTCCGTGTTTTTCGGTATCGGATATTCTTTGATTATTTTGTTTTTAGATTGGTCGGTTTTAATTCCATTGGCCGTTATAAGATGCCCAAGGTAAATGACTTCTGGCTTTAGAAAACAACATTTATTTGAATTTAATTTTATATTATATTTTCTTAATCTGTCAAAAATTTTTAGTAAATTGTCGTTATGATGTCTTAAGCTACAACCGAAAACAATTATATCGTCTACATAAATAAAAGCTTCTGTATCTAAGCCACTTAATGCGATGGTCAGCATTCTTTAGAAGCTGTTGAATGATATCTTCAATCCAAATGGCAAACGTTTATATTGGAAATATCCATTTCCAGTCGAAAAAGAAAATAACGGACGTGAGTCTTCGTTTAAGTTAATCTGGTGAAAAGAGCTGGTCATGTCTAAAGTCGAAAAGTATTTAGCTCTTCCAAGTCTGTCAAGAACGTCTTCTATTTTTGTTAACGGAAATTTGTCGTTTACAATTTTTTCATTCAATTTACGAAAACCTACAACAAGTCGCCATTTTATTTCGTCATACGTTAATTTTTTAGGAACTACAAGTAATGGTGAGTTGTAGGGGCTCACTGAATGTTCTATTATGTTGTCAGATAAAAGTTGGTCGACTTGTTCATTTATCTCTTTTAACTGTGTTTGTGGAAGTCTGTAATTTTTAATGTATACCGAGGTCGAATCTGTTGATTGTATAGTCTGTGTGTAAAAATTATTTGTACTTAAGTGTTCTCCAGGGAGATGAAAAATGTGTTCGTATTGCTTAATAATATTTATTATTGGTGGCTTAGCATCTGGATCGTTGCAACCAATGTCTAACGTTTGTAGTAATTTTTCAAGTCTATTTTTGTCATATTTAGTGTTGGTTTTACAAGAAAATATATTATAATTCTTTAATGGTTTAGTTTCAAAATCAAGACTACTAAATGTTAAATTTTTATCATTTGTATTTAAGATTTTTACATGAACATTGCCATTTGCTGGTATTAAGCTATTGCCCAAAAATAATCCATTTTCAATTTCTTTATTTAAAACAATGCTGTCTTCGTCGACTTTAATATTAATCGGTATTATTGATTCTGATCTGGCAGGAATAATAATATTTCTTTTATGTAATTCTTTTAAAATTATAGGTAAAATATATTCTTTTTCTTTTATAATCAAAGTAAGTGTATATGTTTCAAAATCTATTTTTGACATATATTTCTCTAAAATGTCTCGCCCTATGATTCCATCGGTTGCGATTGGCAAATTATTTTCAAATATATGGAAATTATGTTCAATTATTTCTGTTTCTATAATTAAATTTAAAATTGTTGTGCCTATGCATTCAATTGCTTCTTTCGTTATGCCCGTTAATTGTGAAATATTTCTAGTATTAATTTCATTTAAATTTTTTGTTTTACAAATGGAGATATCAGCTCCAGTGTCTATAAGAAATGTTAAATATTTATTGTTATTTTTATATAGCAATGTTATGTAATTTGTTAAATTTTGAAAGCTTATTTAAAAAAAAAGCATTTGTGAAAGATGCGGACGTGTTTCTTGGCTATTCAAGCAAAATTTAAAATATTAATAGTTTTTTCTGCTTTTTTAAATACACAAGGGCGGTGACAAAAACATTTGAACGTTCTTCAAAAAAGTATAAACTTGAAACTCCCCGCAACATTATATTAAAAAGTAAAAAAGAAATAAAATAAATTAATAACAATGACTACCAAGCTAAGGCATTGCACTCAAAGAACCTACTCCAGCCTCCAACAAGCAACATTTCTCCGGCACCCACCAACACTAATTGTTCTACCCTCACTCTTAATGATCTTGATGATCGCCTGGGTACACAAAGCGAGCTGCTCATTAATAATTTCAATAATGAGATTAAGAAATTAAGAGAAGAGTTTAACAGAACGATAGACGAGATTGAGAAAAACTGGCTAACGAAGATCGGGAAAGTTAATGCTGAACGTGTTGAGAGAATCGAAAATGAGTTCGAATCATCTGAAGTAAATGAACTCTAAGAGATAGTGAGCGAGCAAACAAGCAGATCGGTGCATTAGAGCGACGGGAAGTGGCTTCTGACGCTGTGCTTCTTGGAGTTCCAGAGAGTCATGAGGAGAACTTGACAGTTATTTTTAATAAACTGTGCTTCACCATCGGCTGCAAGCCAGCAACACTTAAGAGTATTTTTCGGGTCAAAGGAAAAAGACTCAATAGTGATTCATCAGTCCCTCCCATTATTATGAAGTTTTGCAGTCCCTATGAGAGAGATACGGTACTTCGAGCTGCTGCTGTTTTCCAAAGAAGTAATCACAGGAATCTATGTTTGAGTGATGTTGGGCATGAGTCAACGGGCAACTGTTTTTTAAATGAAAGCATAACCAAGCGCAATCGCAAGCTTCTCCAAAGTGCCGTCAAACTAAAGCGAAACAGAAGGCTGTATTCTGTTTATGTGAAGAGAGGCCATATACGTATAAAGAGGTATGAGCATGATGCGAGTATTGTAGTCTCAGATATAAATGAACTCAATAACATTGTGTCAAGTGAACTGGAGGATGGAGATGCTGAGAGCTTTCATGACTCTTAAGAGTTGCCAACTTTCGTCACATTTAATTTTCTTTATTGTCTTAAATTTCTCAAATCAATCTCATAACTGTGTTTGGTATGTTTGGTGTTTGTATATCTTATATTTTTTGTTATATGTGACAATAATTATTATCGTGGTGGAGTTGATAATAAAGTACTTGTTGAAGTATTGTGTAAAAGGTACAATGGTATGAAAGTTGTACACTTCAATGCAAGAAGTTTAAATTCTGTAAAGCTAGATTACATGAAATATGTTTTTGAGGGCTCCTCTGTTGATTTCGTATGTGTCTCTGAAACCTGGATTTGCACTGATGTGATGAATTCGGTTTACAGTATAAAAAATTTTACTCTTTTTAGAAATGATAGACCCAATAAAAAAGGCGGTGGTGTTGCGATTTACTGCCGAAGTTCTTTAAATCCTAAACTAATTAATAAGTCTATTGACAGTTGTGTTGAATATTTAAATATATGTGTATCTGATAGTAATATAAAAGTCTTCATTACTTGTGTGTATAATCCTCGTAGGAGTAATCATTTGGAAGCATATTTTTCTGGAATATCTGATATATCCATTGATTTTCATTATTTTGTTATATGTGGTGACTTTAAAGTTAATCTAATTAATGTTTGACAATCTCTCGTCCCTGGGTCTGTCAGTTGTTAATGATACTATGCCCACACGTTATTCTTCTAATGATAGTCTTAGTCTTCTTGATTATTTTATTGTGTCAGATCTCTCATCTGTCTTATTGTTCGACCAGATTTATTTCATATCTGATCATGACCTTATTTTCTGTACAATTAATATAAATTTGTCGCGTTATCTAGTGTCAAACACGTTCTCCTACTATGATTTTAAGTCAATTGTATAGTGATGTACTTTGTATCGTGATGTACTTTGTATCGTGATGTACTTTTAGTTCCGTGGAACAAGGTTTGGTTCTGTCTGTCCGTAGAAGATAAGCTGTGTACATTTACTAATGAAATTAATGATATTTTTGCTAAACATGTAAACATGCTAAAAACTGCCACTGTTAAAAATGCTTCCTACCCTTGGTTTACAAGTAACGTCCAGCATGCTATAAAAAAGCGAAACAAGTTGCGAAGTGTATGGAAAAGAAACCCTTCAGCTGAGAAATGGGAAGACTATAGGTGTGCCAGAAATGCCTCAGTGTCGATTATCAGGCAGTCGAAAATAAATTATTGTAGTGCCTAACTTAAAGCATATATTCCTCCTAAGGTTCTGTGGAGTAACCTTAAAAAGCTAAGCATTGGTAATAGGCAAACCTCTGACTGCCCTATTGAGCCAGATATTCTTAGTGATTTTTTTCTCCTCAACACCAACTCTACTGAGTCTCCTACGCAACAATGCTGTCAGTTTTCAACTGTTACGGAAAATGATGTAGCAAAGTCTGTAATGAAAGTGAAATCGAATGCCGTTGGTGAAGATGGTATTAATATAAAATTTTTGTTTTGAGCCCTCTTACCCACATAATAAATTATTCCTTTACTACATCTTCCTTTCCTAGTTCTTGGAAAACTGCTTTAATTACACCTGTGGCAAAAATGACTACAGCTTCTGAACCAAGTGATTTTAGACCTATCGAAGGTTTGTTAAGCTATTAAGCTATAAGGCTGACCAAATGTCGTAATTTTTAGCACTAAATAATCTTTTATCTCCTCTACAATCTGGGTTTCGGGCAGGTCACAGCTGCTCAACGGCTACCCTCAAAGTCTTGGATGATATAAGGTCCTTTTATGATGATGGTAAAGTAACTCTTCTTTGTCTGCTTGATTTATCTAAAGCATTCGACACCGTTAATCATGCACTTCTTTGTCACAAGCTAAAATACTTTTATAGATTTAGTGAGAATGCTGTTAAACTATTGAATAGCTACTTAACAGGCAGGGTACAAAGAGTAAAAGTTAGTAGTAGGTTCTCGCAGTAGAAATTCGTTTGCAGTGGTGTGCCCCAGGATCCGTTCTTGGTCCACTTCTATTTTCATTGTTTATCATTGACATTTTCAATACCTGCACAAACGCGTCATTACATGCTTATGCTGATGACGTTCAGCTATACCTATCTGGTAAAACAAACCTTATGGAAGATTTGGTATATAAACTAAATGAAGATCTGAACAGTATTTACCAGTGGGCTAAACAAAATTATCTTCAGCTAAATGCGCTAAAATCACATGTGTTGCCCATATCCAAAGAAAAAAATCATCACGGGGATATTCCTGGTCTTTCAATTGGTGACAAGAATCTTAAACTTGTCAGTTGTGTTCGAAGTCTTGGCTTTAAAATCAATTGTTCTCTCACGTGCACAGATCACATCAACGATGTTGTCCGAAAAATATATTTCACCTGCGGAACCTTAGATTATCAGCTGATTATACACCAGTTGATACAAGACGCAAGCTTGTTGTTCAACTAATCCTTCCTGTGATCACATATGCTGAACTAGTCTACAGTAAATTAGATCCGCGATCACAACATAAATTACAAGTTGCGTATAATCATGCTACGCGTTATGTATATGGGCTGCGTACTCATGAACACTTAGCTCAATTTAAAAATTTGATACTTGGTTGTGACATAATAAGTTACTTAAATGCCAGGAATTGCATCTTTTTACACAAACTAATTCAAATCAGAACGCCTAGCTATTTATTTTAAAAATTACAATTTTGCCAACCGTTAAGAAACCAAATGCTTGTCATTCCATGTTTTAATTTTTTGAATTCTACAAGATTATTTTTTATAAACGCCATCAGATTATGGAACGCATTACCGAATTGTATAAAATCTATAGTCAGAATAGCAAATTTCAAACATGCCATTTTGGAACATTATTCTTCACTGTACATTTTACTAGGTAAACAGTTATTTTACTCAGTTTTCTTATCGTTACCTTCTTTTCCATTTTTCGTTTATTTTTCTTTCTCTCTTAACTTTAACAACTAATTATAAATTGATTTAATTGTTTGTTAATTGTTTGCTAATTTTTTCCATTATAATTTTTTAATTTAATTTAAACTATATGTATAATATACATTTAATGTATTAATTTCACTAAATTCAAAATATATCTTGTTCTTAGATAGTTGTTATTGTACTTATAAAATAAAAACCCAATGAATTGAACTGAATTGAATTAATTTTGGCCTCTGCGGGTAACAGTATCTGGTACAGTACTTGGCCATGGGCATTTCCCTGTTCGTTATTTCTATTTTGATTTCTATTGAATTTGTTTTGATAGTTATTTCGGTTTGAGAAATTTTTGTTATCATTTGGACTATTTTTTGAAAAATATGTGTTACGATTTGTGTTATTGTTTAAAAAATTATTGCTTCTATTGGTATTTTGAAAATTACTATTTCTATGTTATTTTGTGATGTTATTATTTCTTTTGTGTATTATTTCTATAATTGTTTTCTGAATCATAATTATATCTGAAGTTATTTCTATTATACCGATATGAATTGAAATTCTGAAATTCTGAATTAACATCCTTAGTAAAAACATTTAACGCCATGCTTTCACTAACTTTATATATTGCAGTTTTTGCTTCTTGAGTCGGATTAGTCAAAGTTTTTATTTCAAATGAACTAATTGTTCAGTGATTTCTAAGATTTTTTCTCTAAATTCAGATATGGTTTTATTATTTTGCTTGAGTGAACCAAGTTCGCTTAGTACTTGTTGCAGAGTTTTTGGATTAGGATATGCTTTTTCTAATGAATTTTTCAACTCTTCAAATGTCGTTGGCCTATTTGAACGTCCCAAAATACTTCGCACTTGTGCCGTTAATTTAAAATTGTAAACATACTTTATAAAAATTTCTTTATCTTCATTTTTTAACAAATCATGTAATAATTCTGTTTGGACTATAAAATCTTCCAAATGTGTAAAATCTCCTTTAAAAATTTGTAGGTTTTTACCTACTGTATTTATAATAAAATTGGACATATTTAACAAATTATTTTTTTTAATACTTCTTTAATATTTTTTCTTTTAGTGGTAATGTTTCAATTGTTTTTAATAATTCTTCGTGAAGATTATTAAATTTTAGTTTTAAAATTTCATAATTTTCATTTTCTGCAATTGAAATATTATCAACTTCGATTTTTAGATTTTCAATGTATATCAATTTAAGCTCTATATATTGTTTTGAAAATTCTCTATGTTTACTCTTTTTTAAGTTGCCTTTAAGTTTTTCAATCAACAATATATTATTTTTTAGCGTATCCATTAGGGCGTATCGAAAAATTTAGATTGTATTCTAAGAGGTCTCAAAAGTTGCATAGGGTGGTCAAGGTCTACCAAATAAATTTTTAGGAAAAAAAAGGATGTCTTCTCTCCCGCAAGGACAAAGTGGTTTTTTGAGAAAAACAGTAAAAAATCACGATCTCAAAATGCTTTGATTTTTGTCAGAAAAACTACATATCTCTTAAAGTAAAAATAAATAAATAATTTAACTGACAATATTCCGCCAAACACGATACTTTTCTCGATTTTTACCTAAAAGGTCCTGTATGAAGGATATTCGAATCCAAAGGTACATTCGAGGTACCACAGAACTTTCGATTCTTATTTGATTGTCTAAATTTTGGCGATTTGGATTATTGTGTTGACGTTTTCCTTAAATTTGGCAAATTAATAATTTGTATATTTTTTGCATATGCATTTTCTTGTTTTTGAGAAATGTAAACTTGAATGCAATTTTTTAACTTTTTCAAAAAACTTAATATAAGGTATTATATCTCGGGCACTAAAAGTGGTACCGAAGATATTTTCTTTAATTTAGATTCTTCATATATTTCTGAACAATACCCTGTCCGAAAGAATCAATTTATAACATCAGGTTAAGACCACAATTTTTTTTACCTATTTCGATTTTTAAAAAATAATTTAAAAAATTTAAAAAATAAAGCACCTTAACTCAGCATTCATAAAAATTTTATACTAAAATTTTGAGTTTCTGAGCTTGCCATTCGATGGGTCTCAATAGACTCAACAATTGTTGTTTTGAAGTGTTTTAATGAAATAATAACTATAAAGGAGATATGAACAAAATTGTTATATTTCATGGTTGCAGTAAATTTTTTTAAATATCAAAATAGGAAAAAATATCGTGGCCTGCTGTTTTAAAAAAGATATTTTCAGATAGGGTTTCGTTCAAAACTATTTGCAGAATCCGAATTAAGAAAATAATCTTCGGTACCACTTCTGGTGCCCGAGATATAAGACCTTAAATTAATTTTTTTGAAAAAGTTAAAAAATTGCATTCCAGTATACATTTCTTCAAAACAAGAAAACGCATATGCAAAAAATATGCAAATTATTAGTTCGCCATATTTAAGGAAAGCCTTAACACTGTAATTAATATCACCAAAATTTAGACAATCAGATAACAATTAAAAGTTCTGTGCTATCTTGAGTTTACCTTTAGATTCGAACATCCTTCACACAGAACCTTTTGGGTAAAAACCAAGAGTAGCATCGTGTTTGCCAAAATATTCTTAGTTAAAGTTTATATTTACTTTTGCTTTAACACATATGTAGTTTTTCTTACAAAAATTAAAGCATTTTGAGATCGTGATTTTTTACTGTTTTTCTCAAAAAACAACTTTGTCCTTGCGGGAGAGGAAGATATCCTTATTTTTTCTAAATTTTTTTTTGGGAGATCCTGACCACCCAATGCCATTTTTGAGACCTCTCAGAATATGAAATTCGAAAAAAATTGCTATTCGATACGCCTAAGTATCCATTCATGTATGAATACCCTTAATATTAATTTTTCATTATTTAAAAATTTTATTATATGTTATCACCCTGTGCCAGTAGCAAACTTGACATTTAGGTTTCGTTGAAAGTTCAACGTGCAGGTGGCGCAATAAGTGCTCGTCGCTGAATGCGAATAAGCATGAAAGAAAACGTCAGATAACTAAAAACTAGTTATTGCAAAAATGTCGGCTTCGGTTGTTTACGTTCGCTCAATGTCGTGTGTGATTTAAGAAGAAGAAAAAAAAGTTTTTTATGAGTGTTATGTAAAGGTATGGTTATTTTGAAAGCATAATCATATAGGTATATAAATTAAAAAAAGATTTGTTTAGTGTCGTGGGTTTTAAAATTGGGATAAAAGTGGGATTTTATTTTAGTTTAGTCTTGATTTATATTGCTTTTATTTTAGCTTAGTTTCGGATTTTAATGATTTTATTTCCGTTTAGTTTAGTATAATTTTGATTTTATTTTGTTTTAGTTTTGAATTATATTGATTTTATTTTAGCTTAGTTTCGGATTTTAATGATTTTATTTCCGTTTAGTTTAGTATTATTTTGATTTTATTTTGTTTTAGTTTTGAATTATATTGATTTTATTTTAGCTTAGTTTCGGATTTTAATGATTTTATTTCCGTTCAGTTTCGTATAATTTTGATTTTATTTTGTTTTAGTTTTGAAATGTATTGATTTTATTTCCGTTAAGTTTAGTATTATGTTGATTTACTTTTAGTTAAGTTTGGAATTATATCGATTTTATTTTAGTTTAGTTTCGGATTTAAATTGATTTTATTTCCGTTTAGTTTAGTATAATTTGGATTTTAGTTTGTTTTAGTTTTGAATTATATTGATTATATTTTAGCTTAGTTTCGGATTTTAATGATTTTATTTCCGTTTAGTTTAGTATAATTTTGATTTTATTTTGCTTTAGTTTCAGATTTTAATGATTTTATTTCCGTTTAGTTTAGTATTATTTTGATATTATTTTGATTTTATTTTGTTTTAGTTTTGAATTATATTGATTTTATTTTAGCTTAATTTCAGATTTTAATGATTTTATTTCCGTTTAGTTTAGTATAATTTTGATTTTATTTTATTTTAGTTTTGAATTATATTGATTTTATTTTAGCTTAGTTTCGGATTTTAGTGATTTTATTTTCGTTTAGTTTAGTATCATTTTGATTTCATTTTAGTTTAAGTTTTGTTTAAATTAGCTTTAATTTAAGTTAGTTTTAATTTCTATTTGTTTTAATATACCCTTAGTTTTTGGCTTAAATCCGCTTTGCTTTAAGTTAATTTCATTTTTATATTGGTTTTACTATTCTTTAGTTTTATTCTAAATTTGCTTTATATTAAGTTAATTCCCCTTTTTTTATTTTACCTTCGTTTAATTTAAGTTCCGTTTTATTTGAAATTATTAATTAATGGTTTTATTTTATTTTATTTACGTTCGAATTTAAATTTGATTATAACCGATAAGTTTAAGTTAGTTTTAGTTGCTTGAATTTAGGGTTATATGAAGTTTTTTTTAAGTTCGATTTATTTATATTAGTTTTAGTTTGTATTAGTTTTGATTTATAACCGGTTTGATTTATATAAGTTTTAATATATATTAGTTTTAGTTCGTATTAGTTTTAATTTAAATTAGATTGCATTTGTATTAGTTTCAATTTATATTAGCTTTTATTTATATTAGGTTTGGTTTATATCAGTTTTAATTTATATTTGTTTTAATTTATATTAGGTTCGATTTATATCATATATGTATATTTCTAAAAACTAGAATATTGATAGATGCTAGAAATTGGATAGCTTAAAATTAACTAAAACGAAACTTCGATGATGTGATCTATACGGAATATTTTGTTGGCGTTGATGCCATTTTTAATTTAAGTGAAAAAACCCGAAAATAAATCGTATTCCAAAACAACGAACTGCTTAACTTAGCTTTAAGGAAAAAACTTAACAGAGCAAGTTATGATTAAATTCAAAATTAAGTAAGTTAAGCGATTAACACTAAATTGGTATGTCTTGCATTGAGAAAAAAAAAATATAAATGAGATTGAAATATGTAGTTTTTTTTTTGTTTGTTTTTAAATCTTTACATTAAATGTTTAGATTACACAAAAAAAATCATCAGTTAAAACAGACTTTGGTGCTTCTTTACACCGTTTTAACTTATTATATCGTATATAATAGATAAATCATATAGACAGGTATATATAATAAATTAGTTCCAATATTACAAAACTGCGACAAACTGAAAGAATGTCGTCTTTAATATCATCTTTAATTAATGGTGACTTTGAGATTTACCCCCCCCCCC
Organism: Dichetophora obliterata; assembly: GCA_963920525.1. Classification (NCBI taxonomy): domain Eukaryota; kingdom Metazoa; phylum Arthropoda; class Insecta; order Diptera; family Sciomyzidae; genus Dichetophora; species Dichetophora obliterata. Next base: position 68,600,520 of record OY986438.1, on the reverse strand, counting down.
CCTTTTTTTCTTCTTTTTAAATCATATAGTAGACCGGTATGTGTTTGGTTTGCAAAAAAAAAATTTCTATAAACAAAATCTATAACAGACGCTTACCAAGCCCAGGTAAACCTGTCTCAAACCTGGCGGGATTTCAGTTGCTGCCGTGGACGCTGCAGTTCCTGGTTCCGACGGCGATGATGATGATGTAGTGGTTGTGTGTTATTGCTGGTTATGCATCCAGCCTGGCGCCAGCTTCAATGGACCGTGCTGCCTTTCTAACACCGCGGAGCTCTAGTTCTTGTAATTAGTTGCTGCTGTTGCTGGTGGGGTGGTAGGCGCATCCAAATGTTGCCTCAGGCGTCTGGCAATGTATTTGCTGGCTGAAACATAAATATAGTAAACACTTTCCATAAACTTGGCCGTGTGGACCTCAGCTTACCTGGCGCTATCGCCCCCCAATTTCCTCATGAACTGCACCATCCGACACTCTATTTTGAGATATACCCGTCTGTGGTAAGAAGCAATGTTGGTTGTGCTGTAGTTGCTGACGAAGCTGTAGCCAGATTAACTACTTCACTCCCACTATTCCAGTCTTGTATGGCAATTATTTGCTGTTGCTGGTGTCCACTTCGAGTTGTGGTTATTATCGAACCATACGCTGATGAAAGTAGTATTGTATTTGGTGGCAAATTTATGCAGGTGACTATTCCGTTGGGCTGCATAGTCTACAGCTGTATTTGTTGCAAATGTTGAGTCGCTGGTAGCGACTTTAGTAGTTCGGGGGTTGCAGCAGCTGGTGTTGGAGTTTCAGGTATAGGAGATGCTACCGCGATAGTATCAGAGTTACATTGTTCCGTTTCTCGAAGTAGAGTATCGCTGGTGTTGTAATTATCGTTTGCCACTTTTGCTGTCGGAGCTGTTCCCTTGCGAAATTTGCGTAAGATGTGAGTGGTAGAGGCAGACAGAGTGTTTATTAAATGCTGAGAGTGCTCGCTGCTGCCACTATTGCTGTTGTAAGTGCTCGCTGAGAAGCTAAGTTCATCGTCATCCTCTTCAATGACAAGTGAAGATGACTTTTCAGAAACTGCAGAAGTGGCTAATTTGGTTGTGGTAGCTTCTGTTTTGTAACTTTGCTTGTTGATGCACAGGTTGCTCAGATTGTCTGTTGCTGTTGCCGTTCTTGTCGTATCTCCAATCTCGAATGGCCAAACTCAGCTGCATCATCGTCTTCGCAGGGGTGTATTTTTTTCAGTTCGATGATTTTCGGTACTTTGGGAGTGTTGCCACATGTCATCGGTTAAGGTGAGTTCGCATTCCTTTTCGAGGCATTTAGACGGGAAAACTACCGATGTTTTTCCAACCTCTCTCCTTTTTGGGTGGAATCGACCACAACCGAGGGGAGTAGGTAATGGTTGGTTTAGACTTTTGGATGACACGTCGAAAAATGGCCGTTAACCGACGCTTGTTTCGGTATTCCCATTGGCTACCGATTCAAGCGCGTGTCGGATCACGCCATTTTTCAGACCGGTTTATTCGCGCCGAAACTAATTTTGCTATTGTTGTTGGTGTTTATCCACCTCAAGCATCTTTATCGCCATTTTGTTCGCCCGAATGTTCTCGAACCCCACCGAGATGCCACATTTAATCGGAAAAAATTGTGTGCACTGCCACGTTAGAGGGCGCTAAGACAAATACCAGGGGAATTCATAATAAATGCTATTATTTATAGGATCTAGGTGCCCATGACAAGACATACATCTATCTTTAGCTTATTTATATATTTAGTTTTAGAATTAGCTTGTTTATCAGTTTTCTAGTCTCCTGATAAAGAAGACTCCTTGGTCTTAAGCAGACATACATGAATCTTTAGTTTATAATTATAAATATTTAGCATTAGTTTTCGCTTGTTTATCAGTTTACTAGTCCCTCCTGGGCTGATAAAGACCAATCCTCGGTCTATTAGGTAACCTCTAAGAAACCATAGATAGCAACATTATTTGTATACCACTGTATATACGAGTACGTCATCCGTCACTGTGTGTTGAAGTAACCGAAAGATACGCAGCTACAAGTAATTACATGCACGAAGTAGAATCCAAGCATACGGTGATATAAATGATTTTATATATAATATATAATATTTTTTTATTTTTATAACGTTTAAGAAAGAAAATAAAGAATAGAATTAAATAAACCTAAAATCAGTGTCTCTTTCTAAATAAATAATTGTGCGACCCTGGGCACAGGCTGATCTATCCCAGCTATAGATCCTGGGAAACAGGAAGTCGATACAACATATGCAACAATAAAATAAATATATTTATTTGGTGTACCTTTTTCCAAATTCCGTAACATAGTAGTCAACGAACGGACAAAAAACAGTTATGCGAAAAACACCTGTGTGTTTTTAACATTGGAATTCAAACGATACAATACTTACAATACGTTTGTGTCTTACATCAATACCACAATCCTTAGCAATGTTTTTCGTCTTTTCATACATTTCCGAAAATTATTTATTTTCTCGATTTTTTTTGTAATTGGTGACTTAAAATGTTAGCAAGATAATCCATATGTGCTAAGTCTTAACTTTTTTGGAATTTTTGGTTTGGTGCGAGCGACAAATGAAAAATTTGATTAATTATTTGCAGACTTTTCTCTGAAGTAAAGACTATGCAGCAGTGGAATGTATGACTCAAAAACTAGTTTATTTGAATATTTTTGTACATATAAGTAAAATTTATCAAATATAAATGAAATAATTTCTAGCACATGGTAGCAGTCCCCATGTTATAAAGACATTTAACAGAAAATATAATTATATTATTTATTTTATAGTCTCTAGTTGCAACTTTGTACTTTTTTTAAATACTTACATGCTTTATGTATATATCACAGTTAATCAGAGCAAAAAATTTATCGAACGAGGATGTATCCTCCAAATCCTTTAAAAAGCACAAGATTAAGATCACTTAAAAAATCATAAACAGAAAAAGCTTTACAGCAACGCAAAGAAAAGAACAAATTTTTTGTATGGTTTATGGAGCGTGCATCAGTAATATTTTATTTACTTTTGCTGTGATCCAGATCATGCCATGGGGTATTTATTAATCACAACCCTCAACTCATTGGAGAAATTATGGTAAACAAACGTCATATGTTGTTTACCGGCAACATACCACGCAATTATTTGCGGCCAGGGTCAACGAACGCTGATGTAAACAAAAAAAAAACCATATGAACACTGATCTACCTCAACAAGTTGGGCGCTCAGCGTTCATATATTTTTTTAGCAGCGTGATTTGAAACTTTAGGCCAGTGAATAAGAAGAGAAACAAACAAAACATAAAAACAACAATAAAGTATAGTAAAATCAGTTAAAGCGTTTAACGCGGAAATGCAAGCGTTGCGGTTTTTTTTTGCTGTGCTTGAAACTATAAAATAGAATTAAATAATATCTTATTGTTGTTTTTTACATGCATATATTTTTGATGTGCAAATTTCTGTTACTTAAAGAATATGTTTTCGAAACGTGACCCTATTTTTTACTTGCGGAACAATCTGGTGTGTTTGTTTTGCAAAGTAGAACATGGCATAAAGAGAATCTAGACCAACGAAGTTATGGTGCCAGGTGCAAAAAAAAGCTACCTGGCACAATTGTAGTTAACATCAATGCTAAAACAAATGTACGTATGTATATGTAGATATTTTTAAGAAATTGTAATGAGCATCAATGCTGAAATGTATGTACGTATGTAAATATTTTAAGGTATTTCCATGACATAATATTGAAGAGTTTTAGATAAAATTATTCTGCAAGATGCGTAAAGCAATCTTGCACAAATATCAATGTTACAAATAAGAACCTAGGTGTTAAGTGTTAGTATTTTTGAATACAAATGTTAGTTGTAAAAATAATATAGAGTGACAAGAGTGGCTCTAAAAATAAAGTGAAGTCTTCAATTAAAAGAAAAACTAAATAAAGATTTTTTTCAATTAAAGGAACAGGGTGAAAATACACAATTTTGGTAAGTATTCTTTCGGTTTGGGAACCACTAAAAATTCCCATTAACTTAAACCTATCGCGGCAACCTCACTGCTGCCTACTGAATGGCATAAACCACCATGCCTACCAAACGAAGAGGAATATAATAAAAATTAGGGAGACTGTAGGACTTACGCGTATCCTCGGCGGAGGATACAACAATTTGGCGCAGTCGGTATCCTTCTGTTCGCAAGGACAGTAAGGAGAGAATAATATTAAAAGCTTTGTTGTTATAGGAACAACAGGGATGTCTTGGAAAATTTTTTTTTGTCTATAGTTTTTTATATAGTACTCAGCCGTTAGTATGGTTATTTTTTTATGATTATGTGGAGTTATTCAGTTGCTTAATTCAGTAGAATTTAAACAGATTTAAAAAAAATATTTTAATTGATTATGGTTACAGAGTTTTATCAACAAGTGAATGCGCCAACACAGGAAAGGATAGATGCCTTGTTCAGCAAGTACGAGAAACAATTGCAGGAACAGGAGTGCAAGGAATACGAGCCGGAGGGTGCCTCCCGACAGCATCCAATCTACGTTCCAACGTCGAAGGCAGCAGGTCCCAAGCCGTTAACCATTGAGAAGTATTACCGGCGGATCGGGATCGGAGCTCGAAAAGAGACGCAACAATACGTACCCAAGAGGCCTAAACAGAAAAGGAAGAGGGGAGGAAAGGCGTATAAGCAGCGAGTTCAGCGGATGTTCCTACATAAGGAGTTGAACATGGCGACAAGTGCGGAACAAAAGGAACGAATTAGGTGGGAAATCAGGGTTTCTTTTCAAGTGGTTTCTCGTTCCATCGCAATCGTAGTCTGGTTTTGTGTAGAATTTACAGAAAAAAATTTATTTGTAATAAAAAAAAAATTCTAATGAGTTATTTTCAATGAGTACGGTTGAGGTAGAAAGGAGTTATTTGGAGACGCTAGGAGAGTTAGACAGGTACGTGGACAAGCTTTGGACCCGGGCTAAAGTAGTAATATCAAATAAGGACAATTTCGCACTGCTACAGGCGAGTGCAGTGGGGAAAATTTGACAAAAGTAGAGGAGGCAGATGTACTGTTTGACTTCATAGATAGCTTTCACGAGCACAAGAGTGTTGCTCAGGCGAAAAAATTCGAGGGGTATAGAAAAGATTTCGAAGCTTTGAGGACGAAGCTCAGGGAGGTTGAGCAGAGAAAAGGAGAATTAGAGAGAGTGGGGGAATTGGACATAGAAAACGAGAGGTTAAGAGCCCTATTAAGGAGAAAGGACATTTCGGCGGACCTGATAGACAGGTTGATTGCTCAACAAGCAAGGCAGGATTTCGAAACAGTAGATCAGGCTAACGCTAGAATCAGGGAATTACAGGTGAAAAACAGGCATTTGGGAGACGAGTTAAGGTTAGCAGCGGAGACATCCCTGTACCATAAGGAAGTACAGGTAGATACAGACAGAGACACTCATCATATTTACGAAAACGAGTTGTTCACTTACGCAAACATGAACGTAAACGATATCGCTAAAACGGTGAATAATCTCGTGCCTTTGTTTTCGGGTACCGAGTCACCGACGGAGGTTTATAGGTTTATACAGGGATGCGATCTAGCTGCAAAGACAGTGAAAGAGGCAGACATGGCCAGTTTTATAGAATGCATAAAGCTCCGATTACACGGGGATGCGTTCGAGTTATGTAGGTCCAGACGATTTGACAGAATTGAGGACATTTTTATATTGATCAAATCAAATTATCTAAGGGCAACTACTTATGATTCGATTATAATAGAATTGTCTAAGTGCGAGCAGGAGCCAGGCGAGAAGGTAAGTGCGTTCGCACGTAGGTTAGGCTCAATAGAGGCTAGAGGTAGAGACTGCATAGGGGACGACAAGACATTCCTTAAGCAGTTGTGTAGCTCAGTCCTAACGGCATTTAAAATAGGAATAAATGATTTGGGTATACGGACAGTCGTGTTATCGCAGCCAGGAAACGATTTTTCAGAGGTTGTTAAAAGGGCCACTGATGTAGTATATGCTGAATAACAGAAGCAGAAATGTGGCGGGGAAGAGTTCTCTGAGACAGACATATGCGGTACAAGAGAGAAATGAAGTACAAGAGCTGACCGATAGGTTGGGACATGAGTTAAGGATAAGAAGTATGGAACCAATGGAAAAGTTTGTAAACAAAGGAGGGTCCAACGGAGGTGAGCGGAGGCATGACGAATACAGGATGAATATCAAGTGTTCATTTTCAGGCAAGCAAGGTCACACAAGGGATGAGTGTCTCATTAGGAAAAACACGCCCTATTGTGAGAAGTGTCACGAGTATGGCCATGACAAAGGATGGAAATGTGCAACGCCATACGTGCCAAGGGAGGATAAAAATCGGGGGAATAATGGTGGTAGGCCATTAAACGATAGCCAACGAAAAAATAATCCATTCAAGGATAATGTCATGGGTACGAGGGTATCCCATAACACAGTAGGTAAACAACACCAAGTGACATGTCACTGGTGCAAGAAGCCAGGACATTATATGAAAGATTGTTATAGTACAATGAACGTGGAGAGCAAGCAGGGAAACTCCATGCGGGCCAATCTACGCCAATAGATTGGAATCCCAATACAAATATGAAAAATAGGCAAAACAGAATGAATATCTGCTTTACAAACCGAAGAACTATGAATGAGTTGTCATTGCCAAGGAAAGAAAAAGGGATGAATATCTATCATATGTCGAACGGTGGTGTAGAGCAGTTGTCATTGCCAGCTAAAAAAATTGGTTGATAAAGAGCAGTGTAAAGTTGGCATCAGATATAGCAGTGGATAAGTGGTCATTGTTATCAAAACGGGATGAAATAAATTTTTGCCATAAATTTGAAAGGAGGCCAATTGTAGGTTTGGAATCAGTAGCACAATTTGTTAGTAATATCAAGGAAGAGGATAAGGTGAACACAGAAATGTTGACGCAGAAGGAAACGGGAGATAGGTTGTCATCGGCATTGAGGGAAAATGGAATGAATATCTATCAAAAGGCAGGGGATGCTGCCAGAATTAGGTCCGAACTAACAGGAGAGAACCGTAGGAATGGGAAACGGGGAAGCTCCCGAGTATTGGTGGACGAAATATGGGAGGACACATTGGAGGAAGAAGAAGATAAGGATAACCAGACAGGGGTTGAAAAGGGAAAGGGGAAGAAATGTGTTGGAGCACAGCATATTACAGAACAAGAATTTGAATGTTTGAATGAACAAGGAAGTGAACTGGGGACCGCTTGCAAAAATGTGGTTAGTTCATTTGCACAATTAATTGTAATGGTACTTTGCGTGATGAATTTATGGATAGTGGAAGTTTTAAATAAGGAAGAATCAAAAATAAAAAAGGCAGTCCATGGGACAAGGACAGGATTATCCAGCGTTAAGACGGGATTAACCAAGTTCTACTCCGAATTATTGGGTCTAACGGAGGTGTCATTGAGCCGATTGAAGACAAACGGGCGTCAATCGAATTGGACTTTTGAGAGGAAAAATGTGTGTCCAGCGGGGACTGCAGTAAATGATGTGTTCGTACAGATCCCTTGCAAGGAATCAAAAAACGGAAAACTCGTTTTACTTGTAGATTCCGGAGCGGATACGAGTTTGGTTAAGAGGAAGTCACTAGGTTCGTGTGAGAAGGTAAATAAAAGGGACACGAGAGATTTAAGCGGGGCATTCGGAGGATATGTCAGCACATTGGGCTCAATTGAGATTTGCCATTCATCGGTGGATGAACTGTGTTTCACATTACAGGTTGTAGAAACGGAACAAGGTATTCCGGCGGACGGGATTCTAGGAAGGGACAATTTATGGAATCATTCAATAATAAACGCGGTGGATAAAAAGTTGATATTTGCTAGCCGGGATCAGGGCAAACCAATTAAATTGCCACTAAAGTCCATAGACGAATGGGGTAACATTTTGTATACTGAAGATAAAAAGATTAAGGCAAGAACCATAACGTTAGTGTCGGTGCGGGTGAAAACTAAGATACCAGAAATAGTTATTCACAAACAGGAATTAGAACCGGGAGTGTATTTGGGGGACGCATTGGTAGAGGTTAAGAGGAAAAGGGTTTTCGTTCCAATTTTAAATGCGACAGAAAATGAATTTATTTTAAAGGCTGATTTTGAGCCAAAATTTTCAAACTACAATAAATATAAGGAGCCAAGTAGTGGAAAAATTAATAATCTTCAAACAACGGATACTAGAGAAAGAATAGATAAATTGTTAGGAACTATTGAGTTGGATACAAATTTAAATGAAGAGGAAAGATCTTCAATAGAGAGATTGTGCATATCATTTTACGATATATTTTTGTTAGAGGGTGATGAATTATCATTCACACCAGTCTTAAAACATGAGATACCGACTAAGCCAGGACAGGCAACAATTAATCAGAAGCAGTATAGATTACCACAGACTCATAGGGAAGAGATAAATAAGCAAGTGAACAAACTACTAGAAGAGGGGATAATTTCACCAAGCAAATCGCCTTGGAATTCTCTTTTGCTGCTAGTACCGAAAAAAAGTGGTAAGGACGGACAAAAGAAATGGAGGTTAGTTATAGATTTTAGAAAATTGAACGAGGCTACTATAAAGCAGGTATTTCCAATTCCACGGATAGATGAAATATTGGATCAGTTAGGTCATAGCCGATATTTTTCAACACTAGATCTTGCCAGTGGGTACCACCAGGTTTTGGTAGATAGGAAGGACAAAGAGAAAACAGCATTCAGTACAGGGATGGGACATTACGAATTTAATAGAATGCCGTTTGGTCTAACAGGTTGCCCCTGCAACATTTCAGAGAATTATGAATCATATCTTAACAGGATTACAGGGCTTAGATTGTTTTGTTTATTTAGACGATATAGTGGTTTACGGGAAAAATTTAGGAGAGCACAAAGAGAGGCTTACGAGGGTTTTCAACGTGTTAAGGGAAAACACATTAAAATTAAATACGGAGAAATGCCAATTTTTACGCAGAGAAGTAGTATATTTAGGACATAAGTGTTCAGAACTAGGAGCATTGCCGGATCCAGGGAAAGTAGAGTGCATAAAGAGAATCCCGGTACCCCGGAACCGAAAAGAGGTACAGGCATTTTTAGATTTAATCAACTATTATAGGAGGTTTATTTCGGACGCCGCGAAAATAATATTACCGATAAATAAATTACTTAGGAAGGACGAAAAATTTAAATGGACGGAGAGTTGTCAAAAAGCATTTGAAATATTAAAAGAGGCGGTTATATCACCACCAGTCTTAGCATACCAGGATTTTACTAAGCCATTCATACTGATGACAGACGCTAGTAATGAAGCGCTAGGGGCGGTATTATTACAAGGAGAAGTTGGGAAGGACAGACCAATTTCGTTTGCAAGTAGGACACTTAACGATGCCGAAAAAAGATATTCGACAATAGAGAAGGAGTTTTTAGTGGTAGTGTGGGCAACAAAGACTTTTAGGGCATATTTGTTAGGTAGGCATTTCAAAATATACACAGACCATCAACCGTTAAGGGGAATAGCAAATTTAAAGGATCAGACATCTAGATTAGCGAGATTTAGGCATAAATTATCAGAGTATGACTTTGAGATAATTTATAAGCCAGGGAAAAAGAATCTTAACGCCGACGCTCTAAGTAGAGTACCACATGGGAGCGAGGAAGTCGCACTAGTGCAAGCTCGTGGTGAAGCAAAAGAGGTTGAGCGCCCGTTTAACATATTATACATGGATTTGATTGGTATATTACCAGAATCGAGTCTGGGGAATAAATACGTTTTGATACTTCAAGACGAGTTCCCGAAGTATATGAAAGGTATTGCCATACCTAATGCGGAAGAAATAACAATTGAAAACGCTATATTGAATTTCAATGTTCCTAGAACAATAATCACGGATAACGATTCAAGTTGTGCGTTTTAATTATTTTCGAATGTTTGCAAAAGGTTGGGAATCCAAGATTTTCAGATTATAAGGAACCCTACAGTATCACCGAGTTCAGTGGAACACAGCAGTACGAATTTGGTTAGGGAAAGAATATCAGAGTGTTTGTTAAAGTCTGATGGAAAGGTTCCAGATTGGGAACAAGGGTTGAAAGATATAATAAATTTACACAATAGTAGATTACAGGTTTCAGCACCAGGGAAGTCTTTTCAAAAATTACACTTGACAACGCCAGAGTTAATTAGTAAAGATGTAAATATGGTCAATACACGATCAAAGAGGAAGGAAGAGGGAGCTGAAAACGAATTAGTTCAGGAGGAGATTAACAGAGTTGATGAGGATATAACAGGAAGCAGAAAACCAGTAGCAATAGAACTGACAGACCCGAAGGAAATAGAAACAATAATAAAAGATTTTCATGACTCAAGACTTGGGGGGCATCAAGGGTCTCTTAAAACGTATTTGAGAATCAGGCAAGAATATAGATGGAAGGGCATGAAGGGCCAAATAAGAAGGTACGTAACGAATTGTAAAAAGTGTCAGCTGAACAAAAGTTCAAAGCTAACGAAGATGCCAATGGTATTAACAGAGACACCACAACGGCCAATTGAAAAGGTGTACATGGACATGGTAAGAATTTTACCAGAGACAGTTTCCGGAAATAAGTATATTTTGACGTTTCAAGACGATTTCTCAAAGTTTATGGTATGCGTACCAATGCCAGATGCGGAAACGAGTACGTTTTTTGCAAAGGAGGACGGGTCCAACTGGGATCAATGGTTGCCTTCAGCAATGCATGTGCATAATAATACACCACATTTATCAACAAAACAAACGCCGTTTAGAACGCTATACGAGTTTGATTCCGAAATGCCTACAAATTAAAAGAGAAAATGTGGACATGTATATAATGCAGACGACCCATCTAAAGTATCAAATACAGAGGGCGCACGAGTTGGTGCGAAAGAATCAAGATCATGTGAAGAGAATATCAAAGAATTATTATGATAGTAAGGTAAATTCGGTAGACTTTAAGGTAGGAGACAGGGTACTCCTTAAAAATCAGTTGAGGAGAAATAAGTTTTCACCGATTTGGACAGGTCCGTTTGAGGTAGTGGCGGTTAATAGCCCCGTTTTGCTGAAGTTGTTTCATGAGGATAAGAAATAGATATATGGTAAAAACAAAGATATAGAAAATTAAATTTATGAGCTAGGATTTTAAGAGTAAATAGGTCATAAGAAAAGACGGAAATAACGGGTGGAGTATAAAAGTTGCAGATAGGGAAGAAAAAAAATTATAGAAAAAATATATGGAAGAATTCTGTTAAAACACAAATAATTAACATAATCATTTCTTTTCATTATTAAAAATTAAAAATAGGATGTTTTGGACATGCATTATTTTGAATACGATACAGGGAGTTTGGATGCAAGCAACGAGAATACAGCATTTGGAACAAACACCGATGTTTTTTGAAATTTGAACCACTTAAGCTAAAAGAATTTCTGATGGTAACAAAGGAGATGCAGGATAAGACGAAACAAATGTGTTTGGAGATGTTGTTGAGCAGAGCCTTAGATACATGTACAACTACATTTAGGGAAACGGAAGCGATTATTAAAAATCTCTTAAGGAATGATAGGAGTATACAGCAAATATTTCAACACAGGCGGATGAGGAGGTCGGTGGATTTTGTTGGTGAAGCATTTAATTGGGCGTTCGGGGTCGTGGATAAGAAGCACGGAGACCAGATATTGGAGCACCTGGACGACCTGGAACAACGGCAGACGAAAACGTACGAGTTGATGGATCTTCAGATTACAGTGATGGCGAACAGCTACAGACAACTCGCTGAACCAATTAACTCGATAATAGGAGAAGTGGAAATGTTTCATCATGCAAGTTTATCAGAACAATAACTAATCAAAGAGCAATGGGGGAGGAACTAAATAAAAGAATAGTTAATATAGAATATACTCTGAAGACACTGGAAGTAAAATCGAGAATAGAATCGAATTTGATAGAAGTACAGGGACAGCAATTGGCAGAATTGGCGATTATTGACGATTTGTACAAGGAAAGACTAAATCCTTTATTACGTTTAAGTACGTTCGACATACAGCGAGACTTAAGGTTTTCCCAGCGGAAGGGAAGGGCTTAATAATCGTAATCAAAATACCAATTCCGGAGGTCGACAAGTATATAGGCCATACCCAATTCCGATAGCGACAAATGAAAAATGGGATTCACTATGCAAACCAATCTTTGATTACGTAGCGGAGTCGGAAGATAAATTTAAGTTCATCGGGCTGGCGAACGAGGAGTTGCGCAAATGTTTCATTCTAGGAGAAAAAGAGAACGCGGAGTATTTATTATGCAAAAGCAACTGGAAAGGATTCACCAACAGTAATCCACTGTGTGAAATAAGGCTATTACAGCACAGATCAGACAAAACAGATGCGTGTAAACCAGTCGCGATCCCAGCTACTGCTGGTCTCATTGTGAGAACTGAGAAACCAAATACATGGTTGTTTAAATTTAGGAACACAGTAGTATTTAATGTCATATGCAGAAACAGCGAAACGAGTGAGTTTGGAATAACGATTTTGTACGAAAAAAGTACAAATGGACTGTACAATACAGAGTAAGGACACAATTATTCAATATGAAAAAACCCAAAGGATCAACATGGATATTGCTTTTAGTGAAATAAATCATGGAGAGTATATAGAGAATTTTAGGAACGAGTGGAAGCACATTTTGGCAAAGAGGGTTAATAATGAAACATACGCACCAGAATTGTCAATAAAAATCACAAATCATAAGGATTTAAGAAAATTGTTGACGGAAGGAGAAAGAAGCTTTGAGGTGTTAAGAAACGAAGTCAGGCAGCAAGAAATAAATGAAGAAACGAACGCAAGGCATAATATGGTAAAAAGGGTGGGAATAACATTCGGTGTATCCGCAATGATGATAATGGCATTTTTGGGTGGAATAATATTATTATTAATGAGAAAAATGAGAGAGTCTCAGAAAGTAAGGATCGTAGCGGAGGAGACAAGAAGGGAGCCAATTCGACCAGCACCGGAATTACAGCTAGCGAGGAAGGCTATCAATGTAGTAAAGGAAAAGAGAAGGGTGGAACACATGAAAAACCGAGACCTACCAAGGGTCCCGAGATCAGTAGGATCAGAGGAGTACCATGACGTTAATTATACCTGAGAAAACGTGCGATGTATTTAGTACAATTTCAATTATAAATTTGACAAAAGTGAAATAAAAAAAAATGAAAAAAATAAAAAAAGAGGAAAGATTAAGATAAAATTGTTTGGTTTTTATTTTTATTATTTCTCGATATTTTAGATATTTTTAAAGTTAGTACGCTGGAGGGCCGACCAGCCGGGCCAGACGATGAACCTGAGGGTGTAGCTGCACGGTGGTCCCCCAACTACGATAGTCAACCCGAGTGATGATATAGCATACATGTTCCAGGGGCTGGCCATGTGGACGGTATACTGGGAAGAGTATACTTTGCTGGTACTCGCAAATTACAGATTCCTCCCAGCAACATCTCGACAGTTCCCGCAGCCAGAACATAAGGTAGAGATCTGGACCCAGGTTCCATAGGGCGTCCAGGTAGTCTAGGGTCACTACGGGGGGATTGAAAAAGGTATTAGTTTGAGTTAGTAAAAAGGATATCGTTTAACTACCATTGTGAAACCGTTCATCATTGGCTGGGCCCTCGTTGGGAATCGGCTCCGGTTCCGCGTGGTCCATGATACTTGAGGGGTCTGGGAAGACCCAACGAAGAAAGTTTAGTGCGGTGGAAATGGCTGCTAGAATCATTGCGGTCAAGAAACGATTTAAGAATCAGCAATGGAAATAGCTAGTGCAGTTTTTATAGGGAAAAATTCGCAAAGTCATTAAAACTTAGCTAGGTATGTCAAATATAAAAGAAAAGTAGCACACAAGCAATTTTTGCGAATGGGGTTAAATTGATTGAAATTCAAGTAAAGAAATAATGAAAAGAGAAGTAAACAGTAGAGGAATTATCTGTTTGTCACAGCTGATAACAAAAATAAATTACTCGAATTATGAGGGAGCCAGGGGATGGCACAGAAAAAAAAGAAAAGTCCGGGGATAGTAGCAAAAGATTCTTAAAGGAAAGGCAATTGTATTGGCATCTGCAAAGTGAGTGTAGTAGGTATGGAAATCCTACGCAGGGATCGAAGTCAAGCACAACGCATTCTACTTGTAGATTCCATAATAGTGCCACTTTATTTAAAATAATTCTGTTAATTTTGTGTTGGATTTGAAGTACTTAATGATTATTTTTTTTTTAGAAAAAAAAGAAGAAAAAAAAACAAATGAATTGAAAACAAAGAAATTTTAAAACGTCAAAGGAAGACGCAGAAAAGCAAAATAAGTAAAATGATACAGAAAGCAAAGAAAAAAAAAACAATAATGAAAGAGACAAAGTAATTTTAGTTAAAGAACATTGATAAAAGGGAAAATTATTTTACGAAGACTTTACCAAGGATCTTAAGATTGGAGTAGTAAATATAAGAGCAAAATAGTAAAATAAATACATAATAAAACTTAAGAAAAAAATTCTCACTAAGTCAAGTTTTAAATAAAAGATATTGAATTATAGAAATAAAAATGAAAACTTAATGTTTTAAAGAACAAAGCAAAAGAAAAGCCTATATATAGAATTTTTCTACTTTTTAAAGCAATTGCTCTTACGCATAAAAATAGTGACAAGAAAAATGAAGATTCGCATAAAAATATGAAAAAAAATTTAAGTTGTATTGAATTATATCAAAATTGGAAAATACTGATTAATAACAATGATATGTTAATGTTAAATACAATTGATTCATTGCAAATATGTATGTTAAAAAATTGTTTAAATAGAAAGAAAAACAAAAATCAATTTAAAGAGAATTAACGAAGATAGAAAATTAAAAAAAAATTCAATCCTTGAAGTCTTTGAAGTTGAAAACAAGGTGTAAGGACCTACCTTTCCGGCCGAGGATGCGCTCGCCGGATCCAGGGTCCGCACAATTATTTCTTTTATATCGAACACCGAATCACACCACTTGTCTCCGATTTCAATAGTATTTTATTAAATGTTTTAATCTTTTCGTGTGTTCTTACAAAGGTCTTAATTTAACAATGATTACTTATTCTCTACTTATATCTAACCTATTCCTGTGATCGACCCTACCTTGATTCTGGTGGTCCACCGTATAACTACCCTACTAAACCTACGTTTCAACGCTTCGTATGGTTTATTCATGCTCTTACTCTAATGTCTTAACACTCTTTCTTTTATGTGTACTGGGGTTTTCAAATATGATGCCCACCTATCTTTATTTGCGTCGGTTGGGTTCCGTGGTCGTGGTTAGGGTGTACGTCTTCGAGTACAAACCCTCTGGTCGGGCTAGATTATAGTTTGATATTTTCGGGTCTCTATGATTTCGAGTTTGGATTCGAGGAATTCGGTGAGGCAAAGAGCTGGCCACCCCTGGCTCTAAGCTTTCACTGAACCCCTCCCTTCGGTGGACGAAACTCACGACGACACATGGCGTAGCAGGTCTTAGGTCGGTACTGAGTGGGGCTGGCCACCCCTGGCCTCCACTCACCCCGCCACTGAGACCGAAACGAAGCGGTGTGTGACGCGAGGTTCTATTTGATCGAGCAAGGGGCTGGCCTTCCCTGGCCTCCAAGCTCACCACCTGTGTCCTATCGTACGCTATACTACTTCCGTTTGCCTCACGTGCTGACCTGTGTTCTTCTATCCCTGCTCGTCATCGTGTCCGTCGTGTCCTTTCTCTTGACGCCCTGGGTTGACAGAGGCTGGCCACCCCTGGCCTCCGTTTCCCCAGTCGTCCCTACCCTACTCCTATCTTCCTTTCACTGAGTGTTCCGTCCGTCGTCCACTGCACACGTTCGACCTAGCGTCCGTAAATTCCGAGCGTGTAGCCCAGAGGTCTGGTGAGAAACGAGGCTGGCCACCCCTGGCCCTGAGTTCACCAAACAAGCGTCCACTAGTTTTGGTCGTTTCATCTCTTGAACCTGGCTTGGCGGTTTTGGGAACCTCGGTACTTCTACCTTCCCTATGGTTGACTGTCCTCCACGTCACTGGTCCACGGAACCCAACGTTCGACTTGCTTGGAACGACTATTGCTGCGGTTTGGACGGGTGGCTCTTGGGGCACGACCCTGCTGTCCGACGACTGTTGCAAACTGTCATCCTGTCGCTGCATCAGTGGTGTAACCGTACTGGTTGCTGTCGATGGCTGACCTCGTTGAATTACACTTTCTCTCTGTTGTGCGGTAGCCGTAGTATCCGGTTCCGGAGCTGGCTGTGTGGTCTTGTTGGTTGTCGACGTGGCGCTGGTGCTGCTAGTGCTACCCGATGAGCTGCCGCTCGATGAACTGCTGCTAGAAGTGCTGCCGCTGGAGGTGCTGTCGGACGAACTGCTGTCACTGTCAGACTCATCATCGCGTCGTAATCGGCGCGGTGTCGTTTGGGCCTTATGTGGCCGGCCGTAGGACTTTATCACCGACGATCTCGCTTGAGTTGGCGCAATAGGTTCGCACGCTGGCACGTATAGCCGGGGCAAGATGGCTCGCATGTTCGCTGGGGCCTGTTCGATGATGGTGAGTGCCACCTCGGTGCGCTTGTAGGATGCGCTCTGATGCGAAAACCAAGTATTTATGTTGGCCTCGCTCAGGTCTCGGGTGGGGTCTCGCAGAAACAGGTCGATCATCTGCAGCACGAACGCGCCGCAGTCACTGCTGTTGGTCTGTTGCGGCACGCTGACCTCGTAGAACGGAAGTGTCTCCTCGGGATAGGCCTCATTGCCATTTGTCTTGGACGTAGTTCCGCAGAATAGGGCTGACGTGCGCTCGAGAAGTGTGAGCGTACGAATCTAGCAGCCAAATATGGCCACGCTGTCTCGACTGGCTGGGCTTATGCTTCAAGCACACAATGGCGACGTACCAATGATAATTTTCATTGATGGGTACAATGATGTACGTCTTGTGGACCAACCGTATCCTCCGTGTCCACCGTCGAATGCGCTGTCGCCGCTCTTGTACGCTGGTGTGCTCCAGTGGTCGGGCCAACAGGCTATAAAAATGCGTACTAAATATGTGTACACTCTCGCGTACCTGGATCGTCTGTTGGTCGTAGAGCCATTTCAAATAGAAATCGATGACGATATCATTTAAAAATATTCCCATTTCCAGACACATAAAATCACATATGCGAATGGTGATACCGCCAGGGCCATCTGGATAAGTGGCTACGACCAAATTCGGCGAGGTTAGAGCGATGTGTTGCTCCTGTGCTGTTTTCGTCGCTCGATTGATGTTCGCAGCTGCCGGCTGGGCTCCTTGTCCGTAGACACTTTGACGTCGTAGCATCGCTGCGGAGGGGGTTGGGAACTGGTCCTCGACGCGGCGGACTTCTTCGCTGTTGCCTGTTGATTCGTCGTTCCTCTGCATCTTCCTGGTCGTTGTCTCTCAAATACTTCTTGAATCGCTGGAATCGTCACTTTATTTTTCACTGTCGAAAACACGTTGTTGTTCAGTTCGCTTAAAGTTTAACGATGTTATTTTAAATGAGAAGTTGCCATATCCGTACAAAATTTATTTGCATACATTTGTATGATGGCCCTGTTCACACTAACCTTTCACGTGTATGTTGAACTGTTGTGTTTGACAATCGTTAAAGCCTGGGATGACGTTCGCGGCGTATCTCGCTGTGAAAAGATGGTTGATGAGATTTATTTCAAAATATTTTTATTAGAGAAGGCTACGTTACTCTGGGCTACGCATGATGTTGACACGTCTCACTACAACGAGTATGAATGAAACCAATTCTACTCCCGGTGGTTGAATATATTTTCAATTTTTATTCAATTTATGGTTTACATTTTAGATTTAACTAAGGGTAAAAGGTACCTTCTTGTCCACTGTTGATTGGATTTGTCGATTGTTGGCGTTGTGATTACATAGTAAGCGAATTCTCGCTATGGCGTGGTACTCACGCTGGATGGGCTGGCGTATGGCTTGTAAGTTTTACAGCTGCCAGTTGGTTATGTTTGTCTTGGGGTACTCCTCTCTCGGCGGTAATTCTTCGTGTGCCCGATGGTTTCCACTCCTGACGTATTTTATTTCAGTTTGTTTGGCGGATGCTGCCGCCTGCTGTTGTTCACGCGGTTGCCGCCGCGGGCTTGCAGTATTTCCTGCTATTACCAATCTCTCTCGCAGTTCAAATTAATGCGGATGCTGCCGCTTCTCGCAGTTCTAATTTTCGCGGATGCTGCCGCCCTTCGCAGTCTTTTAAGCGTGGATGCTGCCACGATGGCAGTATTTTAACGTGGTTGCTGCCACATTGGCAGTATTTTAACGTGGTTGCTGCCACATTGGCAGTATTTTAACGTGGTTGCTGCCACAATACGCAGTATTTTACCGTGGTTGCTGCCACAATGCGCAGTATTTTACCGTGGTTGCTGCCACAATACGCAGTATTTTACCGTGGTTGCTGCCACAAGTGTCTAAAAAATGAGATTTGTAAATGTTAAGTAGTTGGGTTGGCCTCAGAATAAAAGCGTTTTAATTCACTTACGTGGGCGGTGCGTATGCGAGTTTCTCCCTTCTTGCGAACTTGTATGATGACTGGTGATGTGTAGCCCACTACGATATAGGGTCCTTCGAACTTCGGGGCCAATTTCGCTGCGAAGCTGTTTACCGCACTGGATAATTGGTGTTGTCGAACCAAAACGTTATCGCCTACGTTAGGTTTCCAATCACGACGTCGTAAATTATAGTGACGCACCTGGTCGCGCGTGGCTTGACTTAACTTGTGACGGACGAGAGTGAAAATTTCTTGTAGTTGAGTGGCTCGTGTTGACGGTGTTGTAGCTTCTCTGCCAGTGCCGGTCGTCAGTTCATCATACAGGGTGCCGGGTAATCTGGGTTCACGGCCTTGGACCAGAAACGCAGGGCTGTATCCCGTGACATCGGATTTGCTGGTATTGATGGCCAGCGTCAGTTCGGGTAGCTGTTCATCCCAGGTTTTGTGCTGCTCTTGACAAAATTGCGCTATCATGGTTTTAAGCGTTTTGTTGGCTCTTTCCGTAGGGTTCTCCTGTGGAGTATATGGAGCCGTGAATTGCTGCTTAACGCCCATCTCAAGCATAAACCTTTTGAAAGAGCGGCTGGTGTACTGCGTGCCGTTGTCCGATATGAAAACCTTCGGTGCGCCGAAACGAGCTAGTATGCGCTCTCGAAAACCCTTTTTCAGTGTGTCGCTGGTGGCTCTGCGCAACGGTACGACTTCGGTCCACTTACTGAACTTGTCATGGAACACTAAAATGGTGGTGTTTCCATGTTTCGAGCGTGGTAGTGGGCCGATAAAATCTGCGCAGACGACGGACCAGGGCTCTTCAGCAATTTTTGACAACATCTTACCTGCTGGCGCCTGCTGGCTTGTTTTATAACGCTGACAGTTTTCGCATTGTCGCACGTATCGGCTAACATCTCGGAACAGGCCAGGCCAGTAGTACCGTTTGGTGACGCGTGCGATGGTTTTTCTTACGCCCAGATGTCCGGCGCTAGGCTGGTCGTGATTCTCGTTTAGAACACGCTGTCGCAGGTAGGATGGGACACACAGCTTCCACGGGGCGGCGTCTTCGTCGCCAATCTGGTTTGGGATGTGTCGGTAGAGTTGCCCATCCTCTTCCATATAATCTGCAAACTTTTCAGGATTTTCGCGTACCTCGGTCTTTCGTCTCTCTAGCCATGTACAGCGTGGTGGTTCCTCGGTGGTATTAGTAGTTGGTAGTACGTCTTCGAGTGGGCGGCGTGATAGTGCGTCGGCCACCACATTTAACTTCCCTTTTCGGTACTGCACCTCGAAGTTGTACTGTTGAAGCTCTAATGCCCATCGTGCGATGCGGCCTGACGGACTCTGAATGGAGTTCAACCATTTTAACGATAAGTGGTCCGTAATGACTATGAATTTATAGCCTTCGAGGTAGCACCGCATTTTTCGAATGCCCCAAACAATCGCGAGACACTCCTTTTCTGTGGGGCTGTAGTTTTTCTCGGCTTGAACCAGATGCCGGCTCGCATAGGCTATTACGCGCTCCACACCATCAAATGTTTGTGTCAGGACCGCTCCTAGTCCGTAGTCGCTGGCGTCGGTCTGCAGGACGAAAGTTTTGCTGAAGTCCGGGCACGCTAAAACTGGGGCTTCTGTGAGTTTCGTCTTTAGGGCCTCGAATGCTGCTTGTTGATCAGGACCCCAACGCCAGTGTTTGCCCTTTTTTAGCAGCAGTGTCATAGGGTGGGTGATCGTGGCGAAATCCGGCACAAAACGCCAATACCAGGATGCAACTCCTAAATAACTTCTGAGTTCTTTCAGGCTAGTCGGTGGGTTGAGCATCTTGATGGCCGCTACCTTGTCGGGGTCTGTGTGAATACCCTCGCCGCTCACGACGTGTCCTAGATATTTTGTCTCGGCCTTGAAGAATTCGCACTTTTCTACATTGAGCTTGAGATTAGCTGCTCGTAGTCTGCGGAAAACTTCCTTTAGGTTGCGTAAATGTTCTTCTTTGGTGCTTCCTGTGACAATAATGTCATCGAGGTAGGCGAACGCGTATGGTTCCATCTCTGGCCCGATAACTCCGTCTAGTGCGCGCTGAAAAGTGGCTGGTGCAGAGTGCAGGCCAAACGGCATCACGCGCCACTGGAAAAGCCCACGTCCGGGCACGGTAAAAGCTGTGAGTGGTTTGCTGCTGGGGTCCATCGGTATCTGCCAGTAGCCATTTTTAAGGTCAAGACTACTTATAAATCGGGCATTTCGCAGCCGACCCAGAATGTGATGTATCCGGGGCAGCGGGTAAGCGTCAGGTACAGATTTCGCGTTCAGCTGCCTATAGTCCACACAGAGCCGCCATGTACCCGTCTTCTTCCGAACCAACACGATTTGTGCGCTATGCGGGCTATTTGAGGGCTCTATGCAGCCTTTCGCCAGTAGTTCATCCACTTCCTTGTTTATGATCTCCTGCATTGCGGGATTCCGTGGAAAGTATCGCTGGAAAGTATCGCTGTGGAAAGTATCGCTGTGGGGCGTCACTCTAGCCGTACCCTGCAGGTTTTCAAATTGTTTAAGTTCTTCATGGATAAAATCATCCACTGTTGTGGGTGAAGGTGTAGGTTCGTCGCTTATGTTGGTGCAAGCGTGTTCTGCCAGCATGTGTGGCACTGGTGGTCGCAGCGTGAGGGTTTGTACGCCACAGCTCAGTTCAGCACCCATTTGTGTGAGGAAATCTATTCCCAGGAGTAAATCGTCTGCGACACCTGGTAGGATCCACAGTGCCATTTCGCAGGTCTTTATGCCAAGGGTGATCCGAACAGTCAGGCTCTCAGACACAACCCTCACCGATCCGTCGGCTAGCCGCACGTTTGATGCAATCGACCGCCGGTTCATCGGCGTTTGCAGCTTAGCTCCAAGCATCTGGCTTATGAAGCTACGGGTGGCTCCGGTGTCAATTGTCGTGTTTTGTAGATAGGGTCCGATCTTGACGCGCGCGTGAATGTGCCGTCCATCGGACTGTAGGTCATGGTTCAGTTTTGTGGAGGATGAAGTGGGTTGGCCACGCTCTCGCCTCCTGCTGGAGCGGGCCCGTTGGCGTTTCCCGGATTACAACATCGGTCGCATTCTATAGACAGCCTCTCCTGCTGTTCGCGGTCGCTGCCGAAGATCACTTGTTTGTCCAACAGTGTTTGGAAAGGTGACCCACTTGGCCACATATGGTACAAGTTGTTGGTACAAGTTGCTGGTGACGTCCTGGCCGGGCTTCCTTCTCCACGGATGGTCTCATAATCCTCTGCCATGGCCAACAAGTCATCAAAAGTGGTAAAATCTCGACGCCTGATATACAGTTGGTATTCATGGCGGCAGTTACGGAACACTCGTTCTAATTTCTGAAGCGGTGGGTAATTGGCGTGCCGCATCAGGCTCAGAAGGTCCAGGCTATAATCCTTAAATCGTTCATTTCGCCTCTGGGTCCGGCCACGAATCTGGTCTTCGAGGCGCTCAAAGAATCTCGTTGGTAGAAAATACTGCAAAAACTTCTCCTTGAATTCATTCCAAGAGTCGAGTGTGGTTTTATTATTGCGCCACCAGATAAGCGCGCCTTCGGTTAACAATTCCGGCATAGTTCGGGGTAAGGATTCAGCGTTGAGACCATATACCTCGGTCAACTCTTCGATCCGTTCAATAAAGCCTAACGGATCTTGCCTGCCATCAAATCTGACTGACCATCGTCGGACCTGGTCGATGACACCCCCATATGCGGTATCTCGGTAACGATCCTTGGTGAAATTTGGTACATGTATCAACTTCTGAGTGGTGGTGTTGTCTGCAGCTGCTGTGACGTCTTTGCTCACTGCTCCCGTTGGTCTGAGTGACGTCTCCCGTTTAGGATCGGGCTGGACCATTTGAATTTTCTCTGATGCCGCTGGTGTGTCACCGATCGGAATAGCCGATGGCCGTGGTGACGGGGACCGCTTCTCGAAATGTTTTATTTCTAATTCAGCCAGTCGTTGATGTAGCTTGGGATCCTCTTCCATGTCTGTGGTAACAGCTGCAAATCTTTTCCGCAGCTCGTCGACAGTTCCTTCTGGATTAAAACCAAATTCATCGCCATATCGAGCAGGTCGTCCTTACGTAAGGAGTAGATCCATGATGTCTTAACCATGGTGGTGACGTGTTGATTTCAAATATTTTCTTCTTTATTTTTTTTCTCGTTGTTGTTTTTTTTTTCCTTTTTTTCTGTTGCGGTTGTATATTTTTTCTTTTTTTTTTTGTGTATATTTTTTTCTTTTATTTTGGATGTGTATACGTTGTAGCTGGTTTTGGACTGCTCACTTCCTCTATATTCGGAGGAAAATGTAAGGGCAGCTGATTTTACAAATTCCACGCCTTGCACAGGTCCTATTAAGATTTAAATATAAGTTAAAGTTAGTTGTTGGCTCGCGTCTAGTGAGCCGTTATTTACTAAATGATACTAAGCAATAATATGGATTTTTTTTCTCGAGTGTGGCTAACCAAATTGTAGCCGGCGTTTTCTTAGTTTACGCCAAAAAATGCAAGTGGGTAAGACCTCCCTTAGGATTCAGCCTTTAATAATTTATATGGCTGGTTCTCTTAGCGAACCAGCGTCCACCTTTCGGTGTAAAAAAAACTTAATTATGATAATATTTCGATTTTGAAAATGACACTAAATCTGCGCCTTTCTGTGTGCTTTGTATCAGGTGGCTAGTTAAGTTTACCAGCCATGCTGAATTTCCCTGAGTGTATCAGTCTTGCTCACTTGAAGAACGAGATTGAGAAATAGCGTCCACCTTCAATAGACGACTAAACGAGCTTATGGCTTGAGCGCAGATACCAGTGACGCGGATTATATGATCGTGGTTCTCTTGGCCCACTTGGATCATGATCGGCGTACTTGACCGGTAGTCTGACCTTGCCGAGATAGTTACTGTCTATCTTTAGCCCAATCGTTCATTATTTACTTGCTTTAATACAGTATCTTGCTGCTATATACGCAATTATTTGAACTGCGTTGTTTTTTCTTCAAAACAAACCAGACGCCACGCATAAGGACAGTTACGCGGTTCTTCAAAGTTTCCAAAAACAAATCAATTTAAACAAAATATTCCTATATATAAAATCGGGCAATCAGACTCATGCGCCCAATTTGTAAGTTTTATTATTTAAGTTTTAGTTGTTTCTATTATTATATTTTTTTTTCTTATCTAACTTCTCTAATTGCCTACTTCTGGCAAATCAGACCTTCTCGAACCGTTCTTTGGTTCTGATTCAAAATATTTAGTAAAATTCAAAAACAAAAGACTTTATTTTCAAAAATGGAAACTAAATCCTAACGTCGTTATCTTTATAATATTACGCTGTTTTAATTAGTGTAAAATACACGCCGTTGACTTTGACCTCCCGTTGTACCAGCAGGCTCTTTCGCTGCAGTGGCACAAACAAAAAAAAAATGGAGGCGGTTAAAGCTCGGCGTAAATGTGTTTACCAAAATTAAATGTTAAATAATATATTAAAAATCTTCTCTATGTTTAAACCTGTCTGCTTTAGCAGGGCAGACCTCACCGAATCTGCTTCTTTGTTTTCGGTTGCGAAAATAAGAGCACACGAAATTCACAACACTATTGCATCGACTGACCAAGTCTTTAATTTGGTTACCGCATGGTGTTGATTCGGTGTCCCTGTTCGGGCGCCATTGTAAGGACCTACCTTTCCGGCCGAGGATGCGCTCGCCGGATCCAGGGTCCGCACAATTATTTCTTTTATATCGAACACCGAATCACACCACTTGTCTCCGATTTCAATAGTATTTTATTAAATGTTTTAATCTTTTCGTGTGTTCTTACAAAGGTCTTAATTTTACAATGATTACTTATTCTCTACTTATATCTAACCTATTCCTGTGATCGACCCTACCTTGATTCTGGTGGTCCACCGTATAACTACCCTACTAAACCTACGTTTCAACGCTTCGTATGGTTTATTCACGCTCTTACTCTAATGTCTTAACACTCTTACTTTTATGTGTACTGGGGTTTTCAAATATGATGCCCACCTATCTTTATTTGCGTCGGTTGGGTTCCGTGGTCGTGGTAAGGGTGTACGTCTTCGAGTACAAACCCTCTGGTCGGGCTAGATTATAGTTTGATATTTTCGGGTCTCTATGATTTCGAGTTTGGATTCGAGGAATTCGGTGAGGCAAAGAGCTGGCCACCCCTGGCTCTAAGCTTTCACTGAACCCCTCCCTTCGGTGGACGAAACTCACGACGACACATGGCGTAGCAGGTCTTAGGTCGGGACTGAGTGGGGCTGGCCACCCCTGGCCTCCACTCACCCCGCCACTGAGACCGAAACGAAGCGGTGTGTGACGCGAGGTTCTATTTGATCGAGCAAGGGGCTGGCCTTCCCTGGCCTCCAAGCTCACCACCTGTGTCCTATCGTACGCTATACTACTTCCGTTTGCCTCACGTGCTGACCTGTGTTCTTCTATCCCTGCTCGTCATCGTGTCCGTCGTGTCCTTTCTCTCGACGCCCTGGGTTGACAGAGGCTGGCCACCCCTGGCCTCCGTTTCCCCAGTCGTCCCTACCCTACTCCTATCTTCCTTTCACTGAGTGTTCCGTCTGTCGTCCACTGCACACGTTCGACCTAGCGTCCGTAAATTCCGAGCGTGTAGCCCAGAGGTCTGGTGAGAAACGAGGCTGGCCACCCCTGGCCCCGAGTTCACCAAACAAGCGTCCACTAGTTTTTGGTCGTTTCATCTCTTGAACCTGGCTTGGCGGTTTTGGGAACCTCGGTACTTCTACCTTTCCTATGGTTGACTGTCCTCCACGTCACTGGTCCACGGAACCCAACGTTCGACTTGCTTTAGTTGATAGGCATCTTCATTTATTTATTCCGGCTACGTAATAAGAATGTAAGTAATGTTATCCTATGTTTCTTAAAATTATTAGCTGAGCTTCAATATTCTTACCTTACTATAAATAAAAGAGTAATTTTAGTAATAATAAAGGAAATTTTAAATAAAGATTCCCATAAGGGGAACTACTCGGACTATAGTTACTCAGGCCTGCGATGAGCTGCTACCCTGGGCCACCGCCCACGTCAGGATATTTGTTCTCCGCTGTCGCCGTTCACTGATGCCGTTGCTGCTATGCGCTGTCGGCGCTCACTGTTACCGTCGCTGCCGTTGTGCGGTCGACGTCTCTGCTGCCGCTGCTGTTACTTCGCTGTCAACGTTCACTGTTACCGTCGCTGTTACTACGCTGTCGACGTCCATGTTACCGTCGCAGTTACTACGCTGCCGGCGTTACTGTTGCCGTTGCGGTCACTACGCTGTCGGCGTTACTGTTGCTGGTTCTGTTGCTCCGCTGTCGACGCTCTCAGTCGAACTTCTAACGTCGACTTTATCGCGATCACTCTTTCGATTGCGCCAGACGTCTGGTCGCTAGCACTCGAGGTAGACAAAAGCTCCAGATTTGTCGATGTTTGCCCTTTTATTACCTCGCATCCATGCCACGCCATGCTTCCTCTTCTTGGTACTCGTGCTTATTTCTCCTTAAAATCGGCTGTTTGTGCCGTTGGTAGCGGGTACCGGCTGGCCTTTTCCCAGAGTATGTGTGTTTGTCCCCGAGTACATGAAACGAAAGAAAAATATATGTATGTAAGTATTTCAATGCTCCCAGTTGGCAATACATTTGAGGCTGGGCATAGAGAACCACCTGGATAAGGGGATGCCTACTTTATCCTATACTTGACCTGACGATGACCCCGGCTAGGCCGCGGTAACTATCCTTACCCGCGGCGCCAAGCTGGTTTACCTGAATCAATAACTCTGAAGTGCTTTGTTCTATTCGGCATGAACTCCGATGCACCAGTGACCCGTAATAATAGCCGTTAATCTGGCTATGTCGTTCCGGGGCTTTGAGAGCATCTGTTGAGTTCTGCCTATGTTGTAAAGGGGCCATATTTTTCTTGATGTTGCAGGTTGGTAGTTCTCTCCATCTACGACCGGCTAAGGTTAAGTAGTAAGAACGAATTCCTCCCTTGACTGTGTTCAGTGGAACTTCGACTGGTTCCGCTCTGGAAACGTCAAGGGAAGAACCCCGCCTGGCCAATTCATCCGCCTTTTCATTACCATAAATGTTCCTATGGCCGGGAACCCAGATTATGGTAATGCTAAGTTGGTGACTTAGCCGGGCCAGTTCATCCTTACACTGCCTTACCAGTCTGGAGTTAGTACTGATCGCAGCTAAAGATTTAACGGCAGCTCGGCTATCCGTCAGAATAGCTGCGTTAAGGTGGTTGGTGTTAGCTCTCCTTAAGGTGCGACAAGCTTCTCTTATCGTAAAAATCTCGGACTGAAAGACGCTGGCTGAGTTTCGTAGACGAAAAGAGTCCGCCACCCCCAGTTTCTCAGAGTATATGCCCGCTCCCACTCCGCACTCCATCTTGGAGCCATCCGTGTAAAAGGACACATCGAAGGCTAGATCAATTCCCCCATTGCGCCGTTCCACCCTGGTGGGAAACTTGGTTGTAAAGGATTTCGTGAAGTCGAGTTTGGGAGTGTCGTAGTCCGTTTTTCCAGGAATCAGTTCCCGAGGTAGCGGATTAAGAATATTGCTGTGTTCATATGGTCTATTTCGCCAGTTGTACGACTCTCTGAGTCTGACTGCACTGTCTGTTGCAGTAAGCTTAATGTGTAAATCTATGGGGAGTAAATGTGTCAGGACATTAAGTGCATCAGTGGGGCATGAGCGGATACCCCCTGTGATACCTATGCATGCGGATCGCTGGATCCGAGCTAGTTTTGTTGTGTTGTATGCTTTATTCAGTGCAGGCCACCATACTAGTGCACCATACGCCAAGATAGGTCGCACTACTGCTGTGTATAGCCATAAGAGCATTTTTGGTTGAAGACACCATTTTCTACCAAAGGTTTTTTGCAGGCGTAGAAGGCTATGCAGGCCTTCTTGACCCTTTGTTCGATGTTAGTTTTCTAGCTTAGCTTAGGATCCAGAATGACACCTAGGTATTTTGCGCTACTGGATAGTGTAAGAGGTTGGTTGTTGAGCTTTGGAAGGACAAATTGTGGCACTTTGGTTTTTGTGGTGAATAACATCAGTTCCATCTTGCTAGGGTTAACTCCTAGGCCGCACCTGGCAGCCCAGACACTGAGTTTTCCCAAAGCAACCTCCATTAGCTCACTGAGCGTAGAGGGGAACAGTCCTGACACCATAACAACCACATCATCCGCATAAGCCACCACTTTGACCCCATTGCAATTTAGTGTATTAAGAAATTCATTCATGGCGATGAGCCAGAGTAGGGGGAGATTACTCCTCCTTGCGGAGTACCCCTACTGACAAATCTTGTGAGTTGGCAGCCACCCAGGTCTGCCTGGATTATTCTGTTTCTGAGCATTGAGACTATCCAGTTTCTCACCGGTGCTTGTACGCCAAGGTTGGTAAGAGAATCAAAAATGGCCCTAGTATGAATATTGTTAAAAGCCCCTTCAATGTCTAAGAAGGCCGCAAGAGTGTATTGTTTAAAGTATATTGATCTTTCAATGGTGGTAATAACCTCGTGTAGGGCGGTATCTGTGGATCTGCCCTTGAGGTATGCGTGTTGGGCGTTGGATATGTTAGCTCCCTTTAGAACGTCCCTGAGATGAATATCCAGTACACGCTCTAGGGTTTTCAGTGCGAATGATGTGAGGCTTATTGGTCTAAAATCCTTGGCTGATTCGTGACCTCTCCTCCCAGCTTTGGTTATATATATTACCTTAACTCTTCTCCAGCTCCTTGGAGTGTAGTTAAGGCAAAGACACTTAGTGAAGATAGAGAGTAGAATAGGTGCAACTACATCTTGTAGTTTCTGCAACATTATTGGAAGTATGCCATCGGGACCTGGGGATTTGTATGGAGAGAAGCTGCTTAAGGCCCAGATAACCCTTTCCATTGAGATAAAGGAGCCAGTCGGAACCGCCGCAGTTGCCTCAGGTGATTCTATACCTAAGTTCTCATTGCAGTTGCTCCTGCAGCCGGGAAAGTGTGTGTTGAGTAAGTGTTCCAGGGATTCATTGGTAGATTCTGTCCACGTACCATCGTCTTTCCGAATGAAAGATGGACTGGTGCTTTCTTTGGATAGAATTTTGCTTAGTCTTGCCGATTCTTTTATATTGTCGATCGATTGGGTGTATTCCTGCCAAGAATGCTTTTTCGCGTCTCGAATTGCTTTCTTGTAGGTTTTGAGGATGTCTCTGTATGGTTGCCAAAGACACTGTCTGTGACACGAGTTGAAAGTTTTCCTAACCCTTTTCCTAAGGTCGGATAAATCTTTGCTCCACCACGAAGGAAGAGATTTCTTCTTGCCCCTGCTAATGGGACATGAGACTCTAAAGGCAACCTGCATGGTTTGCTCTAGGGCCTCCACTGAAGAGTCTAACTCCTCCGCAGTTGAGATTTGCTTGTAGGCTAAAGAACGGATTTTTGGGCGAGCCACTTTGGCAAATTTGGCCCAGTCAGTACGTTTGGGGTTACGAAATGGAAGAGGGGCCCCTGTTTCAAGACTCAAATCAAAGAGGATCAAGCTGTGATCCGAGAAGGAACTTTTGCTCGAAACTCTCCAATTGACTACTTTTAGAGACTCGTTTTCTGATAGAAGGGTAATATCCAAGACCTCACTCCAACCTGTGAAGTTGTCAGTACTTGGAAAGGTGAAAGTAGGTGTATTTCCTTTATTGCATATGTTTAAGTTAGAGTTAATTATAAAGTCGAATAAAAACTCACCTCTAGTGTTTATCTCAGAGCTGCCCCATAGTGTGTGTCTCGCATTGGCATCGCAGCCCAAAATTGTGGTGGTGTTGTCCAGCATTGCCGTAGCCACTAATCGCTTCACCTCGTCTGGAGGAGCTTCCCTGTCGTGGCCCATATAGGCTGAGGCTATGAAAAGATTGTTAGCGCCCTCCAGTTTGACAACTGTCAGGTCTGAAGAGCTAAGGTTAGGGAGTAGAAATAAGTGTATGTGCTTTTTGGCTACAATGCAAGTTCTTGGTTTACCTGCTGTTCTCTTGTAGTAGATGTTGTAGTAGTTGTTCTGGAACCCTTTTACTACTGAGTCTCTGACCCAGGGCTCCTGTATCATGCCCACGTCGATACCATCCTCCATCATGAGGATGGCCAGATTATCAGCAGCACATCTGGCGTTCTGCAGGTTAACTTGTATTACCGATAGTGGCATTACGTGGCTGGTGGTTGTTGTGGCTGCTGCGTGGAAGGCACCGTCGGATCCTCGATTGTAAGGGAATCGAGGATATCATCGACGCTGACGCCTTCTTCCGCAGACGGGTCTTTGAAGATCTTTAATTTGGCACGACGGATGCCAAACCTAAGGGTGTTGCCCGTTTTCTCCAGAGCACCCAGGCACTCGTCTGAGATAAGCAGTAGGCTGGTCATGCTGTTACGCTGGGGTCCTCAGTCTTGATGACAGCCCAGTCGTTCATGGGAATGTCTGGGTTGTGCAGTTGGAGGATTTCGATGAGCTTGTTTTTCTCAAGCTTCATCTTAGGCAACCAAATGCGAGCACGAGGTCTCCTCGGAATATCCTTAGCCGGGATTAGCTTAAGGCTTAAGCCGTCCCATGCGTCTCTGATCTTAGAGACGCACTCGCTTAGGAATTCTTTGGAGAACTGATCCTCGCATTTGATCACCCGGAATCCTCGCACTACATCAGCAGATTCGAAAGATGGAAGCGCACCACCCTTGTTGCCGAGAAGATGCTCAATGACCATCTCGGACAACTTGGCTTCGATGTTGCCCCACTCTTCCGAAATCCGCTTGTGGCTGTTTGAGTTCGCGTCAATCAGCGCCACCTGTAGGTGATCCCTGGCCACCTCACTAAAGGCGCGCTGGCTGGTTGTCGGTTACTCAGCCACGGTTGACTTGCCGCTGACCTTTGCCCTCTTCGCAACGTTGTCGATCGCATCTTGTGACCGATTTCGCTTTGAATTGGCTGCGTCAGCAGGCTGAGTAGCCTGGTACTTCAGGTACTTCAAGTCGGCCATGGCGAGCCCCAATACCATGGTAGTCTTATCCAGTAGAGGGAAATCCGTTAGTGAACGTTTTTTGAAGTACAAGAGAATATGAGTTTGAAGGAATAACATCGGAGCAGTAAGGATTGGTGAAACTGATTGCAAAGTTTCTTGACGAACAATAAGACAACACAGCAAATTAAAGATGTGTAGAAAGCGCAGACATGGAAACATTGCATCGCAAATAATAATTCATAACTGGCCGCAGCTCATTCATTTTCATCAGATGATTTTCGCAGAAACAAAAGTGTGCAAATATGTTATAAACTTCGGAATAACTTGAAATTTTGTTATTTTTAACATTTTTCTTAAACAAATGCTGGCAATTTTTCTTGTGGAGCATATGGCGAAGGAAGAGAATGAGGGCTTTTACGATAACGTATTGACCGCATCAATCAATGAAATTAATTATAATGGAGTCTCTATGAGGTTGTTCAACAATATATTGGGTCAATCAATAGATTAACGGAAATATTTAGTAAACCTGACACGATACAACGTCAAAAGTTCCGAGCGTGCATATGAAAACAAAACGGGAAAGTTTACGCAACTTGGTACCATGAAACTAAAGAAAAAACATTGAGTCACCATCAGTAGCAGTAGCACCAGAAGCGGAACAAAGATAAAGATACCCAGTGGAGCATAAGCGGAGCGAATCAACGGGGACCGAGTCACCAATGTATACAAGACATAGGGAACTATTAAGATCTAATTGGTTTCAAATGAGGAAATTTTACATTTTTGAAAAATAAAATTATTTAAGATATTGCAAAGAATTAAATAATAAAAAATAAGAATAACAAAAAAAAATTTTTTTGAATAGGTCACATTTTTCAATACGCGTAAAAACATATTCGATGCATAAGGAGCAAGGTACTCGAAAATTTAAACCTCATCAAGGTATAAATTTTCTGTTTCAAAGGGGGGAGGAATGTTGTGATCCAGATCATGCCATGGGGTATTTATGAATCACAACCCTCAACTCATTGGAGAAATTATTGTAAACAAACGTCATATGTTGTTTACCGGCAAAATACCATGCAATTATTTGCGGCCAGGGTCAACGAACGCTGATGTAAACAAAAACAAACCATATGAACACTGATCTACCTCAACAACAAGTTGGGCGCTCAGTGTTCATATAGTTTTTTTAGCAGCGTGATTTGAAACTTTAGGCCAGTGAATAAGAAAAGAAACAAACAAAACATAAAAACAACAATAAAGTATAGTAAAACCGGTTAAAGCGTTTAACTCGGAAATGCAAGCGTTGCGGTTTTTTTGCTGTGCTTGAAACTATAAAATAGAATTAAATAATATCTAATTGTTGTTTTTTACATGCATATATTTTTGATGTGCAAATTTCTGTTACTTACAGAATATGTTTTCGAAACGTGACCCTATTTTTTACTTGCGGAACAATCTGGTGTGTTTGTTTTGCAAAGTAGAACATGGCATAAAGAGAATCTAGACCAACGAAGTTATGATGCCAGGGGCAAAGAAAAGCTACCTGGCACAATTGAAGTTAACATCAATGCTAAAACAAATGTACGTATGTATATGTAGATATTTTTAAGAAATTGTAATGAGCATCAATGCTGAAATGTATGTACGTATGTAAATATTTTAAGGTATTTCCATGACATAATATTGAAGAGTTTTAGATAAAATTATTCTGCAAGATGCGTAAAGCAATCTTGCACAAATATCAATGTTACAAATAAGAACCTAGGTGTTAAGTGTTAGTATTTTTGAATACAAATTTTAGTTGTAAAAATAATATAGAGTGACGAGAGTGGCTCTAAAAATAAAGTGAAGTCTTCAATTAAAAGAAAAACTAAATAAAGATTTTTCCAATTAAAGGAACAGGGTGAAAATGGACAATTTTGGTAAGTATTCTTTCGGTTTGGGAACCACGAAAAATTCCCATTAACTTAAACCTATCTCGGCAACCTCACGGCTGCCTACTGAATGGCATAAACCACCATGCCTACCAAACAAAGAGGTGGTTAATATAATAAAAATAAGGGAGACTGTAGGACTTACGCGTATCCTCGGCGGAGGATACAACACTTTGTTGTATATAAATTTTATAACTTTTTTAGTTGATATGAGAAATACTAAAACCTAAGTTAAAAACGTTTCTTTACATTTGCAAAACAAGTACTGAGATTGGTTTTTTAGCTCTTAAGTTCAGGCCCGCAACGATTTATAGAAGTTGTTTAATTCTTTGTAAAATTTTTTATGGATCTTATTATTGTCTGAGAATCGTTCTAACATAATTCTCTTTTATTTCATGCGGCTTAGGAGTTTTTTGCGGTTGTTTAAGTTTCCGTCCTACAGCGCACTCTTGTATTCTATCTATCGGATTCTAAAAAAAAAATAAACTGGCCATGTCAGCTCTTGGATGGACTTTGACCTAGCTTCTACTGATCAATTGTGTTGTGCGTGTTAATAAATGTTTGATCACAAATGACCGAAAACTGGACCTAGTGTTTTATGCCGACTCCGAACTGCTTATGTTCTCAAGAAGCTTAGTATGGCAATTTTTACTCTCTGAGGTTTGCCATTGTATGCATAGGGGTGACGACCGAACAGAAAAATTAATTCAATTGGAAAAACTTTCTGTCTGAGCTGGAATTGAACCCGGGCACTTCATTGTTCAGAAGGCACTTCATGCTTTGACAGCTATTGATAATTACCATCCACCTTTGCGTATTTGGTATAAATCCGATAGGGAGAATATGGTAATTTCAAGCTCTGTTGACACAGTTTATGAAATCAATTTCAAAAAAGCTGACTTTTTGGGGTTGAATCATTTACTTTATAGTTAATTAAATATAATTACAGAATACATAAATAATAATAATCTTAATAGTTCAATAAATTATTTCTATACGGAGCTTTTTGCCATGTTTTCTCAGTCTGTACCATATAGTCTCAAATTTGCGAAAAATTCTGCATATCCTTGGTACACAAAGGATTTAAAGACTCTTCGCAACAATAGGAATAGGGCATGGAAGAAATATGTTTGTAGTTTTGACTCAAATGACCTAGAAACATACAAACGTTTGTTTCTGGAATTTGAGAATTGCTCAGCTGCATTATATGATGAGTATTTGGATAATATGAAGCTGAGTATTTTGTCTGATCCAAAAAAATTTTGGGGATTTATTAATGTTAAGAAGAAGACTGATGGATTTCCTTCTTCTTTCAAACTTCAGGATGGATTTACTGACGATTCCACCATTATTTGTGGCTTATTTGCCAATCTTTTTAAAGAATCATTTTGTTCAGATTCTTTTAACCCTGATTTAGCGTATTTTGATTATATGAACAACGCATCCAGAGTTTCTTTGGGGCATATATCTTTTACCTCAGAGGATATTTTTAAGTATATTGAATCAATCGATGAGGATTTTAGCGCTGGACCAGATGGAATTCCTACCGCAGTGTTAAAACAATGCGGCTCCATTTTTTGTCAGCCACTCTCGTTACTTTTTAATAAATCAATTAATGAAAGTAATTTTCCTCTTTTTTGGAAAAAATCTTATATCAGTCCTATTTACAAAAAACGTTGCAGGAATGACGTCACTAATTATAGGCCTATCGATAAATTGTCTTCGATTCCCAAACTTTTTGAGCGAATAGTGTACGATCGAGTGAAAATTCACTGTGGGCAAGCCATGACAACTCGTCAGCATGGTTTTGTTACTGGCAGGACCACTGTGTCTAATCTCCTCGATTTCACTACATTCTGCTTAAAATCTATTGATTCTGGTAGCCAGGTTGATTGTTTTTACACTGACTTTAGCAAAGCTTTTGATAAATTACCACATAATCTAATTTTATTTAAACTTAAATTAATGGGATTTCCACAATATTTTGTAAACTGGATCAAATCGCATTTGATGGAGCGATCTTATCAAATACGGTTCCGAGGCGTGTTGTCTTCTGAATTTGTTGCAGAATCGGGTGTTCCTCAAGGAAGCCACCTGGGTCCACTTCTGTTTATTTTGGCAATTAATGATGTTACTCACATCATCAAACACTCTCATTTGCTTATTTATGCAGATGATATGAAAATATACAGAACAATTGATTCTAACGACAATTCAGACCTGCTCCAGTCAGACTTGAAATCCTTTGAGGTTTGGTGTTCTAAAAATGACATGTTTTAAATCCAGATAAATGTCAAACTATGACCTTTTCGCGTAAAAGGAACAATTTTATTTTTGATTACAAAATTAAAGATACTGCTTTAAGTCGTGTAACTACCGTCAAAGACCTTGGTATATGCATGGATTCTAAATTGTCTTTTAACATGCATATTGATAGAATTTGTAAAAAAGCGTCTTCTATGCTTGGTTTTATAAAACGGTGGGCCAAAGAGTTTGATAGCTTAATAACAACTACAACTCTGTATTAATCAATCGCGCGTCCTCACTTGAAGTACGCAAGTCAAGTATGGTCCCCACATTACAATGTGCATGTTGATCGTATGGAAAGAATTCAAAAACGTTTTGTTCGGTTTGCTCTGAGAGGTTTGAGTTAAACTGACACATTTTATCTTCCTCCATATGAGGATCGTTTCATATTATTAAAGATGCAATCTTTAAGTGAAAGAAGGAAATCTGCTGATATCTTATACTTACACCAACTTATAGCTGGTGTATTCGATTCTCCAGAACTTCTTTCTCTTATAAATTTTAACACTAACCGTAGAAGCAGTAGAAACTCTAACAGCTTGATTTATTTACCATTTAGTAGAACAAATTATATGTTGACTGCTCCATTAAATCGCATGAGTACCTTTGTTAACAACTGTAGCGTGTTTGATGTTAACTTGTCGAAAGGTCAACTCAAAAGTAGATTGAAAACTAATGTATGATTAGATCTATGTAAACGCAAGGTTAGTTGTTATGTCTTGTGTTGTATCTGAGTCCAACCCTTATTATGGTGGGTAAATTTTTCTCTCTTTTGGTTTTATTGGACCACTGTTATCGATATCTTTGAGTTATTTCAATGAAATTGGGTTGGTTCTTAAAATGATCTATTGCGGAGAAAGTGTGAAAAAGCTGTAGTAGCTGAACTCTATTGTTATTGCATGTTGGCTACCGCGGTTTTTAGCTTAGGGGCCACGCACTCTACTCACTAGGCTACGGCCTCTACTACCAGGTTCTTAGTAAGCTATAAATCAGGCCGCTCATCCAGAAGCCCATATGGATCGCGTCGCCCTTCATACATAAGCACAACTGCTAAAAAAATTAGGTCAACAAAACAAATATGTTGTGCAAATGCGAACAAAACAAATTGTATTTGGGCTGTTCACAATCCTGTGCAAATGGTCTTGCATCATTGCATTTGCAAAATGGTAGAGTATATTGTTACTCTACACTAACAAAATATACAGGGATGCATTTACTACGTTATTGGAAACATTAAAACCCATTCGATTATATTAACTAACTATACATACTAGGGTGTCCCAATATTATTTTTTTTTTTATTTTGACAGATGTCTACGGCTTTAATACTTCCACTTGACCTTAGAAACATCCTCTGTGAATCGCATCTCAATTGGTAAAAGCTTAGAGGTCACGAATTAATTTTCTAATTTTCCCATACGATTTGTATGGGGAAAAATCAGTTTTGCTGGTAAATTGAATTTAGGCCATTATCTTTTAAAAAAAGTGTATCCTCAAATTTTCTGTTATGACATATCCAAATTTTATTTTCATCGGATTATTATTTAATGGCTGCCCAAAACCATAAAAAAATAAAAATATAAATACAAAAAACCAGCTTGTTGTAACTTTTAATCCAGAAAATATTTATTCTAAACATAGCTCATGAATTTTTTCTTCATTGTGCATTTCAACTATCATTATCAAAAATTTAAGACCAATAACAATATTGAAATGGAATACTCTAAGAGATATTGATTTTTAATGAAATAATTCTAAGTAAAAGTTTTCATTTTACTCTGTAAACATATTGTAAATTATCATAACTATTATGCATTTCAACAATGGAAACTAGAACTATGTATATGTCAGCTTTCAAAGCTGACTTCTACGAAAACTTAAAATAAGTCAGATTTTGCTGAAGTAACAAACTTCGGGTTGGTTGCATGGTAGAAGAATACAGGTATATGCACCAGATGAGACCATACTGCCGGAATTGTCAAAACGAAGCAAAACTTTTTCTTTATTTTCTTTTGTTTCATTTCGCCAAACAGCTTAATTTGACAGACATGGCAGTATGGAAAGAGAGCACAGTCAGCGCTGCATATACCTCTATCCTTCTACCATGGTTGGTTGTTTTTTTAATTATTGAAGGAGAGCAGAGAACAAAGAGAATAAAGCTAAAGTGAAAAATTAAATCCAGCATTATTTACAACATCAGCTGTGGGGTCCGTTTATCCGTTTACAAGCTACTATAATTTAAATAAAAGCAGTCTTAAAATTCTGAAAAATTCCGAACCAATGGACAAAAAACAAAATTATTGACGTTCTAATGAGGTTGGGGTGGAGGCCCCACCAGGTGCTACTGAAGCACAGTTGCGAAAATTGCTGTTTGAGCACACGCAAGGAAACCCTGCCGAAACTGTTGATGATGCCGATGACGTTGGTGACGGCGATGGTGTCGCTGGAGCTCCAAACTTGTGTTCCGCTAGAGCATCAAACATGTGGCAGCAATCTGAAGCTGCAAAACATCCATACGATTTGCAGGGTGCCGGTGAAGTCCCGTTGCAGCAGCAACATGTAAATGTTAGCCAAGATTCGTGACGTTTAGATGAAGAGCTGCAGAATCTTCAAAAACGTCACCAAATATTGTTGTTGAAGAGCCAGATTCAGGACCTGAAGAATAATGTTGGTGCCTGTCACGGTGGCCATCATGCCAAGATGCGTGATTTCGACGATATTGAACACGCGATTCCGAAGTTCAGCGGAGATAGTGCATATGCTCGGTGCATAAATTTATAAAATATTTTGAGGAAATCATAGCCACGGTCGGTGCTGCAGACGCTATGAAAATGGTTGGCTTTCAACGTTTGCTGGAAGGCACAGCTCGTTTCTTTCTTTCAGCAACTGCAGCTCTCAGCTACGCAGACCTCAAACAAGCCCTAATAAAAGATTTCGACGTTGCCGTACCGCGACAGGATGTTTATCGCATGTTGAGCCGTCATCACTTGAAGCGACAAGAAGAGACGTTGCACTGCTACGTACTGCAAATTCAAGCAATCGCCAAGCAGTCTGACGTCGACGAATCTGAGGTGGTGGACTTTATTACAGATGGTATTGGCGAAAATTTAACAAATGTTCACCTATTGATGGGAGCTCGTACCATTGACGATCCATTGAAAAAACTCATAAAGCGATATCAACAAAAATATTTGACGCTGTCAACTCCACCTGGATGATCTGCTAGATTTACTTAGTCTGCCGCTGTGCCGAAAATGCTCTTAAGCAAACCTGCTGATAAAAGTTTCGAAAAAAATGCCGTGTTATGCTTTAACTGCTCCCAGACAGGGCATATCAAGCCCAATTGTCCATACCTTCTTCGAGAAACTGGATCCTGTTTCCGATGCTGGCGTACGGGCCATGACCATCGAAATTGCCCAAACCCAAGAAAGGTGCCCTTCAAAACTGCTGCTAAGATGGCCAATAATCAGACCG
Source organism: Dichetophora obliterata (assembly GCA_963920525.1). Classification (NCBI taxonomy): domain Eukaryota; kingdom Metazoa; phylum Arthropoda; class Insecta; order Diptera; family Sciomyzidae; genus Dichetophora; species Dichetophora obliterata. The sequence goes on along the minus strand of OY986438.1, from coordinate 68,562,129 downwards.
CTGCAATGTTTGAAGATGTTGCCGATGATACTTGTGGAATAGCGGGCGCCTTAAATTTGGTAGGTATTGCTTTTGAGCTTGATTTGGTGGAAGGTGCATATTTTTATCAATTCATTTCCCTTTTCGACACCGGCAGTCCAACTAGTTTCATAAAGATGTCGTGTTTGCCTCATTGGCTAATGAATAGTCAGATGTCCAAGAATCAAAATTTATCAAAATATCGGGGCGTCGGTGGACGTGAAATAAAAGTATTAAATTACTTGTGCAGTAAAATTCAAGTGTCAAATAAAATATGTAAATATTAAAGTTTTGCCAGACGATGCAATGCTGATGCCTGTTATTTTAGGGCGAAATTTTTTTAAAGTATATAAATATAAGTTTTTAAAAATAAAAAAGCACATTTTAGTAACCTTCCACCATATAAGCTCACGTTTCTTGACAATTATGGTATTTGAAAGGTAATTTATCTTATGCTGAATGTGAGTCTCATTCAAACACCATTATTGATTATAACGTGCCGAGTAATGTTAGTGCTGGTTCCGTTGACGAAAATAATACATTTAAGTAAGATAAATTATGTAGCAATTCTAAGAGTATCATATAAACTCTGATTCATTTGAAAACACGCGTAATTCCGTATTCGTTTCTGCTGACGAAAAACCAGTTATTGATTTTAGCGTGCCGGATATATTTTATATCGATGTCGATTTTGATGCTGTTGAAATTCATACTGACCCAATGTTAAGCCAAAAATTGGGTGAGGAGTTGAAGAGATTGATAGTAGAATCTTACCTCTCGCCAAAGACTGTGAATATAGAACCTTTTGAATATAAGATGAAAATTCACTTGACCACTAATGTGTCTTTTCATTGCGCTCCACGACGGTTGTCCCATTTAGAAAAAAACAAGGTTCAGCTTATAGTAGACGAATTAAGACGCGATGGTATTATTAGTCCAAGTCATTCTTCTTACGCATCGGCTATAGTTTTAGTGAAGAAAATTGGGGACACGCGAATGTGTATAGACTACCGTGGATTAAATAAAATAACAGTGCGTGACAATTATCCATTACCGCTGATAGAAGCCTGTATTGATTACCTGGAAGGATGCAAAATCTTTTCGATCTTATTTCTGAAAAGCGGATTTCACTAAGTTTCTATGTCAGAGGAATCTATTCCATACACCGCTTTTGTAACTCCAAACGGAATATGAAACTCCAATATGAAATATCGTGATTTAGTTGACGATAGAAAAATAATTACCTATTTAGACGACATTTTGATCGCAACTTCTAGTTTTGATGAACACAAAGTTTTGCTTGAGACAGTATTATGACTCATAACCAGCTGTAAATTAAAGTTTAATCTTTCTAAGTGTAGGTTTGGTTATGAAACAATCGAATAATTAGGCTACTCTGTATCTTGTGCTGGAATTTCGCCGAGTGAATCGCATATTGTCGCTATAAAAAAATATCCTCTGCCGAGTAATCAAAAAGAATTACAATCCTGTATTGGGCTTTTCGCATATTTCCGACGATTTGTTCCGTCATTTTCCAGGGTAGCAAGGCCATTGCAAGATTTGTTAAAGAAAAATGCCGACTATAATTTTGATGATAAATGTTTAGATGCTTTTAATAATTTGAAAACCAGTCTTACATCACCCCCAATACTTGCCGTTTATAATCCGTTGAAAGAAACTGAGTTACATTGCGATGCTAGCTCTATAGGTTTTGGTGCAGTTTTGTTACAACGTCAAATTGACGGCAAGCTTCACACTATTTCATATTTTTCAAAAACTACCTCAACTGCAGAATCCAAATACCATAGCTTTGAACTAGAGACGCTCGCAATAATTTATGCACTAAGACGATTCAGGGTATATTTAGAAGGCATACCATTAAAAATTGTGACGGACTGTAATTCTTTGACGATGACTTTGGAAAAGAAACAAATCAATCCCAGGATAGCCCGGTGGGCCTTGGAACTTGAAAATTACAATTATTCAATACAACATCGGTGCGGGACCTCCATGGGTCATGTGGATGGACTTAGCCGAACCCAAATTGCAACAGTTATGGATGCCGATGACGTTGATTTCCGAATACAAATAAGTCAAGAACGTGACGAAGATATAAAAAATCTTAGAGACAGAATGCAAACTGCCGAATTAGAAAATTTTGAAATTTCAGATGGACTTGTCTTCAGACTGTCAGGGAACGGGCGGAAGGCATTATATGTACCAAAAGAGATGGAAGATAATGTGATTCACCTTATTCGAAAAACTCGGGCACCAAGCTGTTGACAAATATTTTCAAACTCTTAGTTCAACTTATTGGTTCCCGGTCATGCGGAAAAAAATAAAAATATTTATTCAAAACTGTATCAAATGTTTAATGTATGCAGCGCCGGTTCGCGCTAGTGAGAGAAACTTACATAAAATCTTTAAAAAACCTCTGCCGGTTGACACTATTCATATCGATCATATTGGTCCTCTGCCGTCTATTAAGTCGAAAAGAAAACACATTTTGGCTGTGGTTGACGCTTTTACTAAGTTTGTAAAATTATATCCGACGAATTCCACTAGCACAACGGAAGTAACTGCCGCAATAATTAAATATTTTAGTTATTATAGCCACCCAAGACGAATAATATCTGACTGGGGTACTTGCTTCACATCCCTGGAATTTAGTCAATTCTTGATCGAACGAAATATAATGCATGTTAAAGTAGCTACCGCTTCACCGCAAGCGAACGGTCAGGTTGAGAGGGTAAATAGGGTGTAAAAACGATGTTAGGGAAAATGAGTGACCTGATATACCATGGCGATTGGTCAAATAAACTACTGCAGGTGGAGTATGCAATCAATAACTCTGTGCATTTTTCAACCAAAAATACCCCTAGTACTCTTCTCTTTGGGGTAGAACAGCGTGGTGCAATAATAGATGAATTTACTGAGTATTTACATTATATGATAAGTGAATGCGATGCACCTCGTGATCTACAATCTATCCGTACTGACGCAGCAGAATCGATAGATAAGTCTCAGCAATATAATTTTAATTACTTTTTAAGAAATGGCACGAATGCCAAAACATATAACGTGGGAGATTTTGTTGTACTCCGAAACGTTGATACGTCAATTGGAACAAATAAAAAATTTTTGCCGAGTTTCAAAGGGACGTATGTAGTAATTAAATCTCTCGGAAATGATAGGTATAAGCTGCGCGATGTCGAAAATTGTCAATTGACACAATTACCGTACAATGGTGTGGTTGAGGCTAACAGGATGCGTAAGTGGTTACAAAACAATTCCGAGCAAGAGTCCATGGATTTTAATGAACTAAGCAATGCCGAACCCATAAGTGACGACACAACATATGTTTAAAAATTGCATAAGTAAAATTTTGTTGAGATGTTTAAAATTATAATGTATAAGTGACGATACGATAGATGTTTAAGAAAATAGCATAATTAAAATTTTGCTAAGATGTTTAAAATTATGATCGAGGTCGATCATGTGTCAGATCGGCCGAGTTGTAAACATATTGTAAATTATCATAACTATTATACATTTCAACAATGTAAGCTGTATATGTCAGCTTTGAAAGCTGACTTCTACGAAAACTTAAAATAAGTCCGATTTTGCTGAAGTAACAAACTTCGGGTTGGTTGCTTTTTTTATTATTGAAGGAGAGCAGAGAACAAGGAGAATAAAGCTAAAGTGAAAAATTAAATCCAGCATTATGTACAACTCCAAATAATAATCAGATGAAAATGAAATTTGGATATGTCATAGCAGACAAAATTTGAGTCAACAAGTTTTTTTTTAACCGTTTTGCTTAAAAGATAATGACTCTCAATTCAATTTACCAGCATAACTGATTTTTCCCATACGAATCGTATGGAAAAATTAGAAAATGAATTCGCGACCTCTAAACCTTTACCAATTGAGATTCGCTTCACAGAGTGTATTTCTAAGGTCAAATGGAAGTAGAAAAGCAGCGGACATCAAACACGATTTTTTTGGGACACCCTAATACGTATGCAATACTAAATTGCAAACTAGCAACTGATAAAGAAAATGTAAAGGCGAAAAGACTTATATGGAAGAAAAGCAAATAAATAAATAATTATTTGTGCCTTAAAAAGTTTTTTCGACATAAAATTGATTTAAGTAAAATTTCCAGTTGAATATAATTTTGCTTTTCATAAATCAGTTGCGATTTTCATGTTTTGCAACAAGTGTAGAAAAGTAAACCGAAAAAGACCGTTCAAAGTTGATAGGACATTTTTAATAATACGTTCAGAAGTTATGAGTTTGCAAACAGCTTATCCTTACGATAAGCTTATGGGGCTGCACATTGGGCCAAATATTTTGTAAAGTGGCCAAAAACCATATCTTGGCGTTCAATTGACAGGATTTAATAAAACTTAGTGCAGGATATTTGGATGGAAAAGTGGGCAGGATTCAACAAAGGGGCATGGCACTATCAATAAAATACTGTATCTCGTCTAATACTGGTACTAGTTTATTGAAATTCGGTACAGTACTAGGATCTTTAGAAAATAGCTCTTTTAGAACTTTATATATGTTATAAAATCGAGAAAAAAATCCGAAATTAGCCTACATAAATGACACATATAGTTTGCAGGGTCACCAAGTGGAGGTTGCGGGGGTTTTATTATAATATTTTTATTTTTTATATTTTTTTTTTTTGTAGAAAATAATCAATAGCGAAATTAACATCGTCGTTATGCGAATAAATTTAATTTAATTTAGAATTTCTCTTTTTAAAATTTAACCATTTCGATTTAATAGTACACAGATTGAATGTTGGAAATACAACACGATCTCGCTTAACACAACACTATGAACACAGCTCCTTGATTCTTGATTTCGAAAAAGCTGAATTATCGCAATTTATTTGCATTTTAAACTTTTGATCCAGTTTGCTTATAGTTTGCCGTTGCAGTAGTTTTACTGCCTACTACCTTTTTCTTGATTTAGGTTGATTTGAGAGTACTGCACGACGTTCGCTTTTTATAAATTTCTCGAAAGTTATTAAAAACGTGCAAAAGTGTGTTAATCCCACTTCAAGTAAACATTTTAAAGAAAGTAATAGCACGTACATTATTTCAATTACCAGCGGAATCTCGGGGAAATTTCTTTAGGCGCGGCATTTTTTTGTAAACCCCATTTGTGTGTATTTATTATAAGGAAAAATGGATTAAAAATACGAAAAGAAAATATGAATATATCCTTTTTTCTCAATATTGTATTCAATCTCTAAATTAAAAATTTATTAATAAAGTGCTAAAAATTTCAAAGAACTTTAAGAAATAAGTATACTGTCGATGATTTCAAATTAAATCAAATAAATAAATAAAAATTGCAATTTTTTTCTTGAAATCTGTCAAAAATTGTAATTTTTAATTTTATATTAAAATGATTGCGTCTCAGGGTACCTTTTCCCGTTATCAATCGTAAGAATCATTTGTATACGTAACATATTTGATTTTTGGCCACTTATTGAAATTCCTGGCCCAATGTGGACTGGAGTAACTAAGCGGCATATTATGTAATAAATAAATTACTTGATTTTGCTGAGATTTTCAAGTTGGGAAAACATCAAAAGTGCTGTATGCACTTATTATTAATATTTTTGTACAAGATAATCTTTTAAATTATTAACTACAAAATGTCTTTTTCAGGTTTCCAAATCATCATCTCAAGAAAAATTGTGGTGGAAATTTGCGTTTAATGTTGTGAGGAGCTTTCTAAAAAAAAGAGATATTGAAATAAAAACAAATACAAGCAGCACAATCTACAAACCAAGGTTTCTAAGAAGTTCTTATCCACTTCAATTATATGAAATACATTTAATATGGCGTTAAAAACAGATATCAAAAATGCAAATAAATAAAAACGTCATTTTTTGATTTATGGTCTGATTAGATTGAACTTTTTTGAATAAATAACGACTTGGATCACATTTTGTTTCATATTATTAACATATTAAAAAATATTTTAAAGGCTTATATCTGTTTCGATAAGTAATAAAAGCTTAAGACAGAACTGAGTTATTGATGTACCTTTGTTCCACGCATGTAGCACTATAAACACACAAAATGAAGCAAATTGGAGCTTCTAGTATGACCTTAGCCAAAGTTATGACACAAAAACAAACGGTTGTTACATGTAACGATGATTGAAAACTTTGAAGCAAGATTTATCAAAACTTTGAAAACAGGGTACTACAACAGTAAACACTTTTAAATGACTCATTTCAAATGAGTCAAATTTGGTCCAATGTAAACGTAGTATTAAGCTTTTTTGTATAAAACGAACGATGCGTGTAATTGACGAACACTTCGTTCAAAAGCAGAAAGTCAACTCCATGTAAGAATTATTTCAGAAAAGTACGAAGACAGCTGTCTGAGCAACGAAAAATGACGTAAATTCAGTAAGAGTTGATATTTTGTACGAAATAAAAAACACGAACGAAACGTCAAAAATTTACATCTTTGTGGTCAACTAGCTCCACTATTTGTTGCAGCAACAACAACAATCATCGTATTGCGGCTGGTACCAGGGTAACTGTTTTTATTGGATTCAATACTATATTGGTAGATTTTGTAGTTTTCTACAAGCCTTAGTTTTTTTTTGTATATATTTAAATGTAGTAGATTTTAAATTATGTATTTAATAATATGAACATTATTTTTGCAGGCAAAAATTCCTTTTTGCTTAATGTCTTGCAATGAACAATGAAGGCCCATTTTCAATAACGCGTGAGATGCGTTTCGTAAATTGATGCAAATATTTAATACATGAAGACATACCTAACTGGTTCCAATGAACAGCATGCGTTTGCATGCAGCGTAAAATATTCGAAAAATTGAATATTTCATGCGCGTGAAGCTTTGACAGCGAAACAGCTGTTCAGTTTAACAAAAGAAAAATTTAAAAAGGTTAGTAGCAGTAGAGAAAAACTAAAAAATTTAAAATAAAACTAAAAAACACTCACGACACATCTGCAGCGGCATGCCGGAGTGGCTGACTATATGGGCGAGGACTCTAAAAATGCATTTAAGAACAGTTGGTGGTGCAAATGGTCACAGGCATTTAAGACGTGCTCCACACTCACGATATATCTGCAGCAGCATGCCGCAGTGCCTAACTGCATGGGTGAGTTCCAAAATTCAATTTTACAAAGCATCAGTGTGTTTTATTTTGAATTAGTTCAAAGATTATTAGCCAAACTGCGCAATTATACTATTTTTAAGAATATCAACAGAGCTGCGCAGTTTTTGTATTTTAACTTCGCACCAATTCAAAATAAAACACACTGATGCTTTGTAAAAATGCATTTTTCAACTCGCCCTATCTGTCCATACTGCAGCAAAACCTTTTACGGGACCAATGCTTCGCTAAGCAGAAGACCGGCAATCATATGTACACACAAACGCGGCATTGGAAATTGATTTTTTTCCGCAGGATGCGCAGAGTAAAACGCAACGCATCTCACGCGTTATTGGAAATCGGCCTTGAGACGCACTTAAGCTTTATTTAAACGATCAATACAGCTTATGCCGTGGTTATGCTAGCCAAATATATTTAATGTTGATTTTGTTAATTTCTTCTCTTCGCATTAGAATTGTTTATGCAAGGAACAATTTGTTTTGTTTTCAATTATTTGTTTTTCTTTTTTTTAATGAATTTGATATTTTTCTTTCAAAATATGATTAGATTACTTTAAATTTAAACGATTATTTGTTTATCAAAATTTGTTTGCATTTTTTTGACATGCTTTGCTAAGTTAAGCATTTGTTTCATTTCTGACATTTGCGTAAATTGTTTTTTGTCAACACTCATATGTGAGGTGCATCCACTATCAAGGCACCACTTTTTATTATCAACTGGACACAAAAAAACCGATTCCATTGCATTCAACGATACGCTTTGTTTTTCACAAGCTTTGTCTTTGTTTTTCTGCATAGTGATGTGTGCGGGCCGATGGGATGCGCATCCAACTCAGGCGCAAAGTATTTCATGACATTTATTGACGATAAATCGCGGTGGTGTGAGGTTTATTTTATTAAACAAAAATCCGAAGTTTTTGAAACATTTATAAAATTCAAAGCGGCTGCAGAGACATTTACGGGCCGAAAAATAAAATCGTTGCAGTCAGACAACGGCCGCGAATATTGTAATCGTGAATTTGATGCGTATTTGGAAAAACATGGAATAAAGCGCCGATTAACAACGCCTTATACACCTCAGCAAAACGGTATAGCCGAACGCAAAAATAGAACACTTGTGGAGATGGCGAGGTGTATGATGAAACAAGCTGGTGTGCCTCCTATGTTTTGGGCTGAAGCAATAAATTGTGCGTGTTATATTAGAAATCGGTGTATAACAAAATCTTTAGGCGAAATTCCTCAAAGAATTTGGAAAAACAAAATGCCAACCGTGATTCATTTTGAAGTGTTTGGCTCAAAAGCATATGTGCTAAATAAAGAAAATAAAAGTAAATTTGAATCTCGCTCTGAGCCATGTGTGTTAGTGGGGTACTCATCCGAATCGAAAGCGTATCGATTGTGGTCAAAAGACAAGAGAAACATTATAATAAGTCGCGACGTAAGATTCATAAATGAACCCGGGTTTGACAATGAATACCAAGAAATATGTGTTTTCAATTATTTGTTTTTCTTTTTTTTTAATGAATTTGATATTTTTCTTTCAAAATATGATTAGATTACTTTAAATTTAAACGATTATTTGTTTATCAAAATTTATTTGCATTTTTTTGACATGCTTGCTGTTTGTGTTTAGGGTTGCTTGATCACATAATTAATTTCACTTTTTAATACTTTTTGCTACTTTTTTGATGCTATTATGCAAAATGACTTAAGTGGGGAACCTGCTCTAGACAACAGGTTTTCAAGAATTTTTTACAAAGAACTGAGAGTGTAGTGCACTCTAACTATTCAATTCAATTTCGACCGTCGAAGAGTTCAGTCGTGTTTTTGTAAGCTCCGCAATATTCTTAAATTTCTTTCGTGAAGTTCTTTGCATTTAACAGTATTTAAATTACAGAACCTTTAATTAAACCATTTATCAAAAGTGCAAAGTTTGCGTTTTCACTCGTCCACAGCTAAAGGTTCAGCGGGCTATTTAATAAACAGTCAACAGAAAAAGTGACCCAATTAAATTAAATTAAATCCAAATGAAAGCAAAACAATCGAAAGTGATAACAACAAACCATTAAATAAAAACTAACTCACTAAGTTAATGTGCTTTTGTTGACCCAGCAGATTCAATTTGTTATTTATACCCAAAACAATAGTCAAGCATTAACCTATAAAAATAAAAAATAAAAAAATTTGTGCGTGTCATCATTTCGTGCCTTATAAATAACTTAAGAATGGAATTCACTTGTGCCAACAACAACTGCTCTATTGAGGACAAAAATGCACTAACACTGAGCTGCAATGGTCTCTGCGGGAAATCTTACCACGGCTGCTGTGTGGGCATGACAAAGAGGAGTCTGAACTACATTCAGGATTACTCTTCACATTTTAAATTTTTCTGTGACGAGTGTAGGGATTTGTCGCTTTCACATGTGATGCTCGCCATTAAATGTTTGAGCGATTCTCTAAAGGCATTGCACTCAAACTATAAACTACTCTGCAGTAACCAACCTAACTTCGACGTCTTCACACACTTATCTGATGATGTAGCCAAAATAGAGTCCATGTGTAAAGCAAATAACTCTGACATCTCAACTATTTCAAAGAACCTCAGAGTATTAACTGAAATAGTAAGAGATAGTGAGAAAGCTTTACATTATGAAGAAGCGATTAATGAGCTTAAAAGAGAAGTAAAAAATGGCTTCGAAATCTTAAGAAATGACGACTCCAACAAAAATATAATGAGTAACCTTTCTTCTTTGCGACATGATTTGGATATTGCACTACAATCTAATTCAAGTGCAGCTAAATCAACACCTCTGCAGCCAGATCCTATGCTTGAAATACTATTTCAAAAAATGAGTGACATCAGCGACGATCTAGATGTGTTCCGTGTGACGCTCGCAGATATAGCAGATGAAGTTAGATCAGCCCCCATTAGAGTTGAATCCCCACCACCACAGGCGCTTCAACATAACTCCTCCTCTATTTTCGACGAAATCACTTTAGCATCCAAGCATCTTCCATCAGCTGCCCCTTTACCTACAAGGCAACATAGTATAACTATTGATTCTACCATTGCCTCAGACACCACCATGCTTACAACTCCAATCGCTGCACCTAGAAGAGTTATCGAACGTTTTGGAACTTCGTGGACAATACCAGAATGGGAAAGCCGCATCCAAAAGTTAAGTTAAATTCGGTCAACCAAAATGAGTGCATCACTGTATTTATCAAAGGCTTTCCCTCTAAAGCAAGTATATCCTGGGTGCGTACATACTTTTTAAAAAAATTCCGCCTCACCATATCCGATTGCCAAAAAACATCTCCAACTCGTGCCAAGTTAAGCAGTTTTAAACTTAGCTTACCATCTAAATACGCTTGGATGGTCCTGAGTCCTTCCGGTGGTATGCAAGAACACGGAAATGTACAAATATCTAGGTGGACGGACAAACCTGGCAGAACCTGGCAACCGAGAAATATATCTAAGGCAAACGTATCTCTAAATTATGCACCTAAGTCTAATTCAAGTTTTTCTAATGTTATTTCTAATCCTAGCATAAACACTAAATCTAATCATAAGATAAGCAATAGTTATAAGCCTAAAACAAAATCAAATAATATTATTTCTAATGGTATTCCAAACTCCAGCTTAAATTCCAACCCTAATTCTCGTAAACCCCATCGCAGTTCTGTCCCCAACTGTGAACTTAAAACCAATATTTTTCCCACCTTCTCTCCACAGATCAGTCATAAGCCCAGATCGGTCAACAATGACAATTCTTTTAAAAATACCACAACTCACTACAGCAAAAACAAGCACAACGGTAATCTAACTCCTGCAAACTTATATCAAAAGTCAGCTCCCACACAACCTATCACACAACGTCGCCGTGTATCTTTCAACCTTTCACCCGTCTCCGACTCAAGAGAAAACCCAACAAACACATCTACCAACTATCCGAATTTCATTCACTCCTATACTCTCAACCCGTCTCCATCCCCCTCCGTAGACACTAAATCATCAATTAACCCACCAACCATCCATCCCCGCACTTCAGACCCATCTCCTTTCCATAACATCCCTTCCAATCAACCTGGTAACCCTGAAACCTTTTTAGACCCTCTAATACCTCCAAGAGTGAAATTAACATTGAACTCCTGTGCAGACACTGAAAGCAGATATGCCCTTTCTCGTCTTAGAGAGAACAGCGTCTATAACAACGTCCGTCTGTATCTCGCCTATATGCATAAAGCCCCTGATTCTACATGCATAGAGGGTAAGACCAAAACTAATTTAAAAGTTTTAATACAACAAGAAGGGCTGCCGACCGATGTGAACGATTTGCGTCATATGTTTAATTGCTTTCACGAGCAACTTGGAGTGTCAATAAGTCACGTCAATGCGGACCTTGACACCTATGGCACTCACGTTAGGTCTAAACATGTCTCTTTTCTGCAAAAGTCCCGTAAGGAGCACCAACAGTATTATTGCCCCTAACTTTGACCCAAACATTACCCCTATTGCTTATAACCAGTCAAAGTCACCTAACAACATTCCTCAAGTAATGTCCAAGGATCCATGCCTACCTGCCGACTCAATTAATTCTCTTAAAATTTTTTATCACAACTGTGGTGGTATGAGAGGTAAACTAAATAAACTATTTATCGACGCTAAATCTTGTCACTTCAAGATTCTGGTAATTACAGAAACTTGGTTAAACGAAACTTTTAAAAATGAAGAAATTCTGGACTGCAATTGGACTATCTACCGAAATGACCGCGACTATTCCTCAACAGGCCTCTCACGAGGTGGCGGCGTACTAATTGCTACCCACAATTCTCTTTCAAGTGAGCTTATAGAAACCCCTACTCACAAACTCTTTGAACACCGTATAGTAAGAGTCTATATAGGAAAAAAATTCTCTATGTACATTGGTGTCATTTACATCCCCCCAAGCTCTAGCGAAGCATCATACAATGAGCTATGTGAAACAATCACTACATTTACGGAGACCTTAAATGAAGATGATAGGATTGTTATTTTTGGTGACTTCAACCGTCCAAATATATCATTTGTCATTGATGAAAATGACAACTATCTTCTTCCTGTAAACCTCTCTAGTTCCATAGACTTTATATTAATAAGTACGTTTTATAGCAATGATCTACAGCAAGTCTCTGCAACACAAAACCAAAATAGTAGGTGGTTGGATTTAATCTTTACTAACTCGTACGACGAAGTGAGGGTTGTTCCAAACATCGAAGCAGAAAATTTGTTTGCTAACACTGTTCATCATACAGCCCTAACAGTAATGTTATCTGATATAAATATCTCTTTTACCCAGTCCTTCAATAACTCCATTGTGTACGATTTTCTTAATGCTGATTACGAAAGCATAACATCTCTTCTAGATGGTATTAACTGGAGTTGCGCTCTATCGAACTTAGACTTAGATAGCGCTGTTTCGAGTTTTTATAATTACATTTATACAGCTATCGAAAGATATGTGCCTAAAATAAAGAAAAAAAAAAAACTTTCAGAACCTTGGCTAAATTCAAATCTCAGATACCTGAGAAACCAGAGAAACCGAATTTACAAACTCATCAAAACTACCGCAAATATTACCGAAGAAATGAGGCTCAGATACGATGAGCTATCAAAAGAGTTCTCTTTCAAATCTGAAGAAGCTTACAAGTTTTACACAAACTTAATTGGAGAGAAAATTGTCCAAGACCCCAAAACATTTTTCGACTTTGTCAATCTGAAACGAAAATCAGCCGGTTACCCTTCATCCATGTATAAAGGTAATATTATCTCTTCCAACCCTCAAGAAATATGTAACCTCTTTGCGGATTATTTTAAGGATGTATTTTGTCCACCAACTACTCAGTCGGATGTTTTTCCCCCCACTCCGAATTCACAACATATGGTTGAAAACTTTAGCTTGTCAATAGAAGACATATCGAATGCAATAAAGGGTTTAGATGCAACCAAGGGACCTGGACCAGACCTAATTCCCCCAAAGTTATTGGTGCGATGCTTAGACCAACTACTTGTACCCTTATATATTATATTTAACAAATCACTGTCTCTTGGAGTGTTTCCCTCATTTTGGAAAACTTCCCACCTAATACCAATATACAAAAACGGTCAAAAAAGTTCAGTTGAAAACTATAGAGGCATAGCAATTTTGTCGGCCGTCCCAAAGCTATTTGAAAAAATAATTTGCGAAAAGCTAACGTACCTTATCAACCAGAGACTAAACGAGCAGCAGCACGGGTTTCGAAAAGGAAGGTCCACAACCACTAACCTCATGATAATGGTTTCTGACGTTTTATGCAAGATGGAGAAAGGATACCTAATAGACGCTATTTACACTGATTTCAGTAAAGCTTTTGATCGTGTTGATCACGGCATCTTAATACATAAATTAGAAAAATTTGGTTTCTCTGGATCTTTACTTAGTTGGCTATCAACTTATCTCCATGGTAGATCCCAATATGTTAAATTTCAAGGAATTGTTTCGAAGAAAATTGAAGTCTCCTCTGGAGTACCGCAAGGTAGTCACCTTGGTCCTCTTCTCTTCAATATCTTCATATCCGACTTGTCCGTGGTGTTGAAGGATATTCCACTTCTTATGTATGCGGACGACTTAAAATTGTACCACGTAATTGAATCGCAGGAAGATGTAACTTTCTTACAGTTAAAACTCTCATCTCTTGAGACCTGGTGTACCCAAAACAAACTCTACCTCAATGTAAAAAAGTGTAGCGTGATAAGCTTTTCCCGTAGAAACCAAGTTGTAAATCACAAATACCGCCTTAATAATAATGAACTTAACAGGGTCAATTATATAGTTGATCTTGGAGTGGTCTTGGACAACAAACTGCGCTTTAATTTACACTATGATAAGATTGTATCCAGGGCCAGTAAACTGCTCGGTTTTATTAAAAGACGAGCATACGAATTCAAGAATGTATGGATCACTACATCCCTGTACTGTGCAATAGTGCGCCCAATACTCGAATATGGCTGCATAATTTGGAATCCAGTTTTTGGATCCCATTGTGATAGAATCGAATCCATTCAAAAACAGTTCTTACTATTCGCTTTGAGAGAAACTTATAATCCCCGCGATTATAGAAGCCTTCCACCATATGAACACAGACTCACCCTATTAAATTTGACACCGCTATCAACAAGAAGAACGGTACTGGATACATGTTTTACTTTCGATGTTCTGAGCGGTGTAACTAACTGCGAATATATCTCTAACAAGATTACCCTCAATGACCCTTTAAGACGTAAAAGGCATACTCGGCTGTTAACTGAATATCGGCATCATACTGCATATGCCAGTAATGAACCCATCAACCGTTGCTGTAGAAAATTTAATAATATATCCGACCACTACTCACCTTCCATGTCCAAATTCTTATTCAAGCGTTCTCTATACAAGTCTCTTTCTCTGCCTAATCAACCCAACCTCTGAATTCTCTTTTTTTTCTCTTCTCCTCTTTCCCTTCTTTTTTGGCGTGTTCGTGAAATAATGTCAATTAGGTGGGCGGATTACGCCCACTTCGAATTGCACATCTTTGAACACCAAAACAAGGAAGGGGGAGAAAAGGAAAAAAAAAATTATAAAAAATAAAAAAATAAAAAATAAATACCTGTTAGAATAAGTTAATTAATAAATTTGTAAAGACCTGTTAGAATAAGTAAATTGCCTTGGTTGGCCAATAAATAAATAAACTAAACATTTATGTAACTACAACCTAAACACATGTATTTATTGCAAACAAACATTTAACACATAATAATACAGGGTCCGCCATCTAACGTTTTTTTTTCAACTAGTGCTTATTTCGTGAATGGTAACACTTAGCTCATGTCTGAATTGACAGATAATTAGTTTTATCCTTCCGCTGAACGAATATGGTTGTGTATACGCTTGAACAACGCTGAAAAATATTGCGACATTACTTTGAAAATGGTAATGTAGCAGAATGTGTGCGAAAATTGCGTACGGATTTTGGAAGAAGAGAAGCACCGTCAGCTCCGTATGTTCGTTATCTTGTGAAAAATGTTAAAGAAACTGGTATCCTCATCGATAAACCAAAGCGTGAAAAGCCAAAAGCAGTGCGTACACCCGAGAATATTGCTGCTGTGGCAGAAAGTGTGCGTGAAGCGCCATCAACATCAATTCACCGTCGTTCACAATTGAACATTTCGGAGACATCATTGAGACGAATTTTGCATAAAGACCTTGGTATGACGCCATACAAACTCCAATTGGTTCAGAAGTTGAAGCCAACTGACCATCCAATGCGTTTTCGCTTCGCTAAGTGGGCCTGCGATCGACTTACAGAAGATGCCGATTTTGCCAAAAAAATCATCTTTTCAGATGAAGCTCATTTTGATCTTGGCGGGTATGTAAACAAGCAAAATTGTCGCATTTGGGGCACAGAAAACCCGAACGCATACATTGAAAAGCCGCTGCACCCAAAACGAGTCACTGTTTGATGCGGATTCTGGTCCAGAGGCATAATTGGGCCATTTTTTTCGAAAATGAGCAAGGAGTGGCCGTTACAGTCAATGGCGATCGTTATCGGGCCATGTTGAACAAAGTTTTGTTCCCGAAAATTGAAGAGGAGGACATTGGCAACATTTGGTTTCAACAGGACGGCGCTACGTGCCACACAGCCGAAGCTACACTCGATGTTTTGCGCCCTGTTTGTGAAGATCGCATTATCAGCCGCAGAGCTGATGTCGTTTGGCCACCTCGGAGCTGCGATTTGACACCGTTGGACTATTATTTGTGGGGTGCCCTCAAAGATAAGTGTTACGCCGACAAGCCAGAGACAATTGACGCTTTAAAGGACAATATTCGTGAAGCCATTGGTGAAATACAGCTGCACACAATCGATAATGTGCTTAAAAATTGGACCGATCAAGTAGGCTACTGCATGGCCAGCCGAGGCAGCCATTTGAATGAAGTTATTTTTCATTATTAACCGGAAGGATTGTACTTTCAAATAAAAAAATAAATTTGAGAAAATATTCAGTAGTTTTTTTTATAGTATTTTAAAAAAAAAAAGTTATTTGGCGGACCCTTTATAATACAAACTGAACATTGCTATAAACATAGCCTAAACACATTTAAGCATTCATAGAACAAACAAACGAAACAAACACATAATCATTATTTATATAATTTGTTTATTATGTGACAACAATAAGGTCAGTGCACTTTATGTATATGCTCTAACTATTTATAATACGTTTACACCAAAACTAAAAAACGTTTTATGGCTATTATTTTTTATCTCAAAACACGTCTGTTTACACCGCCTTTTTCACGTTTTAGTTTGACGTTTATGTTTTCTTACTGTTTCATTTTTCCTTTCCTTTGCTTATTTTCGTGAAAAAATAAAACTTTGACGGCTTGAGGTGTTGCCACCTTTCATTTTTACCATGATATGTTGCAACCTTAACAGTGTTTTAATGGTGTTTTATGATAAAACGCTCTTGAGGTGTTTTAAATTTTGTATGGTAAAACACTTAAAAAAAGTCGTGTTTTGGCTCTTAATCGCTATAAATGCTCAAAACACGTTTTGAAGGTTTGGTGTAAACGCACTATTAAGATATTAATTTAACTGGGATATATATATTTATTTTTGGTATTTATTTCTTAAGTCCAAAGCCCGTTATTTTAGTTTATAAGCTTTGCAAATTTTGAAAATGTTAGAACAACGAAGTCATTCAAATGCAACACCGTCCGTGAAACTTCTACAAAGGCAACACTGTTTTCCTGCTTTGTCATTTCTTTTTGTCTCCATTTTGTATTTTGTAAACTTCAACTTTTCACTTTCGTTTTAACCTCACTCGCAAGCACACGTTTGTTTTAACTTTTTAATATATGTACTGAATTGATTAAATAAATACTTTTAGAAAACCATATCTCTGTTTTAATAGGTTATGGGCCCAGACTGCAAAAGTGCGCGAATTGTTTTTTTTTCTTTATATTAAAAAGTTTTAATCTGAGTGAAGAACTCAGCAGCAAAAATTTGTCTAAGTTTTGTTTGTCTGCGTCGGTTTCGGATTTGTGCAAATAATAAAAAAAAAGGCAAAAATGTAGGGTGTCGTTCGAATTGAGCCGCTAAACGCGGAAAATTACGATACGTGGAAAGTGCAGATGTGCGCAATTTTAATAAAAGGTGACTTGTGGTCATACGTGGATGGGACTGAGGAATGACCAAATGACGCTCCGGCCAAGATTTCGTGGAAGCAAAAAGACTTAAAGGCTTGTGCGGACATTTTACTCGCCATAAGTCCATCGAAATTAGGCTTAGTGAAAGAATGTGATAGTTCTAGAAAAACGTGTGTAGTGTACTTAGACAATCATCTCCTAAAAACATAAAGACCACCAGTTAGAACAACTGGTTAACACATGACAATAATTAAACCCAAATAAATTACACACTCACTTTCATATTTCAAACATGCTGAACAGCAAAGTAAACAACTTACCTTGAACTCATAACTGCACTCTATAACTAACGGCAAAACAAACGCATCATGTTACAACAACAGAAGTGTGACTGACGCTTCGTAGCAGCATAGCTGACGATGACGACAGACTGACGCTTCGTAGCAGCGTAGCTGACGATGGTGACAGACTGACCAAGCGTCAGCATTATTCTACACATCTCTTTCAGTTCTACACGCCTTAAGCAATTTTAAACATAAATAGAACAGGACAAAACTGCCTATGCAACCCAAATCAATATAACTAATTGTTAACCAATCCAATTATAGATTTTTGTATTATAGGAGGAGACTTGGAAATTGTGTCAAAATAATTGTAAATTAGTTTTAAGAAAATACTGGTTTTTTTAGTATTTAAGAATTTAAATTTGAAAATAAAGACAGATATTTTCTGACATTGAATGAGCTCACAAGCTTAAACCAATCTCTTTTAAATCTTCTCATAAGCGCGGCTTTTAGCCATAATATCTGAGCGTTGGTGCGCTCCAAAAACACCAAACACTCATCACGAACAGTTCGTGATTAGTGCAAACATAGGACCCTATACGTCTAACACTACATGGCGATCCTGCCCGATTCGATCCTGCAACTACTAAAATATATCCTGTAACCAATCCTCCAACCTTTTCTGGACTTACTTTACCATCAATTTTTAAATTATATTATACGTTTTCAATGTCAACACAAGACGAAATAAACCTAATTTTCGCAAAATGGGAAAAGTTCTTAATCCCTACTGACAAACGCGAAGTCGAAGAATACCAGCCTGAACAATTAACTGCAGAGTATCCAAAATACGTCCCAACTAGTTTGAACAACGCCGGTCCAAAACGGATTACTATAGAAGAATATAAAAAAGGACACAAAAGCATAAACCAGAAAAAGAACAACCTAAAGAAAAAATACGGCGACCAAGAGCTGGCAAAGCGGTAAAAGCAAGGCAACGTGCGGCAGAGCTACACCGGATAATAAGGATAACTGCTGATCCAAAGGAAAAAAAGGCGCTGATAGAAAAACTTCAAATAGAAAAACAGGTTTATGCAAAGAAGAACAAATAAAATGTAATTTTGTTAAATTAATGTACTTTTTTTTATTCCAAATTATTTTAATTGAATTGAATGTTACCAAATATAACTTATATATTTAAATACCTAGCCATGTTAAATAACGAACATAGAGAACAGATAACGATAAATGAGAATATCGACAACAATATTGGGTCCATAGTCACAAAAAATCAAATATATAATATGACATGGACAGTAATAATAACTATAGCAATAATCTCTTAAATAGCTTACATTATGTATAAAATTAATCAATATTACAAAAAATACGTAAGGAAACACATTAACAGAGTCAATGTTTAATATTATTTAAAATTTAATAAATGTTTCTAAATTATAATGACGAAAACTGTAACACTTTGTAAATATCAAGGATGCTATGGTCCACTATTTAAAAAACATTGCATAGCATGCAATAAAAAAAATAATTGATATAGGAAAAATTTTCTATTTTCAATACAAAGGAAACCCTTGGCATCAAGAATGTTTCAAATGTAATAAAGGTAAGATTAGACTAAGTAGATTCGATTTTATCGAGCAAAATTCAATATTATTTTGTAGATATTGTATTTAAGACCCACTTATAACAACAAAACTATGTAAAAAAAAAAATACATATATATATATTTATAATTTAATGGAAGAGCTACATGAAATTTTTAACGAAGTACAAAAAATCAATCTGAACATAAAAAAATCTTCAAACAGAAAGTATACAAAACAAACAATTGATTTAAAAAGTAATTACTTAAATAAATACAAATCGCACTTCAATAAAACTGCTGAAGAAATAAACACGTTAGAAGCATATGAATTGAGCGAACAATTCCTTATTCTATTAAAAGAAACACAAAATCTTTTATTAAATCATACGGTAGATAAACACAAAGAACCCAAAATGTCTGAACTCAATCTTGAACTAATTTTGAAAACAATACCAGTTTTCACTGGAAATCATAAAGACCTAGATGCATTTTTAGCAATCGTAGAAATAATAAACGATACTCACACAGCAGAACGACAAAAACAGTTAATAAATATTGTAATAAATGTAAAGCTATCCTCGAACGTAAGAACAACTTTAGGACACACATCAACCATAGACACTTTTGCAAAACTTAAAACAATTCTTACAAATACTTTCAAAAGTAACTTAACAACCGCACAAATTCACACACAACTTGCTACACTGACACAACGAAACGGTACAGTGACAAATTTCAAAGACAAACTACTTAACCTAACTTCTGAACTAAACAACCTACAAATCAAAGAACTCACACCTGAAACTAACAATCAACAAAGAGATTTAGTCATGAAAATGAATGAATCCTATGCATTGACAATTTTTAAAAATGGTTTAAGTGACGATATAAAAAATACTATATTTGCATCTCAACCAAAATCATTAATCGAAGCGATAAATTTAGCTTTAGAACTAGAGAAAAATATTAAGACGAACAACCAACTATTGTATTTTAGATCAAACAACAATTCATACAACAGACAACAGTACATAAACACAAACAATTCATTTAGAAGACAGCATAACAACAGAAACAACTACAACACTTTACAACAACATAATAGAACCAATAATACATTTATGCAACGACCGCATAACAACACCACATACAGACAAAACCAAAATAATAGAAATCAGAGCTACAATAACAGTCAAAACAATTTCAGAAATAATAACCAACGAAATAATAATCAGAATACGCAAAGACGCAATTTCAACAATAGCTCCACAAACAGAAATTCTAACAATAGAAACTATAATAACAGATTGTATGTTTTTAACAATGAAGACCAGGGAAACGACGATCGCTCGGAGATCACGATAGAAGATCATCCGGGACAGCGAAACTAAACATATACAACATATCGGATAACACTACGAATTACATAATTCTAAAATGTAATAATATAAACAAGCATTTAAAGTTCCTAATTGACACAGGAGCGGATATCTCAATCTGCAAAGTTGAAAACCTAAATAATGACACAGAACTAATGAAGGAAAGGCAATGCAAATTAACAGGCATTACGGACGATGGAATCCTTACACTAGGAACAGTGAAATTAGATCTTGACTTCCAAAACAGTATAGTATCCCATATATTTCATGCTGTAAACAATAATTTTCCAATAGGAACAGACGGCATAATAGGCAGAGATTTTTTCTCAAAATACATGTGCAAAATAGACTACGAAACACAAACAATGACTACAGTACTAGACAATACCGACGTCATTATAAATTTACACATCAACAGACATGCATACGACGTCATTAGAATACCACCAAGGACAGAAATAATACACCCCATTTTTCTAGACATAACAGAAGATAAAGTTATTCTAAACGAAGAGATTCAAAAAGGCATATTTATAGCAAACTCAATAATACCAGCAAAAGGGAAATGCCACATTAAATTATTGAACACGACTGATGCAGAAGTAAAAATAACTAAATTCTCACCAAAAATGGAATCACTCTCAAACTACTTACAAGTAAAACAAACCAATAACAACAATGACAAACGGTTCAGAACATTACTTCAAGAATTAAACATAAACACAAATAATGCTCTGATAGAAATTTTTAGAAAATACCAAAACATTTTCCATTTAGAGAATGAAAAACTAACAGTAAACAATTTTTATACTCAAACACTATCCACGAATGATAATTCACCAACTTACATAAAGAACTACAGATTACCTCAAACTCATGATGAAGAAATACATAGACAGATAAAAGAATTGCTAGAAAACGATGTTATAGAAAACTCAGTCAGTCCTTACAACGCACCATTATTACTAGTACCAAAAAAATCCAGCGACGACACTAAAAAATGGCGATTAGTTGTCGATTTTAGAAAATTAAATGACAAGTTAGTAAACGACAAATTTCCGCTTACTAGAATAGATGATGTATTAGACAAATTAGGACGAGCGAAATATTTCTCAACACTTGACATGACTAGTTCCTTCCACCAAATACCACTCGACAAAAAATCAAGACCTCTGACAGCTTTTTCGACAAATGACGGTCACTACCAATTTAAAAGACTACCTTTTGGATTAAAAATATCCTCAAACAGTTTTCAACGCATGCTTACTTTAGCGTTGACAGGTTTAAGCTCAGAAGCATTCCTATATGTCGACGACATTATAATATTCGTATGCAGCTTACAGCATCACAATGACAATCTAATTAAAGTTTTTGACAGACTTTCAAAATATAATTTAAAACTGAATGCAAGAAAATGCAAATTTCTAAGACCGGAGGTAGTATATCTAGGACATTTGATAACACAAGAAGGTATCAAGACAGACCCCTCAAAGTATGACACAATTAAAAATTATCCTTTACCAAAAAACGCAGACGACGTTAGACGATTTGTAGCCTTTTGTAACTACTACAGACGATTTATAAAAGACTTCGCGACAATTGCACAATGTTTAAATAACCTATTGAAGAAAAGCCAACCATTCAAATGGACAAAACCATGTCAATATGCTTTTGAAACGCTTAAGCAAAAGTTAGTAGAACCTCCAATATTACAATATCCGGATTTTACAAAACCTTTTATTGTAACAACTGATGCTTCAAATTTTGCATTAGGAGCGATTCTATCACAGGGAGAAATTGGACATGACTTGCCCATATCTTACGCAAGCAAAACCTTGCAAAAGCATGATCTTAACAAGCCAATTATTGAAAAAGAATTACTTGCAATCCACTGGGGAATTAACTTTTTTAAACCTTACCTGTACGGAAGAAAATTCATTGTTGTGACAGACCATCGACCTTTAGTCTCATTATTCAGTCACAAGAATCCATCATCAAAAATGACAAGAATAAGACTAGATCTTTCAGATTATGATTTTGAAATCAAATTCAAACAAGGAAAAATCAACACCAACGCCGACGCGCTATCACGTATTCAATTAAATTCAGAAATTTTAATAAATATGATACCCTCAGAAGAGGACAAAACTCAAAATAAAGCATTGGTTATAACAAAAGGAACTAAAAATAAGCTAGCAAATAAAAATGAACAAGAGAACTGCACATCTCAGAACGAGTCTGATCAACTTTTCATATGGGATTGCACATCTATTACTGACGTCAAAAATATAAAAAGATTAAAGTTCATTATAAGCGATAAGAACAATACACGTGTTGAAATTTTAGATGATATCGTACAAGTACGATGTAGTGACAATCCAACGAATCTAGATTCGACTTTGGAGAAACTATCATCTCTTATGAATAAAAATAATATAAAAGACCTAGCGCTAGAGGCAAATGATGCTATTTTTAAAATAATTGATAAAAATGTACTAAAAAGAAAATTTAATAAGCTGCAGCAGAAAAAAAAATTAAAGAGCAATAAATCGCTTAACATATTAATATACGAACCCCCAAAAAATATAACAAGTAAAACCATCCAACATAAATTGATAAAAGAATTCCATGATTCACCCCAGGGAGGACATTTAGGAATTAGAAAAACAATACTAAAACTAAAACAGCGCTTTACATGGAAAAACATGCGGCAAATGGTAAAAAAGTATATAAACAGATGTGAAAAATGTGCTCGCAATAAACAGACGAGACATATAAAAGAAAAGATGACTATAACAGACACTCCGACAACTGGCTTTGAAACAGTTACAATAGACACTGTAGGACCACTCAGAATTTCAAACGGTTATCGATACATACTCACAATGCAATGTGATCTTAGTAAATTTGTCATTGCTCACCCAATCGAAACAAAAGACGCAAAGTCGATTGCAATAACACTGGTAGAACAATTAATTTTAAAATACGGTTGTTTCAAAATATTGAGATCAGACAAGGGTACAGAATTTACAAACGAACTCATGAGGAATATATGCAAATTGTTGAAAATAGAACAAGTTTTCTCAGCACCCTATCATCACGAAACAATAGGAACCCTTGAGAGAAACCACAGAGTTCTCAACGAGTATCTTCTTTCTTTCTCAGACGATGGGGAATGGGATAAATGGATTCCGTACTATACATTTGCATATAACACAACTCCACATGTAGACCAGGTTACTCCCCTCATGAATTAATTTTTGGAAAATTACCGATCCTACCAAATGACATAATAAATGACAAAAGTAAAATATACAATATTGATGATTATGCTAACGAATTAAAAATTCGACTTAGATCTTCCATAAAGAAAGCTAGAGACATAATTAAATTAGTAAAACAAAACCGAAAAATTGATTTTGACAAAAATGTAAATATATCAAACTTCTCAGAAGGAGACCTAGTTTAGTAAAATTAGAAACTAGAAAGAAAAACCAAAGTCCATACCACGGACCATATAAAATTATTCGTAGAGAAGGAGTAAACTCCATATTAGAAATTAATAGCAAACCTAGAAAATTCCATAATAATATGTTAAAACGATTTTTTTTAAGCACTTAACTTAGCATAGAAAATAATAGTCTAAGTTATCTAATAAATTAAAATATTAAGGATGCATTAATCAAAGAAAACTAAAATTATGATACGCTAAAACATTAATATCAAAATAGACAATAAACTAATATCCTATATAATAAGTCACATATAATTATAATAATGTTTACAAAACAACACTTTTTTCAAACCTCCAACATCTTAAAAATTCACAAGTAAATTTTCGCTTAAGGGTAAGGGTGTAGTGTACTTAGACCATCATCTCCTAAAAACATAAAGACCACCAGTTAGAACAACTGGTTAACACATGACAATAATTAAACCCAAATAAATTACACACTCACTTTCATATTTCAAACATGCTGAACAGCAAAGTAAACAACTTACCTTGAACTCATAACTGCACTCTATAACTAACGGCAAAACAAACGCATCATGTTACACCAACAGAAATGTGACTGACGCTTCGTAGCAGCATAGCTGACGATGACGACAGACTGACGCTTCGTAGCAGCGTAGCTGACGATGGTGACAGACTGACCAAGCGTCAGCATTATTCTACACATCTCTTTCAGTTCTACACGCCTTAAGCAATTTTAAACATAAATAGAACAGGACAAAACTGCCTATGCAACCCAAATCAATATGACTAATTGTTAACCAATCCAATTATAGATTTTTGTATTATAGGAGGAGACTTGGAAATTGTGTCAAAATAATTGTAAATTAGTTTTAAGAAAATACTGGTTTTTTTAGTATTTAAGAATTTAAATTTGAAAATAAAGACAGAGATTTTCTGACATTGAATGAGCTCACAAGCTTAAACCAATCTCTTTTAAATCTTCTCATAAGCGCGGCTTTTAGCCATAATATCTGAGCGTTGGTGCGCTCCAAAAACACCAAACACTCATCACGAACAGTTCGTGATTAGTGCAAACATAGGACCCTATACGTCTAACACCATACGTGGTTAAAACTCGAAGCAACATATCAATCGAAAGGGCCTGCTCGTAAAGCGACTCTTTTAAAGCGTGTCGCTCTTGCGCGAATGAAAGAGACCGACAAAGTAAGAGAACATCTTAACGATTTTTTCGACGCGATGTCAAAATTAAAAGAGATTGGTTTGTCAATCGATGATGAGTTGCTAGCCATTTTGCTTTTATATAGTTTGCCTAATTCGTATGAAACATTTCGGTGTGCGTTAGAAACTCGCGATGATTTACCAAAGCCTGAAATACTTCGTCTTAAAATAATAGAAGAGAGCGAATCTAGAAAAGCAAAAGAAGAAAGAAGTGACAGTGAAGTTTTGTATGCAAAAGGACAAAGTCAAAAATATAATAACAACAACAACAACAATCGCTACAAAAATATGAAACGCGAGCAATCGAAACGAAACTCTGGTTGCTACAGATGCGGTAAGCTCGGACATTATGCGAGAGAGTGCAAAGTGAAATTAGAACAATGCAAACAAAGTGAGCAGAAAAACAAAGACAAAGCTTGTGAAAAACAAAGCGTATCGTTGAATGCAATGGAATCGGTTTTTTTGTGTCCAGTTGATAATAAAAAGTGGTGCCTTGATAGTGGCTGCACCTCACATATGAGTGCTGACAAAAAACAATTTACGCAAATGTCAGAAATGAAACAAATGCTTAACTTAGCAAATAATAATTCGACAACAATTACTGGCGTCAGTGACATTGAAGTGGTTGTGAACAAAACAGGAACAGAACAAAACAGAACACTTAGAGATATGCTTTACGTTTCTGATTTACGAACAAATTTGTTATCGGTATCGAAAATGACTGATCAAAATTTTGAAGTGCATTTTCGTAAAAACGAGGCAGTAGTTATTGATAAAGATAAAAAGGTGTTATTCACCGCGAAACGCAATGGCAATTTATATTATATGGAGAACAATGTAAACAGTGCTTTTATAACTCAACCGAAAAATGACATTGACTTGTGGCACTATCGAATGGGTCATCTTAATAAACGCGATCTAAAAGAAATGTCTAAAAAAGGCATTGTTCACGGCTTACATATTGACACGAAAAACAACATATCGGATTGTGAAGTGTGTTTAAGTGAAAAACAAAAGCGTACAATTTTTCCAAAAACTGAAGGAAATCCAACAAGCCATTTGCTAGAAATTGTGCATAGTGATGTGTGCGGGCCGATGCGATGCGCATCCAACTCAGGCGCAAAGTATTTCATGACATTTATTGACGATAAATCGCGGTGGTGTGAGATTTATTTTATTAAACAAAAATCCGAAGTTTTTGAAACATTTATAAAATTCAAAGCGGCTGCAGAGACATTTACGGGCCGAAAAATAAAATCGTTGCAGTCAGACAACGGCCGCGAATATTGTAATCGTGAATTTGATGCGTATTTGGAAAAACATGGAATAAAGCGCCGATTAACAACGCCTTATACACCTCAGCAAAACGGTATAGCCGAACGCAAAAATAGAACACTTGTGGAGATGGCGAGGTGTATGATGAAACAAGCTGGTGTGCCTCCTATGTTTTGGGCTGAAGCAATAAATTGTGCGTGTTATATTAGAAATCGGTGTATAACAAAATCTTTAGGCGAAATTCCTCAAAGAATTTGGAAAAACAAAATGCCAACCGTGATTCATTTTGAAGTGTTTGGCTCAAAAGCATATGTGCTAAATAAAGAAAATAAAAGTAAATTTGAATCTCGCTCTGAGCCATGTGTGTTAGTGGGGTACTCATCCGAATCGAAAGCGTATCGATTGTGGTCAAAAGACAAGAGAAACATTATAATAAGTCGCGACGTAAGATTCATAAATGAACCCGGGTTTGACAATGAATACCAAGAAATATGTGATTTTGAAAACAAAAGTATTGACGATAAATGTATTGAAATTGAAATGTCGGAAAATAAACAGTCAGTATCAATTCAAACTGATACAAATGTGGTCTCGGCTGATGATCTTAACCATGTACAAAATCAGAAACGTGGCAGGGGACGTCCAAAGATTCAACGATTAGGTGAACGCGGCAGACCGAAAAAGATTTTTCAGATACCCAGTAGAAACTCACATCAAGTAGATGAAAATGTCTCAGAAGACGAGTCAGCGGAAGAGGAGTTTGAAGATTGTGAAATGGCATGCTGGTCAATAGAAGCAGATCCATCGATTTGGAGCGAAGCTATATCCGGTAGTAGTGGAAAAAATCACTCGAGGACGAGTTTTTGGCGCAGATACAAAACAACACTTGGGAAATTGTCGAGCGACCACAACAACGAAAAGTTATCGGTAATCGAATAGTGTATCGTACCAAAGACAACGGCAGAAAAAAGACGCGTTTACGTCAACGTTACGCACAACGTCCAGGGGAGGACTTCAACGACACATATTCACCAGTGGTACGTTCAACGTCGATCCGTTTGTTGACAGCATTGGCTTGGAAATACATCAGATGGATGTTGTCACTGCATACCTTAATGGCAGACTTGAAGAGAGCGTGTTTATGGAAGTTCCAGAACATTTAGTTGACGTTTTAACTAAGCTAAAAGCAGGTGAAAAAATGGGGTCTCAAGACAAAACCGAGCATAAAAAGGACATCGAAATCACAGCGAATAGGTGGCTTAAGGCACTGAAATCGAACCCTAATCCAGTATGCTCATTAAAGAAGGCATTATATGGCTTGCGTCAATCAGGACTGATGTGGTATAATCGACTAACAATGCAGCTTAATCAACTTGGCTTAAAAGCATCTAAACAAGATCCATGCTTGTTCGTCAAGCAGAAAGGTAAGCAGATTTTATTGGTCACCATATACGTAGATGATTTATTAGTAGCGTCGAACGATGAAAATTGGTTAAAAGGAGTAAAATAAATGCTTACTCAATCATTCGAGATGAAAGATATTGGGCCAGTAAAGTGTTGCGTGGGAATAGATTTTCAACAAAACTTAAAATCTCATCAAGTGTTTTTATCGCAACGCAGCTATACGGAAACAATATTGGAGCGATTTAATATGACGCAATGCAAGCCTGCGCATACTCCAATCGAAAACAACTGTAAACTGATTAAACCGGAAGCAGCGGACGAAAAAGTCATGGCAAAGTATCCGTATCAAAGTCTTATAGGGGCATTAATGTATCTCGCGGTCACAACGCGACCAGAAATATGATATTCCGTCATCTACATGAGTCAATTCAACACAAATTATAACGAAGAGCTTTGGAAGGCTGCGAAACAAATACTGCGGTACCTAAAGGGCACTACAGATTATGGCTTGCTATATTCTAAAAACGGCAAGGAATTATACGGCGTGGTTGATGCAGACTGTCATGGGCACCTGTAATACATTTTATGAATACCCTTGGTATTTCCATTAGCGCCCTCTAGCGTGACAGTGCACACAATTTTTGGTCGCATCTATATGTGGCATCTCGATGAGGTTCGAGAACATTCAGAAAAAAATGGCGATAAACCTGCTTGAGGTGGATAAACACCAACAACAATAGCAAAATTAGTTTCGGCGCGAATAAACCGGTCTGAAAAATGGCGTGATCCGACACGCGCTTGAATCGGTAGCCAATGGGAATACCGAAACAAGCGTCGGTTAACGGCCATTTTTCGACGTGTCATCCAAAAGTCTAAACCAACCATTACCTACTCCCCTCGGTTACGGTCGATTCCACCGAAAAAGAAGCGAAGTTGGAAAAACATCGGTAGTTTGCCCGTCTAAATGCCTCGAAAAGTAATGCGTACTTACCTTAACCGATGACAGGTGGCAACACTGCCAAAGTACCAAAAATCATCGAACTGGGAAAAAATACAACCCTGGGTAGACGATGCGGTAGCTGAGTTCGGCCATTCGAGATTGGAGTGACGACAAGAACGACAACTGCAACCGAAAGTCTGAGTTACCTGTGCATCTACAAGCAAAGTAACAAAACCGAAGCTACGACAACCAAATTAGCCACTTCTGCCGTATCTGAAAAGTCATCTTCACTTGTCATTGGAGAGGATGACGAAGATCTTAGCTTCTCAGCGAACACTTACAACAGCTCTAGTGGCAGCAGCGAGCACTCTCAGCATTCAATAAACACTCGGTCTGCCTCTACCACTCACATCTTAGCAAACTTCGCATCCCCAAAGGAACAGCTCTGACAGCAAAAGTGGTAAACGATAATTACAACACCACCGAGACTCTACTTCGAGAAAAGGATCAAGATAACTGTGATATTAACGCGGTAGCATCCTCTATACCTGAAACTTCACCACCAGTTGCTGCAACACCCGAACTGCTAAATGAAGCAATTGTTGAAGTGGCAAATGGTACCATCAAGTGCAACCAAACGCTGACCGTTTTGCTACCGGCGGCTCAACATTCGCAACAAATACAGCTGCAGACGGTGCAGTTCATGAGGAAATTGGGAGGGGGCGATAGAGTCAGGTAAGCTGGGGTCCACACGGCCAAGTTTATGGAAAAAAGGTTTACTCCATTTATGTTTCAGCCAGGAAAATACACGACCAGTCGACTGAGGCAACATTTGGATGTGCCTACCACCCCACCAACCACAACAGTAACTAATTACAAGAACTAGTGCTCTGCGGTGCGAGAAAGGCAGCACGCTTCATTGAAACTGGCGCAAGGCGGGGCGCAAACATCTACTGCACCCACCACGACCGGTAGCGCTCGCCATCACCAGCTAACGTTTAGCTGCAGCGCAGCAACGGCAGACTCAACATCACCCAGCGGTTCAGCACCATCACCAGTATCAGTAGCATCGAGCGCTCCTCGGAGCAGCAGCGCTAACAGCACCAAACTTAGCATTGGCTACAGCCAACAACATCAAAAGCAGCAGCGTAAGCTTAAGCAATGTAGTGGCTATTGCTAACGTCAGCAACGAGCGCTACGGTCGCTGGCACCGGCTAGCAGGGGGCTGTGGTACAGCAGCACACCATCGTCATCACAACCACACTGCCACCCAAACCACAACCACTACTGAGCCACCTCCACACACCACCACGTTGCCCTTTCTACCACCAAAACCAACACCAACCACAACCCCGACATCATCATCTCCACCAACTGTTAAAATAACGATGAGAACTAAAACAAAACATAAAAAAGAAGTGAAGCAAAGAAATCGTGAAAATTTTGAAAAAAATATAACGAATAAGGGAAGTGTGAATTGAAAAAAAAGCAGCATACGAAATAATCTGAAAAGAAAAGTATGCAAAGAAAGAAGAAATGTGAAAAGCTAAAACCAAAACATAGAAGAGAAGTGAAAAAAAAAACTAAGAAGTCAGGAAATTAAAAAGTGAATTGAAAATTAGCTAAAGTTTAAAAAGCAAATAGAAAGAAAAGAAATAGTAAAAGACTTAGGAGAAGGAAAAGAATGGTAAAGTGAAAATCGGAAAACTAAAAGAATAGAAAACTAAAAGCTAAAGATAGTGAAAGAAAACACTGAAAGAAATTTAAAAGTTAAAGTAACAAGAAGAAAAAGGTGAAAGAAAATACAAAGAATAGAAAACTAAAAGCTAAAGATAGTGAAAGAAAACACTGAAAGAAATTTAAAAGTTAAAGTAACAAGAAGAAAAAGGTGAAAGAAAATACAAAGAATAGAGAACTAAAAGCTAAAGATAGTGAAAGAAAACACTGAAAGAAATTTAAAAGTTAAAGTAACAAGAAAAAAAAGGTGAAAGAAAAGTAAAAGTTGAAAGAATAGAAGAAAACGTCAAAAAAAGGGTGAAAACTAAAAAAAAAAAAAAAAAAAAGACAGAAGAAAAGTAAACTGACAAGAAATCAGAAAGTTGAAGAAAGGTAGAGTGCAAACGGAACGACGGTAGAGTAAGAACTAAAAATAAGAAAATAAGTGAAAGTGCAGAAAACATACATTGAAAAAAAAACATAAGAAGTGTAAAACTAGAAAAAAAAAATAAAATAAAACTAAAAGAAAAAATTCAAAAATACAGAAAATTAGACGAACGAAAAAGAGTGAAAGAAAGAAACAATAAGAAAAGTAAAAGAATAGAAAACTAAAATTTAAAAAGAGAAAAAGAAGTGTAAAACTAGAAAAAATAAGAAGTAGAAAAGTGAAAGAAAAACTAAAAGAGAAAATTCAAAAATACAGAAAATTAGACGAACGAAAAAGAGTGAAAGAAAGAAACAATAAGAAAAGTAAAAGAATAGAAAACTAAAATTTAAAAAGAGAAAAAGTTGTGTAAAAATAGAAAAAAATAAGAAGTAGAAAAGTGAAAGAAAAACTAAAAGAAAAAATTCAAAAATACAGAAAATTAAACTAACAAAAGAAACTAAGTGAAAAAAAAGCATTAAAAAAGTAAAGTAAAATGAAAAAAATAAAACTATATAAAAGAACAAAAGAACTTAAATGAAATAGAAAAGCTAAAAATTTGACAACGAATATAAAAGAAAAAAATAAACAATGAACAACCGCCACAATGCCCAGCTAAGGGAACAACAACCACCTACACTACCACCAACAACCTCAGCATCTCTTCATCATCAACAACATCACGATCATCCGCTCCAGCAACAAGACCCAGCTACAACACCAACTACATCCACCATTACGGCACTCACCCCAGGTTTGCTAAACTGTGGCCTGGGATTGGTAAGCGTTTTTATTAAATACAAAAAAAAAATGGAAGGAAGCAGGGCGGGCGGGGTAAATGATTTATTCATGCACTTGGATGAAATACCAGCAGCAGCTGAAGATTAAAAATTCAAATGCAGCTGAGTTATTAAATTAAAAAAAATTAAACAGAAAATTATAAATGTTTATAATAGAAATTATTATTTTGGTTTTCAGTAATTGCCTAACGAAAAAAAAAAGGGAAAGATGAAAATAACGTTTATTACATGCAGTTACTATTGAGTGGCTTTTATTTTGCAAACATTTTTGAAAATGCCAACAAAACTTGTTGATGTTAGCTAAATAAAACTTATTTTTTTGTCTTAAATGCATTTAGTAAAATTTATGTATTAAAATATATCTATTTAACCGCATAAAGAAAAAAAAAAACAAAAATAACTTACGTATTACTTACATTTAAATTATGATAAAAACGACAAAGCAACATCTCAATAATTTTCCATTTTAAACACTTACCTGCATAAATAAATGTTGTTCAACCATTTCCTTTACATATACACACATATAAAGAAAAAATAAAATATAAACAACACATGCTTATTAACGTCGTTAACTTGCGCGATTTTTTTAAACTTAGTTTAGCCGTTAAGCTTATCAATAACATTCTCTAACCAAAAGCTAAAGTGAAAATTACCTATAAAAAACAAAACCTTTGATCATGAAAATCCACATTAATTCCTGAGTTTTTAGTTTTTATTTGAATAAAATGTATCGAATTTTGGCAAGTATTTTAGTTTCTTATATACACACAAAACTTTAAGGCAATTAATGCCAATTTGAAAATATTGAAGTAATTAATATTGCTATTTTTATCTGATTTGTTTGTCTCTATATCTCTAACACACACACACACACACACACACACACTATCTCCAATACTCTAAAGATTACCATGCATTGTAGTAAATGCGATAAAATAAAAAAAAATACATGAAAATAAAATTAACTTAAAATAACGCGAATTTAAAATAAAACTAAAGAATAGTAAACCCAATATAAAAAGAAAATTAACTTAAAATAAAGCGAATTTAAGCCAAAAAAAAAAAAAAAAAAACTCAAAGCCTATTAAAACGAATAGAACTTAAAACTTACTTAAATCAAAGCTAGTTTAAACAGAAACTAAACTAAAATAAGACTAATTTAAGCTAAAACTAAATGAAAATAAAATCCAATTAAATTCGAACTAAATCAAAATGAAACCAATTAAATTGAAAACTAATTTAATCAAAAATAAAATTAATCTGAAAACTAATTGAAACAAAAATTAAATTAATCTAAAACCAATTTAAACAAAAATCAAATTAATCTAAAACCAATTTAAACAAAAATCAAATTAATCTAAAACCAATTTAAACAAAAATCAAATTAATCTAAAACTAATTTAAACAAGAATACAACCAATCTAAAAACTAATTTAAGCAATAATAAAATTAAACTAAAACTAATTTAAACAAGAATTAGAGTAATCTAAAGTTAATGTAAATAAGAAGTAAATTGATCTAAAACTTATTTAATCAGGAATTATATCAATTTGAAACTAATTCGAGCAAGATTTAGATCAATCTAAAACTAATGTAAACAACAATTAAATTGATTTAGAACTTGTTTAATCAAGAATTAAATTAATCTAGAACTAATTTTTCTTGAAATTCGCCACTCCTATGTCGGGATAGTTATTAAGATATTTAATATATATGTAAAACAAAAAAAAAAATTCTCCATAAATTACCAGCCATATTAAATATTACCTATACTATGTAAATCTTAAACCATGAGTTTTTAGATTCAAAAGGAACAGGTGGCGTAGACGAGACAGGGCGGCGTAAGTATGGAAGTTTTTGGGGTGACCTAGACCCCGGCGCAGGGTCACCATGGCTGGTCTTTTGGGGCCAGAAGGGGAGGGTTAGCCAAGGGCGATCGACCAACAGCAAAGATCGACCCACGAGACGTGCCAGCGTGGCAACAGCGAGCAACCGGCTCAGTTTCCTTCCAGAGTTTCAGCACTTTCGCATAAAATAATCGAGTTTTTTTATAATCTTCGGTTGAGATTTTTGCTTGTTTATGGTTTTTTCTACCAGGCGGTAATTTTTCTTTTAAACTGGTACGATTTTTTATTCTAGTGTAGTTTCCGTCTGTCAGTCCGGGCTGGCAAGAACACCACCCCATCCGGCGAGCCTTAGCCGCGCGATACGCCAGCGTACCAGTGCTGCCAGAGGGACGACAGGGATGCGCAACAAGGGCTACCTAGCCACATGACGCATCTACCGCAAATACGGTAAGGAAACATGACAAGACTGGGGCTCCAACATAAGTGACAGAAGGTCATACAGCGGCTATGCATTTATATTGGCTGGTGCAGCAATAAGCTGGGAAGCACGCAAGCAACGAACGGTTGCGCTTTCAAGCACGGAAGCCGAATACATGGCCATATCCGAGGCGACAAAAGAAGCATTGTATCATCAAAATATCCTGAGAGACCTGCAAATGCCATGTAATGGCGTCACATTGTTTAACGACAGCCAAAGCGCACAAAAATTAATTCAATGCTTGGGCTATCGTTCACGCACAAAGCACATTGACGTGCGTCATCATTTTGTAAAAGACTGTCATCAAAGCGGAAAGATCACATTGACATACATGCCTACTGAAGAAATGCCTGCAGACGTTTTAACAAAAGGTTTGAATGGCGTCAAGCACCTCAGATGTATTAAATCATTGGGCATTGTTAACTATCATAGGAACGATGTGCAGTTTCATCACTTCGGGGGGAGGTGTTAGAACAACGAAGTCATTCAAATGCAACACCGTTCGTGAAACTTATACAAAGGCAACACTGTTTTCTTGCTTTGTCATTTCTTTTTGTCTCCATTTTGTATTTTGTAAACTTCAACTTTTCACTTTCGTTTTAACCTCACTCGCGAGCACACGTTTGTTTTAACTTTTTAATATATGTACTGAATTGATTAAATAAATACTTTTAGAAAACCATATCTCTGTTTTAATAGAAAATAAAATCAATCACGTCCTGAGTTTTAAACTAATTGCTCTTTGTTTTCATTTCTAGTACGCGTAAAACTAATTAACCGCATAAACCACGCATAAAATTAAATAAGAG
Source organism: Dichetophora obliterata (assembly GCA_963920525.1). Lineage (NCBI taxonomy): Eukaryota > Metazoa > Arthropoda > Insecta > Diptera > Sciomyzidae > Dichetophora > Dichetophora obliterata. Next base: position 68,527,061 of record OY986438.1, on the reverse strand, counting down.
CGTCAAACTCTACAAGGGTATTTATAGAATAGATGAGATATATGAAATTTCAGATCAATCCAAAGTAGGTAATATTTTAATATTTTAAAAAAATCACAAAATTTAAAATAGGAGATTATTTCAATAAAATGCAATTCAAATATTTTTTAAACTATGAATAATATTGACAGAAAAAATATGCGGCAACGTTGAATAACCTGGAAGTTATGAAAGTTTTTCCTAAAAGCGAACCGTTTAAACAATTTCGAGTTTGAGTCTACTTAATTCATTTTTGCGTAAAAAATTCCAAAAAATCTCAAAATGTAAAATTTTAAAAAACAACATCTTGAAAAATTACAACTGAAACTTTCCTATAAGACCTTATTATTTATTATTGTGTTAATTTTCTATGATTTAAATACAAATTCTAAATGTTTGATAGCTTAAATCATTTTTAATTTTATATACAAATTCTAGTTGTTTGATAGTTTAAAATCGTTTATTTAGCTTTAGGTCATGTTGTGAGGGTCGGCATTTTTTTTACGCGTGGTGTGAACACCTCCTGTCATCGAAAATGATATCTCCTTTCGTTGCAATCTTTGACATAACGTCAGAAATAACCGGTCATTTCTGTACAACCACTTCATTATCCTTTTGTTTTTTTTTTCTTCTCAAAACCCCATTGCGTCTGGAAGGGCCATTCACTATGTGGTCTTTTCGCAATCAACTGCATTCGAAAGTGTTCATCATGTGTCGCTTGTCGCGAATACCACTATAGTTTACGTCGTTCGGATACGGCATACGAAAGTTGCCCGTAGGGCGGGTTCACCGTGTTGTGGGGTTTAAGGAAAACACAGGTGATATACAACAAAGCGTGAGCCTGTGAAAACCCTAAAAATTGAATAAAAATAACCAATTTTATCAAAACGCACTATAATAGGGCAAATACGCAATATCTTGAATGACCCTAATGTTAAAATGCAGGTTGGTCTTTGCCTTAATGAATGCCATCTAGGGCCACCAAAATGCGACGTAACTCCAATTTTATTTTCTTTTGACCGCTTCCTTTCGCTTAACCTGAGAAGGTAACATGTGCTCAATTTGGCGGCAGCCAATCACAAGCGGTTATGTGGCGTGGGTGTGTTGCATGATGGTGGAGAATCAGGTGAGGACAAGTAAATTACCGACAACACAGCAAAAACAGTGATTGACCAATGTAAACGGTCCCAAAATACCGGAAAAACTGGCAACCCTGGCCATCTGACAGTTGTTCGACAACGAAAAATAGGAGAAAGGGCGAAAAAGGCTAAGAGGTGACGGGCTCTAAAAAAAATTAAGAGGAAGAAAACACAATTAAAAATTCAATTCGAAGCGACTTAAAAGTATATTCAAATTGGTTACAACAAAAAGCACCCTGGGAATTAACGGCGCAAAAAGGAAAAACTTTTTGGGGAAAAATTCTTTTGGGTTGCTGAAGGTAAAAAGACCATGGCAGCAGCTACCTGAACACAATAATCCTGTTGTGGACTTATGTTGTTTTTGTTTTTCCCACCTTTGACAGATACAACAGCACTTCTGCGATTAGCGAATGGGCGCCAAAACCAGCACAATTGTCCAAACACCACGTTCAGCATAGCCGAAACAGCCCCATTACCACTGGCAATCCACCACCACAGGGACACTAGGTTTTTTTTTCTTCTTCTTTTCGTACGATATTCCAATAAGGTCATATATGTACATTACGTATGGACTAGTGTTGCATGGAGATCCTTATAACAAGATTTGGATACGCGGCAACCCCTATTTTTGTGAGGTTTATAAAAAAAATGCATGAGCCAAAAAATGGGGAGGTGGGGTGGGGGTAAATGGCTCCTCATCGGGGTCAAAGGTGGGGGAAAACGAGACAAAATACACGAAACGCTTCACAACTCTCGCCGGGTCGCTCCTAGAGAGGTGAAATGTAAGACCGACCCCCATTATTTTTCCCCCTCCCACAATTTTTATGAACATACTAACCCTCTATCTGCGCTCCTTTGGGTGGCTCCCATACTAAGTTTTATTTTTTATAAAATTACCCGCCACCGCCCTAACTAGCCCCAGAGTGTCCCTAGAGGAGTCAAATATATGACCGACCCCCAATATTTTTGTTACCCCAGCAGTTTTTAAGAACATACCTCCATCTTTAATCATTAGGGTGGTCCCGATACAAAAATTTTTAATTTTTAAAAAAAAATTTATTACTAATATAAAAACATTTTTTTATAATTTATACAAATTATATAGTGATAATTAAATTAATTCATTTTTATTATGAGAAGGGTATTTCTTTCTATTTTCATGGACAACCTGAAGCAAAAAAATTTTTCTTCTTCGTTGCGGCATAATACGTTGTTATATTCTTCTACCAATTTCACCCCTCTTTCTGCAGCGTCATTCACAGCATGTAATTTACTCAATATTTCTATCGCTTGCTGGTACTCCTCGCGTTCTTCCCATTTTTCTGGGTCAGTAGCAATAAAATCCAACGACAATCCAAAGCGCACAAAAAATTTTAATGTTTCAGTTGTTACGTATTGGCTTAAATCATTATTTATCTGTTCTTTACTTATTTGTTTTGATGTCACGTTAATTCTCTTCACACCTCTGAATCTAAAAATATTTGCTGAACAATTTTGATTGACACCGCTACCGCAGTGCTCTGAATTGTCATCGCATTCTTTTTCCAATGCTTCATCAACGTCGTCGTCTTCCTCGCTGTTTATGTTTTTCTCATATTTTTCTTTCTCCTCCTTAAATGCTATAATTGCGTTCGCCATTTTACGTTTGGTGCCGCAGGGAACATTTTTATCAAATAATGCGAGGGAAACAGCTTCACCACTTAGATACCAAAGATGTCCAGAGAACCTCTTCCACAATCTTTGCGCCACATCCTCATCAATTAAAGCGTAATCAGAAATCGCTACCAAAAAATTAAAATCGTTATATGGAGCTTCGATTGCACTGGTGGCTGTAAACCAAGCTTTGACTTAAAGAGTTACAATAAAAATGGTAATAATGCGAAGTCCACTTAGTTCGTCTGTATTAAAGCCGAAATGTTTTCGGAATAAAAACATTTTTTAGCAGTATATGGCTTTCGCCATCCATCGAGCATGACTGACGGCTCCTGGTGGTCTAAAATGATAATTTGGAAAATTTTCACCAAGAAACAATAAAATAATTTGAAGAAACTCTTTATAGTCATCTCTTGGTTGCTTTTCCTTCAGTTGCGCTAAACAAAAAGACTTGATCTCGTCTTTAACTTTGATTTGTATTTTTTCTGCAACCGTAGCATCTTCTATGCCAGAAGTATAAAGTTTATCTTTAATGTCTTTCCATTGCCCTTTGAAACGGGAAAAAATCGGCACTCCTGGCCCAGACATTTTACCGAATTCAGCTTCAAACACTTCTTTTAATACCAATTCATAAATGTGATGTCTGCATGGTAGATAGAAAAGATCTCTTTCTAATATTTGCTCCAAAAAGATTGCTGCACCTTGAAATTGGCCAGTGTTTGTTGACGTGGTATCGAATGAAATTGCTTGAACACGGTCAGTGATTTTCCACTCATGCAAAAGCCCGTAAACGGCATCCGCAATACGCCTACCTTTACCTTGACCCGACGGTATCTTTGGCACGCCAAGTAGCTGCTCCTTTCCATCGTATGTGACGATGACAGGAAGACGATCAACTTTTTTATCGGTGCGTTGCAAGTCCGGAAACATTTTGACATCCCAGTGCACATTGAAAAACTTTGTTTCGGCCATCTGTAAAATTACTCGCTAAGTTTTACAGAAATATAATATTTATATAAAATAGGGCATACCTGTGGATTTTCCTTTAAAAATGTAGCAATCTGCTGTCTATTTTTTGTACGGGCTTGTCTAAGAGACTTTCGGTTGATTACATACATTTTTGGATCAAGTTGAAAAGCTCGTGCAGCAGCAATCAATATCCGAACTGCTGCTACGTCTGATGTCTTACATCTATCGAAAACAGACATAAGATCCGGAGTAATGCATTTGATTGTGCCTCTTCTTTCTTTTGGTATTCTCTTACAGGAAACCATTGCATCATCGACAGTTTCGAGCTCATTTTCTGATTCTGAATCTGCTCCTGACACTGAATCTAAGTGGATGTAATCTTGCCATCTAAAATTACACAGTACACATTTGTAAATATCATAATTACACTGTAAAATTATATTTCTATTGTAATAATCATAGTTACCCGCTACTGCAGATTCGTTTTGAATTTTTGCGCGTTTTCTCCGCTTATCTTCTAGCCCTTTTCGTTCCGCTTGTCTTTTCTGTTTTTTACCTAAAATCTTGTCAACACCCGCCATGCATCCTTGACGCCCCTTTACTTTTTATTTATTTATTTATTCGTTAAGCTTAATACAAGCTGATTAACTAAGAACTAATCTTATTCTAACAGGGTCTTAACTTATTCTAACAGGGTTTATTTATTTATTTTTTTTTCTCTCTCCTTTCCTTGTTTTAGTGTTCGAAAGATATCCAATTCATGGTGGGCGTAATCCGCCCACCAGAAAAACGTAATTATAAGAACACGTCAAAAGGGAAATACGGAGAGAAAAGTAATAAAGGGAACTTACAATAATTAACAGGGAATATGTATCATATCTTACAATAATTGTAAGAAAAAAATTATAGAGGGGGAAAAATGGCGTTGGAGTTAAGAAGAAGTGGCGTTGGAGTTTAGAAGGGCATTTCGGAGTCGAGATCTGCTCAGATGAAAATCAAATTCGCTGATCAAATTGTTAGTTACACGAAGCATCCTGGTTACAGGTTCACTGCAGCCATAGTCGGTACGATGGAAGTTGAGGTGGAAGAGAGGAATAGACCTAAGGTTACGTGGGTTGGTATTAAAGGATATTAATTGGAGTAGTGCAGGGCAGTTAATGGTACCGCATACAAGTTGATGAATGAAGAGTACATCTGCAACTTCTCTTCGTTTTGCAAGAGATTGCATGTTAATCAACTTCAGGCGGTCTGCATAAGGAGGTAAGTTGAAACTGTCAGAACCGGGAAGACCGCGTAGTGCGAACCTAATGAATCTTCGTTGAACGGATTCGCACAGAATGGATGTTGTAGATAGGAGACCAAACCTGGCTGGCATATTCGAGGATGGGTCTAACAAAGGTAAGGTAGAGAGATTTAGTAACGTAAGGGTTGGAGAATTCTCTGGACCAGTGTTTCACAAAACCCAGTGCAGAATTGGCTCTACTAATGATATTATCAATATGAGACCTAAAATTAAGTTCCTTGTCACATATTACACCTAAGTCCCTTAAAAAGCTTACAGGAGGAACTGGCTTGCCGAGTAAGTAATATGTTCTTGGGGGAAGCTGGAGACGCTTGCGTGAATATGTAATAGCTTGACATTTACTAACGTTGAGCTCTAGAAGATTTTTTTGACACCAAAAAGCTTAAAGGCGTGAAGATAATTTGTGAGATCAAGAGGAGAACGAGAAATTAAATATGCGCGCCATAGTTTGTTCCTTTTGTTGCGGAGTACACGTAGTTCCTTATTGTACCAGGGAGGACATGACGAAAAGTTTTTCTGCCTGGTGAAGGGGACAGAATGTGTGAAGCAGCCGAAAATTATGTCATAGAAGTGAGCAACTCTTTGCAGTTGCAAAAAAGCAATATCTTCCTGGTTGGTTACCATTTCGAGTACATTTGCATGTGCGATGTCAAAAAGATCATCTAATTTCTCGACAAACTCAGCCTCCTTTTTTCTTTGTGTTTCGCCACCTCTTAAAGTATTCTTTTGTAAGGCTAACCATTCTGCGACCAAAGAATTCACCTTTATTTTCACATTTCTCCTTTGTTTAGTCGGAATAAATGCTTGGCGCCAAAAAACCATGACAGTGTCGGTTACCAAAGAACCACTTTCGTCGGCACTTATTTTACGCACTCCAGTACCATAAAAATACATTCTAAGCACTTGTTGTCTAGACGGCAACTTTGCTCCCGCTATATTCGAGCATGGTTGTCCGATCAAAAAGAGATCCGTATGTGATCTCAAACTACTCGCAATGCCCGTCGATGTTAATGCCATTTTTTACTTTGAAATAAAAAATAATAAAAATGAATTAATTTAATTATCACTATATAATTTGTATTAATTATAAAAAAATGTTTTTATATTAGTAATAAAATTTTTTTTAAAAATTAAAATTTTTTGTATGGGGACCACCCTAATGATTAAAAATGGAGGCTAGGTATGTTCTTAAAAACTGCTGGGGTAACAAAAATATTGGGGGTCGGTCATATATTTGACTCCTCTAGGGGCACTCTGGGGCTAGTTAGGGCGGTGGCGGGTAATTTTATAAAAAATAATATTTAGTATGGGAGCCACCCTAAGGAGCGCAGAAAGAGGGTTAGTATCTTGATAAAAATTGTGGGAGGGGGAAAAATAATGGGGGTCGGTCTTACATTTCACCTCTCTAGGAGCGACCCGGCGAGAGTTGTGAAGCGTTTCGTGTATTTTGTCTCGTTTTCCCCCACCTTTGACCCCGATGAGGAGCCATTTACCCCCACCCCACCTCCCCCATTTTTTGGCTCATGCATTTTTTTTATAAACCTCACAAAAATAGGGGTTGCCGCGTATCGAAATCGAAAACTCGTGCACTAGTCCAACCCTAATGTACATATATATGAACGACGGGCTTATGCAATAACGTGACAAGCCACATGATCGAATCAATTTTTTAAAGGTTTCCTAAAGTATCCGCATACAATTCCAAACTTTTGTTCGTAAAACAACCTATTTTGTTTTGTTGGTCAAAAGTTCAATGCTAAGTATTTCCAAATCTGTTATTTTTTGTGGCATGTCGGGTTCTTGCAGTAAGCCCTTCATATATATGTCAATGCAACGACCATATAAGGGTTGAACTGTTTTTGTTGTATTAACGTAACCTAAGGGCAAATCTGACTGGAAAGCCCTAAGAATTAGGCGGGTTTATGGTTATATTTAAACTATAATTATCTGAACCTTAAAATTTATATACCTTTTTTTTGTGATCTAAGGCTAAACAAGCTATAATTTGGAAACCCAACAAATCGAAATTAACATATAATTTAAAAATAAACTAAACAAAATATTTCTTTTTTGAAACACAATAAAATTGGACTTTAATATAAAATTATATTAAACTTCAAATAAAGTAAACAAAATATATTTTGGGAAAACCAATGAAATTAAACTTTAAGGTAAATCAAACAAGCAAACAAAATATATTTTGGAACAAGATAGAACTAAAATTTATCGTAAATTAAAATTAACAAAATATATTTTGGAACAAAATGAAACAAAAATGAAAATTTTGAAACTCAAATCAAAAATTAGATTTAACTCAAATTAAAATAAACCAAAAAAATATTAGAAACTCAATAAAATTGAGTTTTAACTTAAATTCGAATAAGCCAAAATATATTTTGAAACAAAACGAAACCAAAATTTAACTTAAACTACAGAAAACAGAAAATATTTTGGAATAAAATGAAACTTAAAGTAAAATAAATAGCCTCTATTTTGAAGCTCAACGTAACTAAAATTTAATTTAAAATAAACTGAACAAAATATATTTCAATAAAATTAAACTTTAATATAAATTAAATTAAACTTCAAATGAAATAAACTAAAATATATTTTGATACAAACAATAAAATGGAGCAATAATGGAACTTATAAAATGGATATTTTGGAACGAAATCAAAACCAAAAGTTAATTTAAATTAAATTCAATAAAATATATTTTGGAAACCCAATGAAACTAAAATTTAACAGTAAAAATAAAATAAACCAAAACATATTTTGGAAACCCAATAAAACTTAACTAAAAATATTTTGGAACAAAATGAAATTAAGGTTTAACTTACATTAGTAGGCCAGGCGCACGTATAGAAGCGGTCGAAGAAGAGTAAATCCCTAGCAGACCGAGGGCGCAAGTCTGGTTACCTTTCGAGCCATCAGAGGCAGACAAAATTCTGGAGACTTTAAGAGTCTCCAACCCCACTTTCCAGTTCATAACTGGAGGGTTGTCAAAATTAAGGATCCCAAGAATGACGCTGGGCAGGCTGTCCTATCTTTGGACGAGGCATCTCTGTGTCCCATAGGTAAATGCGATGGGTAGGCTCGCTTCGGGGTCACGAAGATGCTCGTGAAAATATATAAAAAAGATAAGCTAGCGGATAAAGCAAGTGTGGAGAAAAGCACTCCTCCAAGGGAAGGGGTCACACAAGAGTCAGCGGTTAACGCGACTGTAGATGCTGACCGAGCGTCGACAAGCGCACCTTCGACGGAGGTTGTGGTAGAGGTAGACTGGGTGTCGGTAGGGTCGTCGGTTCATGGTATTGCCGACATAATCGATGAGGTTTCAGAGAAGCAACTTCTAGAATCTGATTCGCATAATGTAGACAATACCATTATTGAGGGCGAGGAGAGTGAACTCCGAACTGGTTAGGTTGCTGCAGATCAACCTACATCAAGCGAAGGCGACCAGAGCCGAATTAGTAACCCGACTTAGTAGAGGCGGTGAAGATATAGTCCTGATTCAGGAGCCTTGGACTCATGGAGGCAAGGTTTGTGGCTTGAAGATAAGCTGTTATAAGCTGTTCTTCGCTAGTTGCACAGGTACTCCCAGATCGTGTATTCTAGCGAAAACTTGTATTAACACATTTTTATTATCTAATTTCAGTGATCAAGACTTGGTGGCAGTCAATCTGGAGCTAGGATCGAGCAGCTTATGGGTTGCGTCGGCGTACCTAGTCCATGACCATCCTGAGCCACCGCCGCGGGTAATATGCGGCATCTGGTCAACGAAGCAGAGAAGAAGAAGCGTGGCCTGGTCATAAGTGCTGACGCGAATGCGCACCATACAGTATGGGGAAGCACGGACGTGAATGAAAGAGGTGAGTTCTTGTTTGACTATTTATTGAAAAGTAATTTATATGTTTGTAACGTTGGGAACGAGCCAATGAGATAAATTGTTGGCTAAGCTTGAAAGACTAGAAGCCATAAATCTAAATGAATCTAAAAATCTCAATTCAAGACTTCCGCCATCATTTTCGAAATGTATATACTTGGAAACTGAAACATAAATTTCTTTATTTATTGGTACTATATTTATTCTACCGGGAATCGATGAAAGTTCTTTAATAAAAAAGTAAAATCATATAGAGAAAGATTAATAAAAAAATATGAATAAAATTTACATTCTGATAATTTAAATTACATATATTGTGTGCTGGACCACGATATTTACCAGTTAAATGACAATGATCTGCTACTACTCTAAAGTTATCATCATCATCACTATCACCATCAACCTAATTTAAAGGTTTTTCACATATATGACAAATGGTACTATTATTTTGAATATATAATTCCTCAGGAGTGAGGAAATTCATTGAAATAACTTTACTTAAATAGTCATTATAAATGCTCTTAGCATCGCTAACTAAATTTATAAAAAAATGTTTAGGTGCATCTTCACCAGTATATACTCTAAACTTATCTAAGGAATTATTAAAACTACACTTAATATAGTAGCTATATGCGCAGGGATTATGACTCTGTTCAGTTTTTATAGAGTCAGAATTTTGAATGTTTTCTGGTGTTAGAAAACATTAAAAATCCGCATATACTACGAACGGTACATCGAACTTATGTTTAAAATTTTTAAAATTAAGTTTACTATTTTCTAAATTAGGAACCTTTGTAACTATTCGGCTACACTCTAGACGATGACGCTGTAATTTATACTCCGAACTGAAGTACTGCTGGCAGCAATTACAAAGAAACATTTTATGAGCAAGTCCTGTAACTTGTGTACGTAAAAGTCTGTAAATAAAAAGAAAAAATTTGTTAAAAATGCTGTTGATATATATATAATAAAGAAAAATAAATATATGAATGAATATATTTTTTTTTACCTTGAAATATTTTTGATCCATATATAATGGGATTTGTCTCCTTCCTGAAGTAAAAGCAAATTGAGGTGTGTCCTCTTCTCCTCCTTTGTAAAGTAGTAGGATCCGACAATACTTCTGATCTCATCATCGAACTCGAAAACAATGATTATTAATAATCATTAATAATCTAGGATTATTAGGCGTGTTTTATTCGTTCTGGTTAAACCAAATAGGTTCTAAATAACATGCAGAACACTAACAAAAAGATGAACTTGCTCAGTAGCTAGTTCATCTCGTTGAACTATTTTTTTCGCTACGGCTCTATAGATGTCGCTATTGGTTTTAGTTTAGTGATGCCACAAACTAAAACAAATAGCGACATCTATAGAGCCGTAGCGTAAAAAAAATAGTTCAACGAGATGAACTAGCTACTGAGAAGTTCATCTTTTCGTTAGTGTTCTGCATGTTATTTATAACCTATTTGGTTTAACCAGAACAAATAAAACACGCCTAATTTCTTCGAATATTTTAATGTCTTTTACTGGTAGCAGAAAAACAAGACTTTCAAAGTTGATAGTTAAATCATTGCCCAAGTGTATTATGGAGGCTTTAATATCCTCCATATTATAGCTGGAACATCTATCAGATCTTTTATTAACTGGAGCCAGTGCTGATATTACTGCCCATTTGAAGCAATATTCATCAGAATTTTGTACATTGATAGAAGCCTTTTTATTATATACAAATTTTGGCAATAGGATATATTGTGATCCTTTTATTGGCTTGTACTGGTTGATATTAATTTCTAAATGTAAAATTCTAATGAGAGTCCAACCGCTGTCACGTTCTTGAAACTCTGACATTTTTGACACTGAATTATCACATTTTTCACCAAAAATGTTATTCAAGTCTGTCGACTCTTGAATCGTAACCATTTTGGTTTGATGTGATTTAATGTCAATTGACATCTCATTTTCGCTCATTTTAACGTATTCACAGAACAATTCCATATTAAATTTAATATTAACGTGCTTCTGCAACATTTCTTGAAGAGTTTCTATAACTATATTTTTGGCGTTTGCTAAAAACTCTTCGGGAATCAGTAAATTCTCATTATTATTTTTGTGTATAAATGACTCCATACGTTCATTAAGTACAGATGAGATTCTAGTTAAATTCTCGTTAACTATTTCACCACTATTTTTCTTATGTTCGTTTGTTCTGATGTGATATGCCCAATTCTTCGTCAATATCTCTTTCTTACAAGTATTGCAATAGAGATTGGGGACTGAATTTGACAAAATCGCCTCGATACTTAGAATGCTTGTTGTTTTTCCTGCTGCTGCTGCTGCTGTTGCTAATGTTGACGCTGCAGTCAAGGAAGAAGAAGATACTGCATGTAGTTTTCCTTTATGTTGATTTAAATTATCCTTCCGTGAAAAAAACTTCTTACAAACATAGCATTGAAAATGTTGCGATTGTTGATTTTGATGTTTATCTCGTATATGTCTGTTTAGATTACTCTTTTTTTTAAACTTAATCCGCACTCGTTGCAATTAAAGGATACCATTTTTATTGATATTTTTTTTTATTTTTTATTTATTTTAATGTTTAATAAAGTGTCTTTGTTTGCTTTTTTAAATTAAACTTTCCTTTCTTTTTATTGTATAAGCTTTCAATGAAAAGATCTTTTACGAATTTAAGCTAATATATTTTTTGGTTCGTCTTATATTGAAATTTTTTCAGACTGGTATTATAAATTCAAAGATACATCTCTCTCTCTCTCTCTCTCTCTCTCTCTCTTTCTCACACACACAATCTAAAGCTCTATGCAGAGCTTGCATATCAATTTCAATTTACAGCAACAATAACAACAACAACAGTTTATCATCAAAAAGATTAACGGTTAAATTTTTCTGTTTCATGTGAAAATTCTTGTAGGGTTCTAAACTTTCTAAGCACTTATCATAAATCAAAGTTTTAATAGCTTTTCATTGACATGTATATCTTGAATGCATAGCTTGCATATCAATTTTAAGTAATAACAACAACAACACATACTTACCTCAATTCATTACATTAACCTGTTGTAAACTACTATACACACAAACACATTATTATCCCTATTGAAGCTTATTATCAAAAAAGCTAGGCTTCTAGCCATACATAACTCAATGTTTTAATGGTTATTTCATTTATATGTAAATTTAATTTACATTAAAAACAATAGTTTATTATCAAAAAGATCAACGGTTAAATTTTTGTGTTCCATGTGAAAATTCTTGTAGGGTTCTAAACTTTGTAAGCACTTATCATAAATTAAAGTTTTAATAGCTTTTCATTGACATGAATAACTTGAATGCATAGCTTGCATATCAATTTTAAGTAATAACAACAACAACACATACTTACCTCAATTCATTACATTGACCTGTTGTAAACTACTATATATACAAAAACACATGATAATCCCTATTGAAGCTTATTATCAAAAAAGCTAGGCTTCTAGAAAGTTCTAGAATGTTCTCGATGGAATTTATATCTATAAAAACAACATCAACAACAACAACAACAACAAAAGCAACAGCAACAGCACCAACACCAACTACAACAACAACAACAACAACAACAGCAACTCCAACAGCAACAGCAACTCCAACAGCAACAACAACAGCAACAGTAACTCCAACAGCAACAACAACAGCAACAGCAGTTTGTTACCTCAATTCATTAGATAAACCTGTTGTAAACTACTATACATACAAACACATGATAATTTTTATTTCTATACTTTAGATCAACTGAAACATATGAGTTTTTTTTTTCTGTGGATACATATGATATTCGCTAGATGAATCTGTTTTAGACATAAACCTCACGTTAAAAAAAATGCTTTCACTCTTCTATACTCTGTACACAAACACATGATATTTACTAGATGTATATAATATAGTCACACACCTATTTTGTTTTTGTGTACTATTGACATAAACCACATTAAAAATTTTCCCACTCTTCTATACAAAACACACTAACACATGATATTATAAACACAAACCTATTTTGTTTTTTCTGTACTATTGAAAAAAACCACATTAAAAATTCTCTCATTCTTCTATATAAAACACACTAACAACATGATATTCACTATATGAATATATTATAGACACAGACATAACATTTTTTTCTATACTATAGACACATACCGCTTACCTATTATTATAGTTCCCCATTCCACCGCATATGGCGCTGATGGTGAGCTCCTGGCTCCTGTGCGCCAGAACCGCCATATCGTACCTACTTTACTCAGATCATCAAACACTCTCATTTGCTTATTTATGCAGATGATATGAAAATATACAGAACAATTGATTCTAATGATAGTTCAGACCTGCTCCAGTCAGACTTGAACTCCTTTGAGGTTTGGTGTTCTAAAAATAATATGTTTTTAAATCCAGATAAATGACAAACTATGACCTTTTCGCGTAAAAGGAACAATCTTGTTTTTTATTACAAAATTAAAGATACTGCTTTAAGTCGTGTAACTACCGTCAAGACCTTGGTATATGCATGGATTCTAAATTGTCTTTTAACATGCATATTGATAGAATTTGTACAAAAGCGTCTTCTATGCTTGGTTTTATAAAACGATGGGCCAAAGAGTTTGATAGCTTAATAACAACTACAACTCTGTATTATTCAATCGTGCGTCCTCACCTGGAGTACGCAAGTCAAGTATGGTCCCCACATTACAATGTGCATGTTGATCGTGTCGAAAGAATTCAAAAACGTTTTGTTCGGTTTGCTCTGAGAGGCTCGAGTGGAACTGACACATTTAATCTTCCTCCATATGAAGATCGTTTAAAATTATTAAAGATGCAATCTTTAAGTGAGAAAAGGAAATCTGCTGATATCGTATACTTACACCAGCTTATAACTGGTGTATTCGATTCTCCAGAACTTCTTTCTCTTATAAATTTTAACACTAACCGTAGAAGCAGTAGAAACTCTAACAACTTGATATATTTACCATTTAGTAGAACAAATTATATGTTGACTGATCCATTAAATCGCATGAGTACCTTTGTTAACAACTGTAGCGGGTTTGATGTTAACTTGTCGAAAGGTCAACTCAAAAGTAGATTGAAAACTAATGAAGGATAAGATCTATGTAAACGCATGGTTAGTTGTAATGTCTTGTGTTGTCCCTGAGCCCAACCCATATTATGGTGGGTAAATTTTTCTCCTTTTTGGTTTTTTTTGGGACCACTTTTATTCGATATCTTTGAGATATTTCAATGATATTTGGGTTAGTTCTTAAAATGATTTATTGCGGAGAAAGTGTGAAAAAGCTGTAGTAGCTGAACTCTATTGTTATTGCATGTTATAATGGCTATCTATAGAGCTGCAGAATGGCTGAGGTATAGCGAGATATCCACTAAAGATATCTACATTTTACAGGCAGCCAAGCAGCGATTAAATCCCTTGCAGGTGTGTTCTTAACATCACCAACAGCCCTTAAATATCGCTCGTCTCTTAATGAGATGGTTGATAAGTTCGACATCCACCTGGTCTGGGTACCAGGGCATAGGGACATTCCGGGAAATTGTAGAGCGGATGAGCTCGCTAGGGAAGGTACAGCGGCAACGCCGCTGCCGGACATGGAAACATTAGGCATGCCACTTGCGTCTTGCAAGCTGCCTCTAAGGCAACATGCCACAGAATTGGCAAATTTCAGGTGGAAGTATAGCACCATCTTTAACACAGCTAGACAGATGTGGCCTAGTTTTACTGAAAAATGAACGATGAAGCTCACTCAAATGGCGAGGAAAGATCTCTCCATACTGTTAGGCGTTATAACAGGACACTTTATTATAGGTAGGCATGCCCTTAGAATAGGGATTCATTCGAATGACATCTGCAGGAGTTGCAGGGATGAGGAAGAGGAGGAGTCGGTATCGCATCTTCTCTGTTCATGCCCCACTTTAGCCCGCAGAAGACAGAAGCATATAGGAACCCTCTTTTTTGATGATCTTAGGGATCTTGAGGAGATAGACTTTAAGCGTCTACTGCTTTTTATATTTAGTTCAGGGTGGTTTCACGACAGCAATTAGGAGAGGAGGAGTAGATCCCCTGTGGTACCACAACGGACCAAATATCTGGTCTATGTAGGCAGGTCTGTGACCGGCCGCCACTTTACCCTATCCTAACCATTATATATTATTATTATATATTTACCATATAATTTTGTTTAAAAAAATGAATAAAATAAATCTTAAATTAATTACATTTAACAATATGTCTAAAAACTTAAATTTTCTATGTTTCACTGATGAGAACCAACCACCATGTACGTGCTTAATACAATAACGGAACAATCAAACGATTGAACAAGCAGAATAAACAAGCAACAACAACTCCACATAGTCACATAGGCCATACGTTAATCGCCATGACAACGACAGAATAAGAGTTGGTTGGACACAACAGTATAAAAGGAAGGTACAGTCATGAAATTGACAGTTGCTAAAGACCCGCAGAGAAGTGAACACCTAAAGTTGAGTTCTAAAAGTCATCACGTCACAGGAAAAGTCGACAGAGATACCAACCGACGCACAGTGGCTCTATTTGACTTTCCCCGTTGCAAAAATCATAACTTCTAAACGAATTGAGATAAACACATAATTTATTTTGCTGTGGATATAAATATTATGCAGCTTGCATATTGAGAACTTTTATTAACGTTAAGAATGTAACGGTATGCGTTGTTGAAGTTTGGGTCTTTACAGGGAGGGAATAAAGGTAGAATTGGCAGAAAATAAGACGTCTCCGGTATAGACATATGAATATATTTATGATCAGCGATACCCCCTTAGTCGATTAATATGTCTCCGGTATAGATGCATATAAATTTTTTATCAGATTCACTTCTTGAGTCTATAGAGTCTAGTATGTCCGTCATGTAGTATCAAACGATACTACATGACGGACATACATGTAGTTCGATAAAGTAACGAGACTTTTTTCGTTGCCCTCACACACATCGCACATGACGGATAGACTTTGGATAGACTTCATTATTTCTTAGCTGCCGAAGAATTAACATCAATAAAAAATATTAATATTAATTGTTTTGAACATTTATTTTTATGTTTTTTGCTTTAACTATTCTAAACCATCACAATTTAAGGTAAAGATAAAAAAATTCGCTTCAAAAAATAATATTTCTTACGTTCGGCAGTTTTGCCGCGAGATGTGCTCTCTCTGAAAATTTTCAACAAATGGCAAAATGTACTAAGTTGGATGGCCGCGCACACAAACGGAACTACATGTCGGACGTACTTAGCAAGAAGTCAAAATTTTTCAACTTCCATCGGACATGTCCATCCGCCTTGATTTCTTATACACGAATGATACTACATGTGTGATGACTTGACAGGTCGGATGGACATGTAGTATCGTTTGAGGGCCCCTTATCAGTCCGTCTGCCGGTCCGACATTTCCTTGAAAACACTATTACGGACAAACGAATAAAGCTACAAGATTGAAATTTTATTTATAGAATACATATCTCCATAGCCTACTTGGTACTGAAAAAGGGCGTGATCGGTTAATGTCCACTCCTACCTTCCATGTAAGGCCCATTTCAGAAACTATTTGACGAGCCATAACTTTCGGCTTGTACTTCATATTAAAAAAAAAATTGGCAAATAATTTTATATTATCAGTAAAAATCATTGTGCGAGAAATAGGCGTGATCCGCCCACTTTAATAGAACTGTCACAAAAAACTACTATTTTGGAATGTGCATGGAAATACATTTTAAAAAATTTTTTATCAAATTTTTTACATAAATGAAACACTATATACATAAAAACATAAACACTATTGACATTTTTACTGCACTAAATACATAATTCAAAATAAACTAATTAACAAAAATTTAGTTTTTTTGAAAACAGTAGTCAATGTCTGAATAATTATTATTATCTAATAAATTAAGCATTTCTAAAGAGTAACATTTTTTCGCTCTTTATCTGATCTGACATGTCTTAGAGAAGAAATTTTTAGGTCCGATGAGGCTGCTAGCATGTTGAAAAGGTCCTCGTTCTGTCGCTTTTGTGAAATTTTGCATGTATTCTGATAGCTGTATTTTTTGTATTTTCTGACAATTCTCCAATTGGTAAAGATTGCTATTATATAATACTTTTACCGTGTACCAGCACTTTATGAATGGTAGGCGTAAGTTTTATGATGGAATGTACATTCGGTGGAGTAGGTTAGCTGTTGTTAATCCTCTCTAGTTAGAGTGGACTAGCATATATTGGGGGTTGGAATTAGTTTTAAAGGTTTTCTAAGAGATGGCGTAACTATCAATAGATCGCATCGGGCACACCTGTGACTATATTCATTTCAAAGCACATTGTCTAAGCTTCATTTTTCAGTATGTGTCATTCCACTGAAGTGTAAACAACATATATTTTTTTCTCTGTGAACATGTCGACTTTCGTTCCAACAAAACGCAATTTGCGGGAAGGTTTACTTTTGTGCTTCCATTTGAAGAAAAAAGCGGTTGAAGCACAACGCACGCTTACTGAGGCTTACGGGGACTATGCTCCATCGATTTCTACTTGTGAGTACTGGTTCCGTCGGTTTAAAAGTGGTGATTTTGATACGGAAGACAAAGAGCGTCCGGGCCAGCCGAAAAAGTTTGAAGATGAGGAATTGGAGGCTTTGCTAGATGAAGACCCGTGTCAAACCCTTCAAGAATTGTCAGAATCATTGGGAGTTGACTTATCAACGGTCGGCAAACGCTTGAAGGCCATGGGAATGATTCAAAAGCAAGGAAATTGGGTGCCGTACCAGTTGAAGCCGAGAGACGTTGAACGGCGATTTTGCATGTGCGAACAACTGCTTCAACGGCATAAAAGGAAGAGTTTTTTGCATCGTATTGTCACTGGCGATGAAAAATGGATCCATTACGATAATCCTAAGCGAAAAAAATCGTGGGGACCACCCGGCCATGCATCAACATCGAGGGCCAAGCCGAATATTCATGGCGCCAAGCTTATGCTGTGTATTTGGTGGGATCAGAAGGGTGTCGTGTACTATGAGCTGCTAAAACCTAACGAAACCATCACTGGGGAACGCTACCAACAACAATTGATGCAATTGAGCCGAGCATTAAAGGTTAAACGGCCGGAATATGCCAAAAGACACGACAAAGTGGTTTTTCAACATGACAACGCACGGCCACATGTTGCAAGAACCGTCAAGGAAACGTTGGAGGCGCTGAATTGGGATGTGCTACCCCACCCGCCTTATAGATCAGACATAGCCCCTTCCGACTACCACCTATTCAGATCGATGACGCATGGCTTGGCTGAGCAGCGCTTCACTTCTTACGAGGATACCAAAAAATGGGTCGATTCGTGGATTGCCTCAAAAGACGAATCGTTCTTCCGGCGCGGAGTCCATATGCTGCCAGAAAGATGGGAAAATGTTGTAGCTAACGATGGACAATACTTTGAATAATATACATTGTACCGTTGTTTCTAAATAAATGCTCAAAAACCGAAAAAAAACCTTTAAAATTAATTCCAACCCCCAATAAGACTGCTTTGGTTATATTAGCTTTTTTTTTTGCTGCTCTCTTTTGTATTTAACTTGCAAGACTGTTGAAACTTGATCAGTGGATAACGTTTCGGTGGAATTAATTAGCTTTTTCTTTTTTGTATATGTTGAACTCTCATCCATTGATTTTTGGGGTCTTCCTTTAGCAGATTTTGATCTACTCGTCTGTTCATAAAATTTTCTGCAGTTTCTTCAAGATAAAGATCCGTCATTTTTTCTGGCCAGTCTTTTTTTTCCAGAAGAAACGATTTTTTATACGATGTGACTCTATCCATCTTTTTTTAATGATATAGTATATTTTATGTATTGATTTGTTAGTATCAGATGCATCCAAACTTTCTTCAGTTAACCTCAAATGATTTGTTACTGCCAAACCAAACTCATCTTTATCTAATGCGTTTATAAACATTTCAAATAATTCTGAATTTTTAATAAACATTTTTAAGTTTTTTGTCTTATTTTTTTAATATTTTTCTCGGAGAATAAAAATAAGACAATCTCACGGTTTCATATATTTTTGTCAATTTTTCAAAGAAAAATAATTAAGGTAGGTAGTCGAACTGTCTATAAGGAGAAATTCCCGTCATTTATTTTTTTTTTACATGCTTAAAGAACGGACTTACTTAAATATTACTGTTTTCTCTTACCTGCTCTTGACTTTCTTGGATCGATTGGAAATTTTTAGATGTAATACCTGACATAAAAAATTCCAATAATCAATTTAAAGTTGTTTGTTTCTTTCTCCGAGCTTGAACGTAATTCTTTTTCAAAAAATAATTATTATTCAAACTTGAAAAATCACTGAACTTTGATGAATTATACAAATAAAACTAATCATCCAAATGAGTTAAAGTTTCGGATTCCGTAGCTCCAAACATTTTTTTATCTGATAAAAATATCAAATATGTTGTAATAATGTTTTGGTGAAATCGCAGGATCGCCATGTAAAGTTTCGCGCTTAAATATAAAGGATTCGCGGTTTTAAAATAATTCTTATTTATGTTTAAAGTAGGGTTGCCGGCCACTTTTTTTTAAACTGAACAAACGCTTAGGGGATGCCCCCTATAAATGCATAAGCATTGTGTTGATTCGAAAGATAGGTAATAGTTAGTTGGAGGGTGAATAGATGGAATAGTATCGGTGAATATTTGTTTTAAATTTACACAGCTCAAAACTGCCGTGAAATACGCTCGCAGGGAGACTATTCCACAACCTTACCGTACGACTAAAAAACGAATTCTCTCGGTAATGCGAGGTTCTGTTAGACAACGAGGCAATGGTAAAGGGGTGGGCTTGAACAGCTGCCCGAGTGGACCTGGGAAACACACGAGCTGGTGGAGTCAGGCCATGTATCTCCCTTGAACACTTCCCATGGTAGTACCTGTACAGAAGGCTTAGGCAACCGACATTGCGTCAAGAGAGTTAAGAGTGGATGAAATAATTTCATCCCCTATCAAATATATCGCACGACGTTGAATTCGATCCAGAAGCTCCAAATAAGATCTTGAAGCCCCTGTCCAAATGTGCGAATTGTACTCCACTCTACTCTATTAGCAAGACCCCACTCGGAGATTTTTTGTAGATCATTTAGGAGTGTGTCATTCATAGTTTGCCTTTTTCTCTCAATCTCCATAAAGCTTGGGCGTTTTTTAAATGAATATGAATGGCAAATGCTGCTGTCGTCCGCAAACGAATGTATTGGGTTATGTGTCAACGACAGAAGGTCGTTGATAAAAACCAGAAACTAGGTTGGCGATAGGACTGAATCCTGTGGTACTCCTGCGTTGATGGCGTGCTTCTCGGACGAAATACTGGCTCTAAAAATAATTTTTATTATTTTTGCCGTTCACTTTAAAAGTGCAAAGGCATAATAATAAAACGTCGGCAGCTATTGAAAGCTCAAAACTAGTTAAAGAAAAGAAAGAATTAGCTGGCAGCTTAGAAGCTGAAACCTAATTGACTTTATTTGAAATTTGTTCATTCTTTTATAGTATGTACAACGGTATTTTGTCTTAAAACTAGTTAACAATTGTTTTTGTATTTAAAAAGTAAACAGAATCATATGTTCTCAAATTAGTGTAAAAGTAATAGTAGAATATCGTATACATATTTGTAATTTAGTAATAGTAGTATAATGTGTGTGAGTGAGTAGACTTAAATTATTAGAAAACGTAAACATAATCATATGTTAATATATTTGTGTAGGAGTAAAGGTAAAAATGTAATGTCATATATTTTGTATTCAGCAATATGAGTATTTGGTGGGAAGATTGTAATTTTTCTTTTTATTTTATTCAAACAATTTTTTTATTTTATAAATTTTTTATTTGAACAATTTTTCACAACTGAAATTTTCAAAATGGAAATTTCTGAAAATATAATAAATGAATACAATTCAAAATGTAACTAAAGGTAAGTATCAATGTAACGAAAAGGTAAGTATTAATGTAACAAAAGGTAAAATAGGATGTAGAGATTTACTCTATGTGGTGATGTAACAGAGCACCACATTATTCCCCCTCCTCAAATGAATCTTGTTCTATTTCTGAGTAAGTTAAAATGTACCTTTCTTTTAGATTGTGTTGTAGTTGTTGTGTCTGTATTAATTGATGCTGGTTTTAAACGGTCTAAACTAACTGTAGAATGTTTGTTATTTTTGAGTATTGTGAAGTATTTTGGGTTTCGGTTGATTACTTCGAAAGGTCCATCACAGGGTTCCTTGAGCTTGCTGTGTATGGTGTCGTTTCTAACGAAGACAAATTTACAAGTGTTGAGTTCCTTAGGAACGTGATGTTGGAATTTTGTGTTATGGTGTGAAATGTGTGATTGTTTGTTTTCGACTACTTTTTTGATTTTTGGAAGCATCTCTGAAGGGTTTAAAGTTTCATTGTTGCGAATTACTATTTGTTTCGAATTACTGTCCAGTGTAACTGTTTGTTTTTTGTTTTTGATGCTACGGTGACCATGTCATAAATTGGACCTAGCATGTGTGCGAGTTTTGGGATACAACGGTGGTAGTAATTTTTCATGCCTATTAATTTTTGCATTTGTTTGACTGTGGTGGGTTGTGGGTAGTCTCGTATGCACTGTGTACGTTCTTCTGAAGGTCGGATACCTTGTTTAGAAATGTTGTAACTGAGGAAGTTTATGTCTGATGCTCCGAAAAAGCATTTTTTAGATTTAATGTTTAAGCCGTATTCTGAAAGTCTTTGGAAAACTTGTGTTAAGTATTTTATGTGTTCTGTCTTGGTCTCGCTAGCTATAAGTATGTCGTCTAAATAAACAAAAATGAAATCTTGTCCTTGTAAGACTTCGTGTATAAATCGAAATTCGAACATTCCGAAAGGTGTTGTTATGGCTGTTTTGTGGATGTCGCTAGGAGCCATCGGTATCTGATGATAGGCTCTGACCAGGTGAATTTTTGAATAAAAGTTTGTGTCGTGTAAGGTGATGTAAAAGTCGTGTATATGTGGTAAAGGGTAACGGTCAGGTACAGTAATAGCGATCAGTCGTCTGTAGTCAACACATGGTCTCCAGTCATTTGGTTGGCGTTTGGCTACAAGGTGTAGTGGAGAAGAGGTTTGCGAGTCGGACGGTCTACAAATTCCTGACTTGACTAGAAAGTCGAATTCTTGTTTTGCGATTTTTAATTTTGATAGGTCTAAACGTCGTGGTCGTGTGAATAGTAACTGTCCTTCTGTAACTATGTGGTGTACTATTTTGTGTTTAATTGGTGTAGTGTAATCTGGTTCTGTGAAGAGTGAAGGGAATTGTTTGAGTAACTGTGTGTATTTATCGTCGAGTGTAAATAGTTTTGGTAATTGTATTTATTGTGTTTTGGTAAGAAAGTCTGCGCCAATGATAGGTCTTGTAATATCTGCTAATATGAAATTGAAAGGGAATTCTCGTCTGAGTTTTAAATTTACGTTTAACAATTTTTTTCCGTAAGTCGATATTGCTGTGCCATTAGCAGCTTGGAGTGTCAAATCAGATTTTTTATAAATTTTGAATTTGGAGAATGGCAATACGGAAACTTCAGCGCCACTGTCGATTAAGAAATTTAATTTATTGACCTTGTCAAATATGAATAAACGGCGTGTTAGTGTTATAGAACTCCCATCATTAGCCTGTAATGATGGTGTTTCTTAGTTTAATGTGTTTGGCGTATCGTGGTTTGGTGTGGATGCCGTTTGAACATACGCGCATGGTTGTTCGCATCGTCTGGCCGCTCTTCCAAATTTGTAGTGGTACCTACAAACCCAGTTGGCCGGTCTTTGTTGTGACACTTCTCTTCTAGATGAACGACGTCTGGAGAACCTTTGGAAGTTTGAGCTTTGTGATCGAGAATGTTCACTTCTCAGTTCTTGTACCTCCAGTGTCAACTTATTAAAGTTTTCTAAAATTTTGGACGTGGTCTCCGCGAAACGTTGGGTAATCGCCATTACTTCTTCTGAGCCGGAAGCTGGCTTTTAACACGGTAGAAATTTCACTACTGTAGTGAAAATGCATGACACACAGCTGAATGTGTTATTCAATTGTGTGATTGACTTAAGTCAATAACCTTTGCAAAAATAAAAGACTAGTTAAAAGGAAGGCCAATTAAATGCCGAAATAAGTGAATGAATTTAAAGAATCCTGCCAAACTGGTTAAAAACCAATTCAAATTTTAAAAGACTAGTTAAAGTGAAGGCAAATTAAATGCCAAAATAAGTGAATGAATTTAAAGAATCCTGCCAAGCTGGTTAAAAACCAATTCAAATTTTAAAAGACTAGTTAAAGTGAAGGCCAATTAAATGCCGAAATAAAGGAATGAATTTAAAGAAAACAATAAAAAAAAAAAAGAAAAACGAAACTATGTCCTGGTGGAACAAAGCACTCAGTGCAATCCTGTTAGCCCTATCAGGATATGAAATCTGGCAAGAAGTGGAGCAGAATAAGCTCGAAAAATATGTTGACCGACAATTAAAGGTGGCTGAAACACAGGAAACCTTTATTACCAGTGAGAAAACCAACGCGCAAAACAACTGGCAACTGATAGCGTTACTAGCTATATTTTTACTAATAATTATAGTATATACTATGATAAAACAGCACTTAAGCCGACGTAGAGAAACTCAAAATATATAAGAAAGTCAGTGCCTCAAAGCTGGAGGTCCAACACCCCCCAACGATTGGGAATGGTGGAAGAAAAAACCATCATTGTTCATCAATGGAATAAGCGGGCATCGGGATCACTATCAATGACAAAATACATAAGAAACAATTAAATTATATAGCTTATAACTTAAGGTTTGTTGATTTTTTTTTAATTATATACGATAATATATACACACCTATATTTGTTTTTTGTGAATGTCGATTTTGGAATTATTTTTTTTTCTCTCAACTGACTGACACAATAAGGTATGTCTAGCTCAGTTACCTGGGAAAACTTATCAAACAAATTAAAAGACATTAAAACAGAGTTTGATAACTCATACAAATGCTTAAACAAGACTGCAATACCAACAAGCACAACACGGATTAAACACCTTAGTATACTTGTAAGTCAACATAATTTAATGACGGGTCTGAGTAAAACAATATATCCATTGTTGAGCTCAAACCATAAAATTGAATTTAGCACATATTTTACGATAATAAAACAACGGTTAGAAGTTTTATTTAAGCGACTGGAAATTCAAGAAGAGTTACCAAGAGAACTAAATAAGTTCATAAACATAACATTTCGCAACTTAAGCGATAGAGAAAGCTCAGACATAGACATTGACGAATTAAAAAACCAACAAAATATAGCCACGATGACACCTATCGAGTTTATAAGCATTGCAACAAAACTGTTGCCTGAATTTGATGGAAAAGTAGAAAATTTAAATAAATTTGTAAATGCTCTAGATTTATTGGAGATTGAATTTATTCGCAAAAGATACTCATGAAAGTGTAGCTATTTCATTAATTAAAATTAAACTAACTCAAACAGCCGGAAGATTATTAAATAATGAAAACACCATTCAAGAAATCAAAGCTACATTACTCGCAAATGTGAAATATGTAACAAACAATTACCCAGTACTTGGCTGAGATGTCCGAATCGCCAAGTCCCACAGCCTCGAAGCGATTTCTGCACGCCTAGCTATGCTTCGGTCGTAGCTCAGGGAAAATGGGAGTGGGGTTGCTTCGGACCGTGGGATGCCTGGGGGTTACAGGAAAATAAAAAAAAATCTGGTGCAGAGGGTTAAAGGAACAACTTCAAGACAAGGAAACGGAGATAGAGAGAGATGACTATATGGTGGTTCGGTGACGGTGATTCTAAAGTCGGGGAGGGGAGGAGGTGTTGTTTTCCCCACCCGGTCTTTACCCGCCCAACCTTCTCCTGATTCATTTTATTATCAGGAGCCCTCTGATAGGCCGCTGTTTAATGCCTACTTACCCAGCCGCATGTCTAGATGGCGAAGTAATAACACCTTAGTGAATCATTTTTCAGTGATACAACTTTTTTAATTTTAATAATATGATAAGAATCGGTATGACATAAGGGTCGTTACTTAAGTTTATATTACAAAGAAAAGTTGGTTTTCAAACCATTTTTAGTTTCATTACCTTTGCTTCCTTTAAACAAACTTCTGATTTAGTTAAGTTAACGTTAATTGCATTTGGTTTTGTTTAAGCAAAGTTAAAATTTTTTTTTTTTTGTATCGAAATATATTTCGTAGTAGACTACGTTAGGTTAAATTTTATTTTGCATCAAAATCTAATTCGTTTTAGGCAAATTTTGTTTCAATCTTAAAATATATTTTCTTTAAGATCCGGTTAAGTTAGCTTAAAGGTTGGTTTTAAAATATATTTTCTTTCCATGCGGTGGAAGCTAGATTTTAGGTTGATTTTTAAATATACTGTCGGTAAGCTTATTTTATGTTCGATTTCATTTTGTTTTTCCTATATATTTTCCTGTTAGTTCAGGTTATATTCGAATTTTATTTTGTTTAAAAAAAAAATATTTTTTTCCTTTTAGCTTATATTATGTTCGAATGTTGATTTTGTTAAAATGTATTTTTCTCTGAGTTCATTTTTAAGTTCGAGTTTTATTTCGTTTTCAAAAATTTATTTTTCTTTCGCTTTTAATTAATATTATGTTCGAATTTTATTTTAGTGTTAAAATATATTTTCCTGTTAGCTTCTATTATGTTCGAATTTTATTTGTTAAGTTTATGTACGAATTTTATGTTGAAAAAAAAAATTAATTTAATGTTCGAGTTTTATTTTGTTATCTAAAAATCTACTTTTTCAAAAACATATGTTGGTTCAGAAAAGTTTAAGTTAGTCATGACCATAAACCCGCCTAATTCTTAAGACTTTTAGGTTGGACCTTACAAGGTCAGATTTGCCCTTAGGTTACGAAAAATAAAAAAAACTAGTTGACAATTTTATGAATACAAGCCTTTGTAGGCTTTGCATTGGTATGAAGGGCTTACTGCAACAACTCGACAAGATACTAAAAAAAAAACAATCGGAAAATTTTTTGGAAACAAGTTTTGACTAACACAAAAAATACGTTGTTTTATGGAAAACGATTGATTCGACTTGTAACTTGTCACGCTATTGCAATAAGCCCGTCATACATATCCATGCATATGTAAATGACCTTATCGGAATAACGTATAATAAAAGGTAAGAAAACCTGGTGTCCCGGTGGTGGTGGATGGCTAGTGGTAATGGTGCTGTTTCGCTGCTCGCTGTTGTTGTTGCGGGTAATGCTGATTTGATAAGCAGGGACCGTGGCTGCTGTTGTTCGCAATGGTTGCCAATGCTAACAAGCGCTAGTTTGGTTGGCACCAAGCTGACTTTGGAGATAGCGCTGCTTAGCTGTGCGCTAGTGGTTTAGCAGGTAGTGCTCGCTTCAGCTGCTGTCCGACGTCGTCGTTGAGGCTGTTGGGCCGTGGTGGTGTTGTTGCAGCTACGGTGGGGTTAAAGGCGTCGTACCCACTGCTGCTGGGCTGGGGCTGCTGGCCGTTTTTGGCGATGATGCCGGTGTGAGATTAGAGTGCGGATGCTGAGGTCGTTGTTGGGCTGGTAGCGCTTTGGTGGTGGTTGTTTGGCGCAGTGGCTAGAGCTGTCTGGGATCCACTAAGATAAATATTCTTGTAGTATTTTCTCTTTCTCTTTTTCTTTCCACCTTACCTAATCTGAGCTCCCAAGGTGACGTGAGTGCTTAACGGTGGTGGTTGCTTGACGCAGTGGCTACAGTGACGTACCGCGCTATTTGCGCTGTTCAAGGTATGCAGTGACCAGGTCGGCTGATTTTTATTGTTCGCGCTGGTCTCGTTTTGGGTGTGGATTGTGGTATTTGCTTGCGCAGCTCGAAGTGAATTTGTGGGCGCTTGGGTAGTAGTTACTAGCGCCGCTTAGCAGAGTACTCGTTGGGGTACCATTTAGCGATGACAGCAGGTGGCTGTCGTGAGGTAGCTGTTTATTTGCCAGTTGCGGTTGCCTATGGCGTCCTATGCTACCTGCTAGCTGCTCCACTACACGTCGCTTAGTTACCCACTCTTGTACCTTCAGCGTTTACTCTTCGTTGGAACTTACTGAGAGTCTGCTTCAGCTGTATGAACCACTTCGTTTGCCACCACACCCAATAATAAGTATGTTCACCGACTGTGCTGCCTCTTGGCCTTTTTCGCAGTTTCTCCTAGTTTTCGTTGCTGAACAACTGTCAGATTGCCAGGGTTGCCAGTTTTTCCGGTATTTTGGGACCGTTCACATTGATCACTGTTTTAGCTGTGTTTATGTAATTCGTTAGACCAACACCAGATGTCTCCAACGTCACGCAACGCACCCACGCCACGTAACCGCTTGTGATTGGCTGCCGCCAAATTAAGCACATGTACCTGCTCAGGTTGAGCAAAAGGAAGAGGTCAAACGAAAAGTAAATTGAAGTTGTGTCGCATTTTGGTGGCCCCAGATGGCGTTCATTAAGGAAGAGACAAACTTGTATTTTCATAGTAGGGTCATTCACGATGTTGCGTATTGCCCTTGTATAGTGCATTTCAATTATTTGGTTATGTTTACTCCATTTTTTAAGTGTTTTCCCAGGCTCACGCTTTGTCGTATGTCGCCTGTGTTTTCTCAAAACCCTACACAAGTGAACCCGTCCTACGGGTAACTTTCGTATGCCGTACCCGAACGACGTAAACTTTAGGGGTATTCACGACACGCGTCACATGCTGAACACTTTCGAATCCAGTTGATTGCAAATATACCTCATCGTGAATGGCCCTTCAAAACACAATGGGGTTTTGGAGAGAAAAAAAAAACAAAAAAAAAATTATACATATATAAACATTCGTTTTTTAACGGACAGAAATTGAATTTGAATTCACATTCAAATTCGCCTTGGCTTACGGAAATCAAAGTTCGTTTCCGGTGTTCTGTCAAAAGACAAAACAAAATTCAACCGGTTTTTGAAACGGATTTCTGGCCGCCATACTCGAATTTGAATTTGAAGGTGGTACAGACAAGACCGGTAATTTCTGACGTTATGTCAAAGATTGCGACGAAAAGAGATGTCACTTTCGATGATAGGAGGTGTTTACACCATGCGTAAAGTAAAAAAAAGAACGAAACCAAAATGTCGACCCTCACAAATATGACTCACCACAAAACATTTCAGCCAAACTCACTACAGTAAAGCAACAAAACAAAAGTGACACAGACTTCGCAAAAGAAATCGAAAGCATAACAATGCAATTGGAACAGGTATATATTGCAGACGGTCTGACGCCTGCATTAGCAAAAAGGTACACCACTCAACATGCAGTAAAGACAATAAAAACAAATGCGAAATCTGAGGAGGTAAAATTGTTAATGAGAGCAGGTCAGTTCCAAACAGTAGGCGACGCTGTCACCAAATTCCTTGAACTAAGCTCAGAAAGTTCAGGAACTTTGCAAATAAATTACATTAATAATTATCGTAACCTTAGAGGAGGATATAGGGGTCGCGGAAGTTATTCACACAGCGGATATAGAAATTCTTTTAACAGAAACAATAGGTATAACTCAAGACGAAACGAAAATTTCTACGAAAATGACAGAAACAGCACTTATAGAAGCAACAATTACCCTAACCACAATAATAGTTATAGGGGACGAAACAACCGTAATAGAAACGTTATATATGCAGAAACGTCGGAAAACGTGGATGGCTCACAGCTTGCCCAACTGGGGACTGTACCAATTTAAAAAAACATGCAATTCTGCATATCAACCTCTCTTTAAATAATTATATTACAATAAAATCATCTTTAAGTAACTCAGCCTCTACATTTCTTTTAGATACGGGATCAGATATAAGCCTTTTCAAAACAACACGTATAAACAATTTTAGTATAAATATGAATAAGATATTGAATTTAAAAGGTATAGGAAGCGGTACAATAAAAACACTTGGTTTCACTGAAGCTATTCTAGACATAAATAATTTCCAAATTTATCATAATTTCCACATTGTTGATTCTTCATTTCCAATACCTTGTGACGGTATAATCGGTTACGATTTCATAAAAAATTTTAATTGTGTGTTATATTACCAATATTCTGGTCCAAGTTGGTTTATCATTAGACCACACTTTTTAAAAAACCATCTAGAAGTCGAAATATTGGACTCTCCTCAAGAAGATATGCTCTCACTTCCTGCAAGAGCGGAAGTCATAAGGAAAATTAAAATCACGAGTACAGATGAAGAAGTTTTAATTCCAAACCAAGAATTGAAAGAAGGTATTTTCATGGCAAGCACAATAGTTAATACAAAAAACCCATATGTTAGGATAATCAATATAACGGATCAAAATGTTTTTCTAATGCAAAATAATATAAAGACAGAAAGCCTCAACGACTATTACGTTTTAAAAACAAAAGAACAGAATTATAACCAAGAACGAAAAAATGTAATCTTAAATAAATTAATAAACAATTGTCCTTTCAATTGTTCTTCCACTCATGACTTCCCATTGTAGTGTCATAGCACAGCCAGCTAACGGTACGCTAGTTTTTAATAATATAAAGACGTTTTGTGTTTCGTTTGTTTCGTTGATTCATTCTTTTGTCACAAACATTTCGTCATAACCAAATGTAAACAATGTACTCACTGGCCAGCTAACCTAATTAGCAGCACGAGGGCAAGCGCATCACAAATGCAAGCGCGGCATAATTTATTAAAACCAATCAATGAGTCAATGACGAAACGAAGGGGAAACTAGAAAAACAAAACAAACAAATTGTAAGAATGAAATTGTAGGGAGGAGTTTCAAGAAATAGTGTAAGAATTTGTAATGATTGTAACATAATTAATAGTGGTATTTTTGCTTTAAATACCAGAGCATTTTTGAAATAAAGACAGATGGTTAAATATTAAACTTGAATGAAGTACATGAGTTTGAATATTCTATTTTTCGAAAAGTACGGCACTTTGGCCATAACATAGCTCAGCCCTATCTTTGGCAATTTTATTCATCCTGTAAACTTCAGTCACGACAAATAAAAAGATATCACATGGCGATCCTGCCCCAACGATCCTGCATCCTGAAAAATTGTTCCTGATCCTGCCCCAATGATCCTGCATCCTGAAAATTGTTCCTGAAACAACAATAATAGTACGCATTTTGAAGCATGTCAAGCTGTAACGAGCAAGAAGAAATTGATAAAATATTCAATAAGTGGTCTTGTTACGCTCAAGAGCAACTCCAAGAGGAATACGTATCGCAACTAGTTACCACTGCAACTGAACCTATCCAAACGTACACACCAACACCGATCCGTGCCGGCCCAAAGGCAATAACTATTGAACAATACAAGGAAAGAACAGCAGCGGAAAATAAAGAACTTAAAGAGTAAAGAAGATTCCAAACCGCAGCTCAGGAGAAACCAAAGAGACCACGAGGAGGCCGAAGGGTAATAGCAAGACAAAGGATTGCACAATTACATAACATAATACCTTTGGTAAAAGATTCGACACAAAAAAGGCAGCTAATAAACCAAATTTAGAAAGAAAAATTAAACTACGGCAGCCATGGGATGGTTCAGCAACAAGCAAGAGGTCGTCACCAACAACAACAGCAACGCTAACAACAGCAATAACAACGAAGGCAGCAATTTCTTTTATTTCATTACTATTTTAAGTGCGATATTTATGATTGCAACTATTCTATATATAATCAATAGATACTATAAGAATTATGTAAGAAAACAAATGTTGCGAAACATAGGCAACTCTGTATAAAACATTAATAGCACAATAAAAATAATTGAATAAATTTTGAATTTAAACATATTTTATATAATTTAATAAAGAAATTAAAAACTTCAAATAAATTTTACTGTAAAACCAAAAAAAAAAACAAAAAATTATGATAAAATTCGCCACAAAAAGTTACTACCAAGGATGTTTTTGAATACTTTTCAGTAAATATTGCGAAAATTGTCAACAAAAAATTATAGACATAGGTAAAATTAGATATATGGCACATAAAGGCAAAGCATGGCATCGTGAGTGCTTTAAATGCAAATGCTGTAATAAAAACCTTATAAAGACAGGTTTCGTAGAACACGAACCGCACTTAATATGTGAAAAATGTAATTATATATACGAGTATAATGTCTGTTATGCACAATAAAACTCAAGAGTATCGAAAATCGAGCTATGAATGCGCGAGTTTTTCTATAAATATAAATGGAGACAGATTTAGCAAATGAGATATTAAAAAAATTAAAAAAAGCACCAAATAGGCAATACACACAAAAATATATTAGGGAGATAAGAAGTAGACTAGATGAGCTAAGAAAATCAATAATTGAGACAAAAGGAAAAGAGGATTTAAAACTTTTCGAAGACAAAGCTAAGGCAATAGAAGAATTTCTCATAGAAAAAGGTGAGCTAATAGATAATAATAACACAGAAGATCAGAATCCAATATTAAACATTATGTCAGCTTTTAATTTAGAAACGGCTCTATACCTTAATCGAAAACCTTAATCGAATTTATCACTAGTGTAAAGCTTAGTACAGTAGTTCGTACGGCTTTAGGTTCAAATGTAGCATCATTCGAAGATCTTAAAACACGTTTACAGGCAAGATACAAGAGCAATGTAACAATCGCTCAAATCCACACACAGTTAGCACAAACAACTCAGAAAAATAACTCAGTTATAAATTTCAAAGACAAAATTTTGAATCTAGTATCAGAACTTAATAGTTTACAAATAAAAGAGTTAGGAAACAGTGCAACAAGTGAGCAAAAAGGAGTGATAGAAACCATGAATGAGAAATACGCTTTAACAATTTTCAAAAACGGTTTAGATGATCGTTTAAAGACTACATTGTTTGCAGCCCAACCTAACAGTTTCAACACAGCAATAGACATTGCACAGGAAGTTGAACGCGACACTCAAAACAATATCTCCAGAATTTTTAACTAAAATGCAAACCCTAACAGACAACATCCTAGACGGAACTATAATGATATGAACAACACTCAAAACGTAAACAGAAAAAGCAATTTCAATAATAATATAAACAATTTAAGGTACAGTTCAAGGCAACAAAACAACTACAATAGAAGAAACAACAACTTCAGATACAACTCAAATCAACAAAACAATCAAAATAGATACAATAACAACAACAGAAATTTTACACACAACAAGAACGCTGTCAGAGGAAGATACGATAACAACAACAGTAGGAAAACAACCAAAGATATTCCAACCAAGGAGGTAACAGACACCATATGCGTATAATAAACAACCAGGGAATCATGGATGGCCCGGAGGAAAAATTTCAAGCACCTCCGGATGGCCAACAATAAATAAGAGAAGAATTTGCTTTATATCAGAAAATCTTACCAATTACGTTACTCTAAAATGCAAACAAACAAATCGTGCTTTGACATTTTTATTAGACACGGGTGCAGACATTTCTATATGCAAAAAAGTTGACGCAAATTTTGAAATAAACACTAATAGCAAATGCAGACTATCAGGCATAACTAACGAAGAAATACACTCGTTACTACTTACTTACTTAGTTGGCGCTACAACCGTATGTCGGTCTTGGCCTCATCTAAGAATTTGCGCCAGCCATTTCTGTCTTTCGCTTGCTGGCGCCAGTTGGAAATTCCAAGCTTCGTCAGGTTGTCCTCTACTTGGTCTTTCCAACGAAGATGCGGTCGTCCTCTTCTGCGTTGACCGCCGCTGGGTACCGAATCGAATGTTTTCTTCACTGGAGCATCGTCTTTCATGCGCTGAACATGACCAAGCCAGCGAAGCCGCTCGATTTTAATGCGCTTGACTATGACGATGTCAGCGTACAGCTCATACAGTTCATCATTCCACCGTATTCGGTACTCGCCATTGACGCAGATTGGTCCGTAGATCTTACGAAGAATCTTTCTCTCGAATGCTCCTAAAGTCTTTTCATCTAAACTGCTCAGCGTCCAGGTTTGTGATGCGTAAAGTAGGACGGGCATGATGAGCGATTTATAGAGCGTGATTTTCGTTCGTCGAGAGAGGGCTCTGCTTCTCAATTGCCTACTGAGCCCAAAGTAACACCTGTTGGCAAAAGTTATTCTTCGTTTGATCTCAATGCTGATGTCGTTGGTTGAATTAATGCTGGATCCCAGATAAACGAAGTTCTTCACAACCTCGAAGGAGGTATTGTCAACGGTAACGTGGGTTCCAAGACGCTGGGACTGTTTGTTTGTTGACACTAAGTATTTCGTCTTATCTGCATTCACTGACAGACCCATTCGACTTGACTCTCTTTCTAATCTGGAAAATGCTGCACTGACTTCGTGCGTATTATGGAAAATGATATCGATGTCATCAGCATACGCAAGCAGCATAACACTCTTGTAGAATATTGTGCCACTACGTCTCAGATCAGCAGCTCGGATGATCTTTTCCATCATTAGGTTGAAAAAGTTGCACGATAAGGAATCACCTTGTCTGAAACCTCGTTTGGTAATAAATGGTGGGGAGAGGTCCTTCCCGATTTTAACTGCGCTGCTGGTGTTGCTCAGTGTCATCCTGCAAAGTCGTATTAGTTTTGCAGGAATACCAAATTCAGACATGGTGGAGTACAGGTGCTTCCTTATTGGGCTGTCGAAGGCGGCTTTGTAGTCGACAAAAAGATGGTGGGTGTCGACTTGTTTTTCTTGAGTCTTCTCCAAGATTTGTCGTAGCGTGAAAATCTGGTCGATGGTGGACTTTCTAGGTCTGAATCCACACTGATAAGGTCCGATCAGTTCGTTTACAATCTTTCAATCAATCTTTCACATAAAACGCTCGACAGGACCTTATATGCGATATTAAGAAGGCTTATCCCACGGTAATTGGCACAGATAGTGGGATCGCCTTTCTTGTGGATTGGGCAGAGCACACTGATATTCCAATCGTTCGGAATGCATTCTTCCGACCATATTCTGCATAGAAGCTCGTGAATGCATTTAAGTAGAGCTTCGCCTCCATTCTTAAACAGCTCAGCAGGTAAGCCATCAGCTCCCGCGGCTTTGTTATTTTTAAGCCGAGCTAAAGCTGTCAGAACTTCATCATAGTCGGGCAGCGGAACCTCAACGCTGTCATCCAAAATTGGGGTTTCCGGAATATCATCTCTATTGGCGGGATTGTTGTCAGCGTCGCCATTTAGAAGCTTAGAGAAGTGTTCCCTCCATAACGTCAGTGTGCTCTGGACATCTGTCACTAAATTCCCGTTTTCATCCTTGCAGGAAGAGGCCCCGATTTTAAAACCATCGGCAAGGCGTCTTATTTTTTCGAAAAATTTTCGGGCCTCATTCCTGTCACCATACATCTCAATCTTCTCCTGCTCGCGCTTTTTTGCCTCTCTTTTTTTCCGCCTGAAAATATGTCTCTCTTCCCTCCTCTTTTCTTTGTATCGCTCCTTAGCAGCGCGCGTTACAACCGACTGCAGGGTGTCTTTGTAGGCGGCGTCTTTCTCTGCAGTGGCGTCGCGACACTCCTGGTCGTACCACTGGTTTCGGCGAGGGCGTTGGTAGCCAATCACCTCTTCAGCAGCCGCACGCATGGAGTTGGAAATGTGTGTCCACTGCGCGCATATATCATCGATTGGAGGAGTGCTTTGAAGCAGGAGTGAGAGTCGAGTGACGAAAGCATCGGCTGTCTGTTTCGATTGCAGCTTGTCGACGTCTAGCTTTCTCTGTGTAGGGTTGCGTGTATTCTTAGCTGCGCACAGACGTGTACGGATCTTGGCTGCAACAAGATAGTGATCCGAGTCAATGTTTGCACCACGGATCGTGCGTACATCCAATACACTGGAAGAGTGCCTTCCGTCGATCAAAACGTGATCAATTTGATTTTTTGTTTTTTGATCAGGGGACATCCAGGTGGCTTTATGAATATTGAGATGCTTGAATCTAGTGCTACTTACGACCATGTTTCGTGCTGCGGCGAAGTCAATCAGCCTCATTCCGTTATCGGAGGTGTTGTCGTGGAGGCTGAACTTTCCGACTGTTGGACCAAAAATATTTTCCTTGCCCAGCAGGCGCTCGTAGAAAATTTCCTTGATCTCATCGTCCTTGTCTTCTGTCGGAGCGTGCGCACATATTAGGCTTATATTGAAAAATTGAACCTTGATGCGGATTATGGCAAGTCGTTCGTTCACAGGTGTGAATCGCAGGACGTGGGGCCGTAGTCTCTTGCCAACTACAAATCCGCATCCAAACTCGTGCTTCTCCACATGGCCGCTGTAGTAGATATCACAGGGTGCATGCCGAATGCAACCCTGTCCCTTCCATCGCATTTCTTGGATAGCAGTGATATCAGCTTTGTATTTTTCCAAGACATCAGCCAGTTGGATAGAGGCACCTTCCCAATTAAGGGTTCGGACATTCCAGGTGCATATCCGTAAATCATTATCAGTTTTTCGTTTGCGGTAGTCGTCATCAGATTTGGGGATCATTTTTCTTCTTTTCTTATATGTTTTCATTGAAATTGGTTTTTACGGGTGGGCTTCAAACCCGACGCACAACCTATTTTAAGCCTAGGGAGGCCCGCCGCTCAGATTAGCCGCCAAACTAACGGTTGTCAGTTTTGACGTCGCCAGGTTGAGACAGTCAGACATGTTACATTGTTCCATCGCCCACAATTTCCCTCGTTAGGTGTCACAAAATTGACACTATGTCTTGGAGAACACCGTGCTGAAAATGACTTTCACATAGTTAATAATGATTTTCCTATCACAACAGACGGAATTTTAGGTAGAGATTTCTTGATTCAATACACATGCAGCATAGATTACGAGACGTTCACAATAAAAATTCCAATAGGCAACACTGATTATGTAGTACCCATAATTACGAAAATTCCAGAACAGACACTTTATCTTGATCTAGTTGCCCCTAGATCAGAAATGATTTTTCCAATCAACTTAAACATTGAAGAAGATTGTGTAATTCTAAACCAAGAACTTGCGGAAGGTGTATTTCTAGCTAATTCGTTAGCATCCCCCAAAGGTATTTGCCACATCAAAATAGTGAACATAAACGACAAAGAAGTTATTTTGAATAATATTAAACCACAAACTGAAAAGCTAAGCAAGTACACAGTCATGAACGCATACAGTAAAATGACTAAGGACACAGACAACCAACGTTTTAAAAAATTAATGACAGAATTAAAACTGGACAACAACGTAGAAATAGAATTAAAAAATATATTCAGAAAATATCAATCTATTTTTCACCTTGAAGGAGAAAAACTCACAACCAACAATTTTTATTCTCAAAAATTAAACTTATCAGACACAACACCAGTTTATATAAAGAACTACAGGCTACCCCATTCACAATATAACGAAATAAACGACCAAGTTACAAACTTAATAGACAATGACATAATTGAACCATCAGTAAGCCCATATAACGCACCATTATTGTTAGTACCAAAGAAAAGCAATGATGACAAAAATAAATGGCGTTTGGTAGTAGATTTCAGAAAACTGAACGAGAAACTAATCAATGATAAATTTCCACTGACAAGATTAGAAGACGTTTTAGACATGTTAGGAAGAGCTAAATACTTTACAACGTTAGACATGACGAGCTCTTTTCATCAAATACCGTTAGACAAAGATTCACGACAATTAACAGCGTTTTCAACACAAGATGGACATTATCACTTTAAACGTTTACCTTTTGGACTTAAGATATCTTCAAACAGCTTTCAGAGAATGCTTACAATAGCTCTGAGCGGTTTGAATTCAGAGGCTTTTCTATATGTTGATGACATAATAGTCTTTGGGTGCTCATTAAAACACCACAACCAAAATTTAGAAAAAGTCTTTGATCGCTTGCAAAAATACAATTTAAAACTTAACGCAAGCAAATGTCAATTTCTAAGGTCGGAAGTTACATATATTGGCCACTTGATTACAGACAAAGGAATCAAAACAGATCCAGCGAAAGATGAGGCGGTTTTAAATTACCCAGTACCGCAAAATGTGGACGAAGTAAGAAGGTTTGTAGCTTTCTGTAATTATTACAGACGCTTCATTCCAGATTTTGCAGCAATAGCAAAATGTTTAAATTCCTTTTTTGAAGAAAGGGACGCCTTTCATCTGGTCAGAAGAATGTGAGAAGGCATTTAACACTTTAAAGCAAAAACTGGTTGACCCCCCAATTCTGCAGTATCCGAATTTTGAGAAGCATTTTGTTCTAACGACTGACGCATCTGATTTTGCGTTAGGAGCAGTACTTTCGCAAGGCGAAATTGGACACGACCTTCCAATATCTTACGCCAGCAAGTCATTACAGAAACACGACATAAACAAACCGATAATTGAGAAAGAACTGCTAGCGATACACTGGAGTATAAATTTTTTTAAACTTTATTTATATGGAAGAAAATTCATTGTTGTCACTGACCATAGACCACTAGTCTCATTGTTTTTGTATAAGAATCCATCATCCAAGATGACTAGAATAAGACTAGACTTATCTGACTATGACTTCGAAATTGTGTTTAAACAAGGGAAAATCAACACTAACGCCGACGCGTTATCACGTATAAAAATAGACAGCGAGATTCTTAGAAAAATGATTCCCACATTAGAGAATGATAATAGAGAGCTAAACGTAGTAACAAGGAGCAAGAGACAGCTTAAAGATAGAACAGAAAATATGAACAAAAATATGGAGAAAAATGCGAGCGAAAAGAAAAATAAAGGTACCAACCACCCTAGTCAACACCTCCAAGGAAGTGTTAAAGAGAGTAACATATCTCACAAGGAGTCTGATCAACTCTATATTTGGGAATGTACATCCTTTAATGACGTAAGGAAGGTAATAAGAATGAAATTCACTATAAAAGAAAAATGCAAGCTTGACATAAATATAATTAAAAATAAAGTGCACATAACGTGTAGCGATGAACCTTCGCACCTAGGTGAGATGTTGGAGAAGCTACATCGTTTATTACGAAATTCACAAATAAAGGAGCTAGCCCTTTGTGATAAAGATTTTATATTTAAAAATATCGATATTAATATGTTAAAAAAAAATACAATGCATTGAAAGAAAATGAAGCCTCGCCAATCAAAATACTAGTATACAAATCTCCGCTACAAATAAAAAACATGCTCAAACAATACAAATTAATTGAAGAATTCCACAATTCAAGCACATCTGGACACATGGGAATACGAAAAACAATTTCAAGACTTAAACAAAGATATATTTGGAAAGGGATAAGAAAAATGGTAAAAGAATTTATAAATAGCTGTGAAAAATGCAGCAAAAATAAGACCACACAACACATAAAAGAAGGTTTAGTGTTGACAGACACACCAGCTACAAGTTTCGAGAAGATCTCAATTGACACAGTAGGTCCGTTACGAATTTCAAACGGATATAGATACATTTTAACGATGCAATGCGAGTTAACAAAATTTGTAATCGCACACCCGATCGAAACAAAAGATGCTAAGACAGTCGCATCAACCCTTGTTGAGCAGCTCATACTCAAGTACGGTTGCTTTAAGACACTTTTGTCTGATCGTGGTACTGAATTCACAAATGAGCTAATGTCAAGTGTATGTGAACTACTTGACACTCGCCAAGTGTTTAGTTCTCCCTATCACCATCAAACAATCGGAGCGCTAGAAAGAAACCACAGAGTACTTAACCAATACATGCTTTCCTTCGCTGAAGATTACGAATGGGATAAGTGGATAAATTATTATACTTTTGCGTATAATACGACACCTCATGTCGACACAGAATACTCTCCGTATGAGCTAGTTTTTTGGAAATTGCCATCGCTACCAAGCGATGCACTCAAACAAACAACAAAAATATATGATTTAGACAATTATGTAAATGAGCTAAGGATTAGACTTAGTACTTCTATAAACAAAGCTAGAGATTTAATAAATACTGTAAAATATAAGACAAAAATTGCATACGATAAAGATACAAATGTCGTAACATTAGAAATAGGAGATTTAGTTTTTGTAAAAGTAGAAAATAGGAAGAAACTACAGAGCCCTTATGAGGGACCATATAAAATTATTGATAGAAAAGGAGTCAACTCGGTCATTGAAATTAACGGCAAGACGAAAGAACTCCATAACAATATATTAAAGAAATACACAAAAATTTATCAATAAGCAAACATTTCATGTAAATAATACACCTACAAATTAAATAAACTTGACTTTTTATTATTCGTATTTCACAAATCATAAATACACCAAATATAAAATATATACAAAAATACTTTATTAAGAAACTAGATTTAATAACTATAAATAACCTAGGATACTTATAATTTAAAATATAAATAAATAAGAAATATATTTTAAGCCGTATATACATTTATTATCTCCTCCTCTCTTTAAAAATCATTCCAAGAAATAATTTTTCGCTTAAGGGTAAGGGTGTAGTGTCATAGCACAGCCAGCTAACGGTACGCTAGTTTTTAATAATATAAAGACGTTTTGTGTTTCGTTTGTTTCGTTGATTCATTCTTTTGTCACAAACATTTCGTCATAACCAAATGTAAACAATGTACTCACTGGCCAGCTAACCTAATTAGCAGCACGAGGGCAAGCGCATCACAAATGCAAGCGCGGCATAATTTATTAAAACCAATCAATGAGTCAATGACGAAACGAAGGGGAAACTAGAAAAACAAAACAAACAAATTGTAAGAATGAAATTGTAGGGAGGAGTTTCAAGAAATAGTGTAAGAATTTGTAATGATTGTAACATAATTAATAGTGGTATTTTTGCTTTAAATACCAGAGCATTTTTGAAATAAAGACAGATAGTTAAATATTAAACTTGAATGAAGTACATGAGTTTGAATATTCTATTTTTCGAAAAGTACGGCACTTTGGCCATAACATAGCTCAGCCCTATCTTTGGCAATTTTATTCATCCTGTAAACTTCAGTCACGACAAATAAAAAGATATCACACCATAAATCGTCTGCTAGTTTTAAGAGTACCTCTAGTTCTCTGTGTCCGGACCCGGTCAAGGCGATATTTAAACTTTTTGGCAACTTGCGTAACCATAATTTGTAAATTAAATCGCCACTAACTGTTGATCCAGCTAGTAGAAGAAGTGACCGATAGAACTGAGATGGCCTTTAGTCACCCATCTCAGAATCCGAAAGGATTTTATCAAATCGCTTGTTTTCGCTCAGTGAAAATCTATCGAGCAATGTCTTTTTAAGCCCTTCGTATGTGTTTTGTGTTGGCGGTTTTTGGATAAAGTCTAGCACAGTGACTATAACTTCTTGTGGTAACGATGTTACCAGGTATTCGTATTTAGTCTTGTCAACTGTGATTCCTTTCGCTTGGAATTGTATTTCCGCATGTGCGTACCAAGTGTCTGGACAACTCGTCCAGAATGTAGGTAATTTTACAGCAACCGTGTGTATTTGTGTTGGCGGTTTGAGTGGGTTAGTCTCAAAGTCTATGAATGGTGTGTTATCTTCCTCTCCGGTGTGTGGAGTAAGGGGTGGGTGTGGAGTAAGGGGTGTGTGTGGGGTGTTCGTAGCATTCTTCCCTCTAGATTTGCTTCTACTATTTTTTTAAGTTTGAAAATTC
Source organism: Dichetophora obliterata (assembly GCA_963920525.1). Classification (NCBI taxonomy): domain Eukaryota; kingdom Metazoa; phylum Arthropoda; class Insecta; order Diptera; family Sciomyzidae; genus Dichetophora; species Dichetophora obliterata. Next base: position 68,486,336 of record OY986438.1, on the reverse strand, counting down.
TAACTCTTCCCTTTTTTTTAGTGTACCTATGTCCCTAGTGTAGTGTAGTGCCTACGAAAGTGAGACGATAGGTTTCTTACGACCCTATCGTCTAAAATCCGTTTTAGAAGCTACGTTGTGTGCCTCGCGGTAATCTGAAATGATACGCAACCTGAAAAAAAATGTTATAAATATCAAACAAAATAAATATAGATTTTTACAAAATATAAAGTTTTAAAAAAATTGTTGTTGCTGCCGACGTTATTGTTGTTGCTCTTTTTGTTGTTGTTGTTGTTATAAACGCTGTTGTTGTTGCTCCTTTTGTTGTTGTTGTTATAAACTCTGCTGTTGATGGCGTGGAAGTTGCAGTTGGTGAACTGAGCGATGTTGTTAGTTGTTGGAGCGTTGTTGGTTGTAGCTGTTTTGGCACCGACGGTAGTGACGACTGAGGAGGAACTTAAGGTGGCGTTGGCGGATAATGTTGTGCCTGCTGCTGATTTATCTGTGGCTGCTGTTCTTGGTGCAGAAGCAGTTGCTGGTGCTGCTGTAGCTGTGTCAACAGTAGGTGTAGTGGGCGTTGGCGTAGCTCTTGTTAGTAACGTATCGGTTGTGGAACATGTTTGATTTGGCCGATTCTCGTTAACTAAGCCATCTGCTGATGTAGTGCCAATTTTTTGTTGCTGGCCCGAACGAAGCGTTTATGTCGTAATAAATTCTTCAGGTTCGTTTCAGGATCGCCAGTTTTGGTGCGAAGATTGTAATTTTTCTTTTTATTTTATTCAAACAATTTTTTTATTTTATAACTTTTTTATTTGAACAATTTTTCACGACTGAAATTTTCAAAATGAAAATTTCTGAAAATATAATAAATGAATACAATTCAAAATGGTTTTTTATAACAAGTGTTTTATAGACAAGTGTAAGTATTTTCAATAATTGCTAAAATGATATAATACGTTATTAATGATAAATCAAGGTAAGTGAAATGTAAGTTAAGATAAAAATCAAGTACAGGAGAGGTAAGTATTAATGTAACTAAAGGTAAGTATCAATGTAACGAAAAGGTAAGTATTAATGTAACAAAATGTAAAATAGGATGTAGAGATTTACTCTATGTGGTAATGTAACAGAGCACCACAAGTACATGTGTGCGAATGAAATAGATAGTAGTGCTTAGTATGAACATATGTTCTAATTGTTTGACTTTATTTTAGTATAATGCAATAAAATAGAATAAGGTGATACGTACCGTAAAGGTGTGTATCTGTTTAAATATGTTTAATAGTTGTTTGTTTTAATGTGATTTATAAGAAGTTTATAATGTAAAGGTGTGTATATTACACCCTCACCCTTCAGATAAAAATTAATTTGAAATTTAAGAAAAATTATTTTTTTTGTGGTTCAACTTATACAATATTTTAATTTACATTTAAAATTTCAATTTGAAATTCATTTATGTGTTCAAAATTTAAATAAAAAGACACAAATTTTTCATAAATATTTTTTTAACATATTATTATGGTATTCTTTTAGTTTTCCATTGATAATAATTATTGAATTTACTCCTTTTTTGTTTACAATTATAAATGGACCAATATAAGGAGATTGATTTTTTCTTCTATTCATCCTTTTTATTAAAACTTTTTCTCCAATATTTAAATTTAACGAGTTTATATTTTTATCTTTTTCAATTCTATTCATTTTTGCAATAATTATTAATTCTTTTGCTTTTTGTAAAGAATACTTTAATCTTTGTTTTAATTCTTGAGCGTAGTTGTCTGTATTATATACTTTTAATTCGAAATGACTATCCTTTGGAAGATTTGCTTGTTTTCCAAAAATTAGCTCAAATGGGGTATAATTAGTATCAACATGAGGCGTTGTATTGTATGAAAAACTGAAGTATGGGATCCATTGGCCCCATTCTTCATTTTTGCAAAAATTTAGCAAATATTCATTTAATACTCGATGGTTTTTCTCAATCGAGCCTAGAGTCTCATGGTGATATGGGGTATTAAATATTTGTTTAACGTTCAAAAGACTGCATATTTCCCACATTAATTCATTGAGAAATTCCGTACTTCTATCTTATTTTAAAATTTTAAAGTGACCGTATATTAAAATAGCATTTTCAGTAAATGTTTTAGCAACAGATTTCGCGTCTTTTGTCTCCATTGGATATGCTATTACGTACTTTGTAAAGTCGCACTGACATGTTAGTATATATCTGTAATTGTTGGATAAGAGTAGGGGACCTACTGTGTCTATAGAAACGACTTCAAAACTGGTACTTGGTGTGTCTGTCATTGTTAAATTTTCTTTTCTATGTTTAGTCTATTTGTTTAATCAGCATTTGTCGCAATTGAGTATGTATTTTTTTATCATATTATTCATATTTTTCCATATGTATTTTTGTTTTAGTTTCATTATAGTTTTTCTTATACCGAGGTGACCTCCGTCTGTCGAATTGTGGTATTCTTCGATTATTTGATTTTGTTTCGCTTTGTCGACTATTCTTTCTGGTTCATTATAAATTAAAATTTTCATTTTTTCTTTTTAAATTATTAAAAATTTCTTTGAATTTATCAATTGCAATGGTTTTAAATATATCATCATTTCTCTTTAATGCTAGCTTTTCTAATCCTAAATTATACATTTTTGATGATAGCTTCAGTAGGTACGATATGGGGGTTCTGGCGCACAGGAGTCAGGAGTTTACCATCAGCGCCATATGCGGTGGAATGGGGAACTATTACAATAGGTAAGCGGTTTGTGTCTATAGTATAGGAAAAAATGTTGGGTCTGTGTCTATAATATATTCATCTAGTGAATATCATGTTGTTAGTGTGTTTTGTATAGAAGAGTGGGAAAATTTTTAATGTGGTTTGTGTCAATAGTACAGAAAAACAAAATAGGTGTGTGACTATAGTATATTCATCTAGTAAATATCATGTGTTTGTGTACAGAGTATAGAAGAGTGAAAGCATTTTTTTAACGTGAGGTTTATGTCTAAAACAGGTTCATCTAGCGAATATCATATGTATCCACAGAAAAAAAAACTCATATGTTTCAGTTGATCTAAAGTAAAGAAACAAAAATTATCATGTGTTAGTATGTATTGTAGTTTACAACAGGTTAATGTAATGAATTGAGGTAATAAACTGCTCTTGCTGTTGCTGTTGTTGTTGTTGTTGCTGTTGTTGTTGCTGTTGCTTTTGTTGTTGTTGTTGATGTTGTTTTTATAGATATAAATTCCATCGAGAACATTCTAGAACATTCTAGCTTTTTTGATAATAAGCTTCAATAGGGATTATTATGTGTGTTTGTATGTGTTTTTTTTTAATTTACTTTATTTTATTCGCGAAGGGGGAACCTTCAAAAGTGTGTTTATATTTGTGGAGGTATGCCCTGAAGCAACCATGTCCGCTCAGTATCTGTGTAAGATAGAAGTTCACTGAGCCGTGGCTTCTGCCATACCACTCGGTTAGGCTAGGGATGAGCTGGTACGTCCACCGACCCTTCTCTGAACTATCCCAGCGGTCTTGCCATTTTTGCAAGCTTCTCTCTCTAGCGAGTTTTTTATTAGCTGTTGTGCTTTCACAAGCAGCTGTGAGTAGCGCTTCTTCCACGAGAAGGTCAATAGGGATCGCGCTAGCTAGAACCAGTGCTGCATCTCCGGATACCATTGTGAAGCTGCAGCATACCCTGAGTGCGCCAAGTCTGTAAACTGACTCTACTCCGTGTCGGTAGGACTTCGTTTTCATCGCTGTGGACCATACAGTCACACCATACATCATAGTAGATCGCACTACGTTGAGGAGCAGTGTTCGTCGTGCTTGTTTCGGGCCTCTTGTATTCGGCATTATTCTAGATAGTGCCAATCATACTTCAGATGCTTTCCTGTGTGCGTACTGCATATGTTGCTTAAATGACAGTCTGGAATCCATAATTACACCAAGATATTTAATGAACGGCTTCGATTCAATTACTGTTCCACGAATACTGATGCTGGCGGTTTCTAGTTTTTTCCGACTACTAATAAGTACCATCTCAGTCTTATGTTCAGCTAGACTAAGTCCCGCTCCTCGCAGCCAATCGCAAATCATAGCGATAGTTACACTACTGAGGGCCTCAACTTCTTCACGGTGTTTTGCTGTCGCCACAACTGCAAGGTCGTCGGCAAAGCCAACAATCTTGACGTCTGCTGGCACCTCAAGCCTGAGAACCCCATCGTACATGACGTTCCATAGGCATAGGGCCAAGAACCGACCCCTGTGGGACTCCACCGGAGACATTGTACGTCTTCGTGCCTTCTTCTGTGTCTTAGAGCAGGACTCTTTCACTGAAATAGTGTGACACGATCTTCGTGAGGTATCGTGGTACTCCAAAGTTCCTGAGGGCTGTCATAATCAGACTCCAGTTAGCTGAGTTGAAAGCGTTCTTTACGTCGAGTGTTGCCACCAAACAGTACTGCTTTGCTCCCCTCACTCCCTCAATTGCTTCCTGTGCGGTGCTTGTAATTAGCTTAATAGCGTCCGTCGTTTATTGGGTTTTTCGAAACCCAAATTGTCGAGCGGAAAGTCCTCCTCCGGCTTGGATCGCATTTTCCAGGCGGTTGCACACCACACGCTCAAAGACTTTGCCTATTGTGTCGAGTAGGCAAATCGGCCTGTAGTCTGAGGGGGCGTCCGTGGAGCCACTGCCTTTCGGTATGAGCACTAACTTCTGGGTTTTCCACTGCGTTGGGAAAATGCCCTCTAGAAGGCACGCGTTGAAAAGCTGGGCAAACTGATGCTGCTGCGACATAATCGCAATCTTCAGTGCGCGGTTCGGAATACCAGCAGGACCTGGCGCCTTGTCGTTTTTTATGTTTTTTACTACGTTAACAATCTCCTCTATAGTTACAGCCAATATGCTCCGTAGCTCGATGTGTTCCTCGACCGGCTGGGCCGCTGGCTGCTGTGGAAAGAGTGTTCTAACTATAGCACTTAGTACCTGCGGGTTCGTAGGTGCTGGTCGCCTGAACGACTTCAGTTTTTTCATAACTAATCTGTATGCAGTACCCCATGGATTAGTTTCTGCCTCATCACATAGCTGTAGGAAGCATTGGCGCTTACTCGTATGGATTTCTATTTTCAGGCCTTTCTTGAGCATTCGATAGGTTTCGCGGAGATCGTTGAAGCTGTATGAACCTCTTGCGCGGTAGTACATCCTCCTTGCTTCGAGGCATTTCCTGCGTGCTTCAGCAATTTCCGCCGTCCACCAGTAGACCGGATCTTGCTTGCGCTTGCTAGACCGCCTCGAGATCATCGCTGTATCGCAAGCTCTTCTTGTTTGGTCCAGGGTCTGCCTTGCCATATCCTTTGGCGTGCCAGACAGATGCATATCGGCCATTACTACTTTCAAAATGTCCTCGTATAGTGTTTCGACTCTGTAGAAACATTTATTTCCCGTATTTATGCTGTGTCGGCTACGCGGTCGACCATTGAGCTTATAAATGATAGCTTGATGGTCGCTGTGCGTGTACAGATTGCTAACATGCCACTCTGCTTACCTAGTTAACTCGCTACTGGCGAAAGTCAGGTCGATGATGGAGCTTCCGCCCGCACGGCTGAATGTTGCTTGGGATCCATTATTGAGCAGCACCACGTCTAGTAGAGCAAACGCTTCAAGGAGAATAAAGCCACGTTGGTTTTTTTTTTGTATTGCGGGGTTCGTTTCGGAACTAAATAATTTTGCCGAAGATGTTGAAACTATCTTTCTTTGCCCTCTACCCATGGATGACATGACTGTTGAGCAAGTTCAAAGTTTTGCGATCGCCAACACATGTCACATTTGTGAGAAAGCCTTCACCAATGATAATGTCAAGGTACGCGATCATTGTCATCTTACCGGTGTTTATCGAGGCCCAGCGCATAAGGGGTGCAACATAAACTTCAAGGACTCGCACACAATACCCATAATGTTTCATAATCTCACCGGTTATGACTCGCATTTCATTTGTAAAAATTTAGCTACAGATTTAAAGGGATGCATTGACCTTCTACCAATAAACAAGGAACGTTACATTTCATTTACAAAACGACTGGACGAATATGTAATAAAATATCGGTTTATTGACTCATTCAGATTCATAGCGAGTAGCTTAGATACTTTAACCTCACGTCTACCAAATTTCAATATTCTAAAATCGGAGTTTAACAATTTAAATGATGAACAATTAAATTTGCTAACACGTAAGGGTGTCTTTCCATATGACTACTGCGATGGTGTAGTTAAATTTTCAGAAACATCATTACTCGATATTACACATTTCTACAATCAACTTAATGATACAAACATCAGCGCAGAGGATTATTTGTTACTTGGTTTGTTACTAACGTAATGAAAGCAAAAACAAAATTTGGTATGGGGAATGTAAATAGCAAAACTAAGAGATCGCCTCAAGTCAATGGACATCGACTATTTAAACATGCATTAAAAAGTGCTAAATTAAAAATAAAGAAAACAAAAAACTTGGATGATGCCATTAAAATTTCACGAAAAGTTGCTAATAACATATTCAGAGGAAAAAAATCTTTAATAATAACTCCTCGAGTAATACCACTACCTAAATCTGGAGGTTTTCTCATACTTGCACCTATATTCGCTGCACTTGGTTCACTTGGCGGTCTAACTGGTGGGGTATATGGTATTACAAAAGCAATAAATGCAGCTTAAAATGGAAAGGAGCAGCTGGCTGAAGCAAAACGTCACAATAGTAAAATGGAAGCTATTGCAATGGGTAAAGGCATGTTCCTAAAACCCTATAAAAAAGTATTGGGACTATACTTAAAACCATATCAACAAAATTTTTAAAGAAGCTACATAAAAGAGCCCTTTCTGATGTAGATCTAAGGAAATACGCTAAAGATATCCCACATTTTAGGGGTGTGTTTATGTGTGACACTCTACCAAGTAAACTATTTAAAAAAGAATGCGGAATAATCAATCTGGATATTTCAAAGGGACCCGGCACACATTGGGTAGCATACTGGAAAACTCAAAATGAAATTGAATATTTTGATAGCTTTGGAAACTTACAGCCGCCAAAGGAAATTATAAAATATTTAGGAGAAAAGATTAGTTATAATTATAATAGATTACAAAATTATAACACAATAAATTGCGGTCATTTATGTTTACAATTTTTGCTTTCAAAATATATTTGAAATAAATAAAATATACGGAAAAATCAATTCTTATACTCTTTTTATATGTAAATTTTTATGGGTTTTAACCTTTATAAGCACTTAAATCTAAGTGTCTATGTCTTTTCATTAATGTGTAGAGTTTGCATATCAATTTAAATTTACAGCAACAGCAGCAACAACAACAACAACAACAGTTTATTTTTATTATTAAGGAATAATGATGAAATTTTCCCTTTTAATATCAAAAATTTTTGGGTTCTAAGCTTTCTAAGCACTTATCATAAATTAAAGTTTTAATGGCTTTTCATTGACATGTATAACTTGAATGCATAGCTTGCATATCAATTTTAAGTAATAACAACAACAACACATACTTACCTCAATTCATTACATTGACCTGTTATAAACTACTATATATACTAAAACACATGATAATTCCTATCGAAGCTTATTATCAAAAAAGCTAGGCTTCTAGAATGTTCTCGATGGAATTGATATCTACAAAAACAACAGCAATAACAGCAACAGCAGTTTATTACCTCAATTCATTACATTAACCTGTTGTAAACTTTAATGCACAACAATAAATTGTAGTCACGGAAAAATCAATTCTTATGCTCTTTTTATATATAAATTTTTATGGGTTTTTTAACCTTTATAAGCACTTAAATCTAAGTGTCTATGTCTTTTCATTAATATGAAGGGTTTGCATATCAGTTCAAATTTACAGCAACAGCAACAGTAAACAGCAACAACAAGAGCAACAGCAACAGCAATAACAGCAGTTTATTTTTATTATTAAGGAATAATAATAAAATTTTTCCGTTTAATATCAAAATTTTTGGGGTTCTAAACTCTCTAAGCACTTATCATAAATTAAGGTTTTAATGGATTTTCATTGACATGTATAACTTCAATGTATAGCCTGCATATCAATTTTAAATAATAACAACAACAACAACAACACATACTTACCTCAATTCATTACATTGACCAGTTGTAAACTAGAATACGCACAAACACATACAAACACAAACACACAAACACACAAACACACACAAACACACACAAACATACACAAACACACACACACACACACACACACACAGCCGCAAGGGAGGATTTTGATTCATAAAATCCTTCGGGCCTTACGAACCCGCGGACCCTAGTTACAAAAAATCCAGAAGTGTCTGGCCCATATTGGGCGGCTTTTTGGTCTGCGTCTGTACCGTAGCGGTCGGCAGTATCAAAACCTAGGCGCTGATTAGGAAAGCGGTGTCACCTAAGGACTCATTTCTGAAGCGGACCTTGTCCTTCAGGGAGGATAAATCATCGCAGTCGACAGACCGAAGGCGTCGCCGTCTAGAGATCATTTCCCGAAGCGAGCCTTTTCCTTTCGTATAAATTAGTGGTCGCAGTCGACAGATCAAATCAAATGCGTCGCCGCCTAGGAACTAAGCCCGGAGGCGAACCCCCTTTCCTTTCAGCCAAGGGACAATCCAAAAACATACATACCCCGCATGGGAGGTCCTGTGTCCCCCAGGACCTTCGGGCATAACGAACCCGCGGACCCCAGTTAGGAAATCCAGGCGCGTCTGACCCACATTGGGCGGCTTCATGGTCTGCGTCTGTACCGTAGCGGTCGGCAGTATCTTAACCTGTCCGTAGGTATAAAAGGATTGGGGTAGACATCTCTGAAAACAAAATCACTTACTTGGAATGTCGGAGAATAACAAAATTACTCCAGGTGGCAACCACAATAGTGGAAATCCACCCGTGGACACTACCACGGCAGGGGCACGGATTCTGGAGGCTCTAGCCAACATTTCATCCCCTAACACTGCTGCAACGGTGGCACACTCGGCCGCTGCACCAGTTAAAGCTACGACCAACAAAAAAGCTGAGAACCCTTTTACATTGAGTTCAAAGATCCAGCGTTCGCCTATTAAAGGAACTCCTGGAGGCACAAAGACCCTGATGCAACTGAAAGAGAGTAAAGATAAATCACCCTCGGAAGGAACACCAAGCCCCAGAGTTGACGATCCTGTCAGTTGCCCCTAGCATGGGCAAACTGAAGCTTTACATCGATGGCCTGGCAAAATATGTAAAGAGTAGAACAAACGTTCACCACGAGATAAAGAGGCTTATAAATCTCTCTAAACTCGCGTACTCTGATCTCGCGAGAGAAATAAAGGAAGTAGGATCTAAAGAGCTAAATGCTTACTCGGGGGATCCACAACCGCTCAGTCAGGCACCTTGCGGCGATAAGGATTGCCAAACAGATCCATTGTTCTCGAAGGCGTCGAAGGCGTCGAAGGCAGCCTCAAAAAGGGCAAACGAGCAAAGCTCTCGAGCTACGCCACCAAAAAAGAAGAGAGTACAGCAGTTGGCGGTCCAAGTACACACACCCAACCCCACTTCTACTGAAGAAGCCCCCCACGCTGATCAACAATCATCGCAGTCGAAGCGTAATGATAAGCCCTGGACCAAGGTGATCAGCAAGGCAAGAAAACGGAAGAAACGGAAAAAACCACCACCGAAGCTAGTAAGACCGGACGCAATCGTGGTGGCGAAAGTAGGCCAACTTTCATACAGTGACATCATCCTGAAGATGAAGCAGGAAAAGTCACTCGACGAGTTCGGAGAAAACGTCTCTAGAGTAAGACGAACAGAGAAGGGTGAGGTGTTGATCCAACTGAAGCGTTCAACCACACAGACGACCCAACAGTTGAAAGAGAAGTTCGACTCGGTGTTCGCCGGTCACACGGAGACAAAAGCGCTCACGGAAGAGACTCTAATAGAGATAAAGGATCTCGACGAGGTGACGACATCCGAAGAGGTGCGAAGCGCAATCCAGAGGGTGCTTGGCGACACTATTGTGGCTAACGTTAAGTCACTTCGCAAAGCGTACGCCGGCACCCAAACAGCGGTCATAGGCCTACCAGCTCCACAGGCGAAAAAACTGATCAAAATCAGTGAAATCAAAGTTGGCTGGGTAATTTGCAGAGCCCGCAAGAAGGTAGCTCCAATCAGGTGCTTCAGATGCCTTGACTTTGGGCACACCGCAAGAAGCTGCAAAAGTACAGACCGAAGTGGATGCTGTATGAAATGCAGTACAGAAGGCCATAAGGCCAAGGATTGCGAAGCAAAGGCGAGCTGCTTTCTTTGCAAAGCTAAAGAAGGCCAAGACTCCAACCACCGCGCCGGAAGTCTGATATGCCAGTCCGTTCAAGGAGCCAGCCAACGGAGACGCAGATGAGAGTACTGCAGTTGAACCTCAACAACTGTGGCGCAGCACAGGACCTCCTCGGGCAAACCGTCAGAGACCAGGCCATCGACCTGGCTCTATTGAGTGAACCTTACGCCGAAAAATCCGTAGGAGCATGGGCCCCGGACATTACCGGGAAAGCCGCCCTATGGTCTTGTGGAAGGGCTCCCTTCTATCTAAGGCTTCATACACGTGCAAACGGTTTCGTCCGCGCGGAAGTAGATGGCATACATGTCGTGAGTTGCTACCTAGCGCCAAGTCTGTCGATCCAGGAATACACGGAGATTCTAGACACGATAGTCAGCGAAACGAGAGGCCTGAAACCACTCCTTATCGCTGGTGACTTTAACGCGTGGGCAGTTGACTGGGGAAGTCAAAAAACAAACCAACGTGGCTTTATTCTCCTTGAAGCGTTTCCTCTACTAGACGTGGTGCTGCTCAATAATGGATCCCAAGCAACATTCAGCCGTGCGGGCGGAAGCTCCATCATCGACCTGACTTTCGCCAGTAGCGAGTTAACTATGCAAGCAGAGTGGCATGTTAGCAACCTGTACATGCACAGCGACCACCAAGCTATCATTTATAAGCTCAATGGTCGACCGCGTAGCCGACACAGCATAAATACGGGAAATAAATGTTCGTACAGAGTCGAAACACTAGACGAGGACATTTTGAAAGTAGTAATGGCCGATATGCATCTGTCTGGCATGCCAAATGATATGGCAGACCCTGGACCAAACAAGAAGAGCTTGCGATGCAGCGATGATCTCGAGGCGGTCTAGCAAGCGCAAGCAAGACCCGGTCTACTGGTGGACGGCGGAAATTGCTGAAGCACGTAGGAAATGCCTCGAAGCAAGGAGGATATACTACCGCGCAAGAGGTTCATACAGCTTCAACGATCTCCGCGAAACCTATCGAATGCTCAAGAAAGGCCTGAAAATAGCAATCCGTACGAGTAAGCGCCAATGCTTCCTACAGCTATGTGATGAGGCAGAAACCTGCATACAGATTAGTTATGAAAAAACTGAAGTCGTTCAGGCGACCAGCACCTACGGACCCGCAGGTACTAAGTGCTATAGTTAGAACACTCTTTCCACAGCAGCCAGCGGCCCAGCCGATCGAGGAACACATCGAGCTACGGACCATATTGGCCATAGAGGACCATAGAGGAGATTATTAACGTAGTAAAAAACATAAAAAACGACAAGGCGCCAGGTCCTGATGGTATTCCGAACCGCGCACTGAAGATTGCGATTATGTCGCAGCAGCATCAGTTTGCCCAGCTTTTCACCGCGTGCCTTCTAGAGGGCATTTTCCCAACGCTGTGGAAAACCCAGAAGTTAGTGCTCATACCGAAAGGCAGTTGCTCCACGGACGCCCCCTCAGACTACAGGCCGATTTGCCTACTCGACACAATAGGCAAAGTCTTTGAGCGTGTGGTGTGCAACCGCCTGGAAAACGCGATCCAAGCCGGAGGAGGACTTTCCGCTCGACAATTTGGGTTTCGAAAGGCCCAATCAACGACGGACGCTATTAAGCTAGTTACAAGCACCGTGCAGGAAGCAATTGAGGGAGTGAGGGGATCAAAGCAGTACTGTTTGGTGGCAACACTCGACGTAAAGAACGCTTTCAACTCAGCTAACTGGAGTCTGATTATGACAGCCCTCAGGAACTTTGGAGTACCACCATACCTCACGAAGATCGTGTCACACTATTTCAGTGAAAGAGTCCTGCTCTACGACACAGAAGAAGGCACGAAGACGTACAATGTCTCCGGTGGAGTCCCACAGGGGTCGGTTCTTGGCCCCCTGCTATGGAACGTCATGTACGATGGGGTTCTCAGGCTTGAGGTGCCAGCAGACGTCAAGATTGTTGGCTTTGCCGACGACCTTGCAGTTGTGGCGAGAGCAAAACACCGTGAAGAAGCTGAGGCCCTCAGTAGTGTAACTATCGCTATGATTTGTGATTGGCTGCGAAGAGCGGGACTTAGTCTAGCTGAACATAAGACTGAGATGGTACTTATTAGTAGTCGGAAAAAACTAGAAACCGCTAGCATCAGTATTCGTGAAACAGTAATTGAATCGAAGCCGTTCATTAAATATCTCGGTGTAATGATCGATTCCAGACTGTCATTTAAGCAACATATGCAGTACGCACACAGGAAAGCATCCGAAGTATGTTTGGCGCTATCTAGAATAATGCCGAACACAAGAGGCCCCAAGCACGACGAACACTGCTCCTCAACGTGGTGCGATCTACTATGATGTATGGTGCGACTGTATGGTACACAGCGATGAAAACGAAGTCCTACCGACACGGAGTAGAGTCAGTTTACAGACTTGGCGCACTCAGGGTCTGCTGCAGCTTCAGAACGGTATCCGGAGATGCAGCACTGGTTCTAGCTAGCGCGATCCCTATTGACCTTCTCGTGGAAGAAGCGCTTCTCACAGCTGGTAGTGAAAGCACAACAGCTAATAAAAAACGCGCTAGAGAGAGAAGCTTGCAAAAATGGCAAGACCGCTGGGATAGTTCAGAGAAGGGTCGGTGGACGTACCAGCTCATCCCTAGCCTAACCGAGTGGTATGGCAGAAGCCACGGCTCAGTGAACTTCTAACTTACACAGATACTGAGCGGACATGGTTGCTTCAGGGCATACCTTCACAAGTATAAACACGCGATCGATCCTTACCGCACTAATTGCACAGGAAACACGCTGCAAGACGCGGCGCACGTTCTTTTTGTGTGCACCATGTTCTATAACGCCAGACTTGAGGCCTCGGCCTGTCTCGGCGAAACGTTAACACAGCAAAATATGGTTTCTCTTATGCTAAACAGCGAAGAGAACTGGTCGATGGTAAGCACCCTGGCTAGAAAAATAACCGAAGAGCTGCGAAGAGTTGAGCGCGCGCAAGATAGATGAGGTAAAGGTTGTTGACCCGACGACCATCCCACAGTAGATCCCGGCAGTAGCCAAACAGTTTTCAGCCTAGTGCTGTTCCCAAGCCCCGCGAAGTTATGCTTTACGGCGGTCCCGCGGGGTCCTTTAGGGTCGAAGATCCAATGCGGAGGTTATGATACCGCGAGGTATCATGTAGGTTTAGTGCGTAAAAATCGTACACTCCCACCTGCACGGTGGGGCCTTTTGAAGGTTCCCCCTTCGCGAATAAAATAAAAAAAATAAAAAAAACACACACACATACACACACACATACACACACACACACACGAGGTGGCACTTTGTTCGAAAAGAAGGGCAAGGTGATAAGATCTCCGGTGAAGTCCCGGCAAAACAAGGAAACCTGCGAAACTACCCATGAAATTACCAAAACACCAACAGGGGCTGACAAGCCAGAAACAACGTCTTTCTGCAAGCTCGGGTCTCAGATTAGGAAGCTTGTGAATATGCTTGAGGATGGGAAAAGGCGCTCAATCCATCAGCCAATGCGAGATGCAATTGATTGCATTAAAGCACTCTACGAGCTCACCGCCATTGAACAGCATGATGATGTCGCTAAAGAGGTTATTAGACGCAATAACTCCTCTCAAATGTCACCATGGCTCCAAACCGTCGCACCTCAAAAAAGAAGACCGGACTCTGATACAGAGACCCCGCAGGAAAAACGCACATATGCAGCAAACATTAGGAAGCAAACCCTAAGTCAAGAAGATAAGGGGCCTATCATACCTGGAACTGTCGCCGTAGAAATTCCAACAAAGGTTGGAGATACAGCGGCACCAGCTGAAGGCAGAAAAGAAAGCAGGCCACCGCCAAAAATGAAACAGAAGTGGGAAAAAGTTGACCCGAAAAAGAAGCCCAAGACAAAGCCCAAGCAGGTAAAAGCTAGACCAGATGCTTTGATTATTTCCGCGAATGAGAATCAGACGTACGCTGAAATTCTACGGAAAATCAAAAGCGATGATGCGCTTAAGTCTCTTGGAGAAAATTTAAAAGCAATCCGACGTACCGCGAGGAACGACCTTTTACTGGAGCTTAAGCTTGAACCGGAACAGAACACTGGTTCATACCAAACAGCAGTGGAGAACGTGCTAGGCGACTCTGCCAAAGTCTCGGTGAAAACCCACTCTATCGTTATTCAGCTGAGGGATCTTGATGAAGTCACCACCAAAGCAGAAGTATGTGACGCACTACATGCGCAGTGCGAAATACGACGGCCCGACGAGGGATCGATAGGAAACCTCAAAACGGGATATCAAGGTACGCAAACGGCTTATGTCAGTCTACCGGCAGAAGACGCAGTTAAGGTACTAAAGGTGCAGCGGATACGCATTGAATGGGTTTCGTGCAGAGTACGAGAGAGTGACTCGCCAAAGCGATGTTTTAAATGCTGGAAGTACAATCACATAGCTAAGGACTGCAAAGCGGACATAGATAGGAGCACCCTCTGCAGAAAGTGCGGAGAAAATGGACATATGGCGGTGACGTGCAGTTATAAACAAAAATACGTGCTATGCAAAGTTAATCATGCAGCTAGAAGCGCTCGCTGCCCAGAGCACCAGAAGGCGGTTAGAAGGAAAAGATGAGAATGAAAATCGTTCAACTCAATCTTAACCACTGCATCGCAGCGCAGGACTTGCTGCAACAGACGATTTTTGAGCGACAGTTTGATCTTGCTATCTTGTGTGAGCAGCACCACAGCATGAACGGCTCTGAGTGGGTGACAGATGCGCCAAGCAAAGCCGCAATATGGACCCTTAGTGGCAGGGCATTTCAAAGTAAAGCTTCAGCCGCTAACACGGGCTTCACCTGGGCAAAATTCGATGGGATATTTTTCTTTTCGTGCTATGCGCCACCCCAAATGGACATCACCCAATTTGAGCGGTTTCCAACGGAGCTTGTTGCAGAGGCCCGAGGGAAGTCACCCATAGTGATTGCAGGCGATTTTAATGCCTGGTCGACAAGATGGGGTAGTCGGATCACAAATCGTAGAGGCACACTCCTTATGGAATGCCTTGCAACCCTGGATGTTGAGCTTCTCAGCAATGGTTAGCACACATTTGAAGCTGGTAATAGACAGTCAGCAGTGGATCTCACGTTTGCGCACAATTCCATTGCGCATAACAGCACACGGAATGTTGATGATTATTATACGCACAGTGATCATCGTGCGATCGTCATCCCGTAGAAGGATAATTAAAGCACAGACGCAGGGATGGAAACAACACGCTTTCGATGCTGAAGTGTTTCAGATTGTTTGGAATGAGGGAGAAACAGTGGATGAAAGAGCGACAAACATGGCGGCAAACATCCGACAGCGAATAATAACCTCATGTGACGCAGCAATGCCGAGAAGGAAAAAAGCGCCAATCAGGAAACCGGTCTACTGGTGGAATGACGAAATTGCGGAATGCAGAAGACGGTGCATTGAGGCGCGAAGGAAAGTAACGCGTGCTCGAAATCGCCCAACGTGGCAATCGTTTCATGAAAACCTTAAGGAATGCCGAAAACAGCTAAAGAAGGCGATCGAAAACTGCAAAGAGTCCAGCTTCCAAAGGCTTCGGGACATGGCGGATATTGACCCATGGGGCAAGGCGTACAAAGTGGTGATGAGCAAACTACGTGGACCTAAAGCACCACAGCCATCGGAACCAGCTATTAGTGTGGTGTTTGAACTCTTCCCACCACAGCTAGCACAGTTACAAGGCTATAGGCTACCTGAAGACATTGGTGATATCCCTCCGGTGACACCGGAAGAAGTGCTTCTGACATTGCAGAAAATTTCCGACACCAAAAAGCCTGGGATGCATGGCATCCCTAACGTGGCGATAAAAACCGCCATACGAGCAGATCCCGGCGTGTTTGCTAGAATGTACACAGCGTGCCTTAACGAAGGAACATTCCCGTCTTTCTGGAAAGTCCAAAGATTAGTGTTGCTGCTTAAACCAGGGAAACAGCCTGATCAACCCTCTGCATACAGACCACTTTGCATGCTTGACTCGCTGGGCAAAGTACTAGAGAGTATCATCGTCAGAAGACTCCAAGATACCCTTGAATCACCAGGCGGACTATCTTCCAAGCAATTTGGTTTTATTTATTTATTGGCCAAACAAGGCAATGCAATTTACTTATTCTAACTTATTCTAACAGGTTTTGTTTACTTATTACTAAGTTTTTTGTTTTTCTTCTCCCCTTTCCTTGTTTTTATTTTATTTTTTATTTGGTGCTCTTAGTGGGCATACTCCGCCCACCGGATTGACATGATTTCAAAAACCATGTCAAAACTAAGAGAAGAGGAGGAAAACAAGAGAGACTATATACACACTTAAGATACGATGTATATATATTATTCTTAAAAACTATAAGGACAAAAGGACGTAAATGGGAGATTTGGAGAGGGATGTTAAAGAATTTTGATTTATTAAACTAAATGCTTATACATATAAATCCATACATGTATGTAGTTTATCTGAGGCCTGTGTTAATTCTGATTACTGAGTGATTTATATAGGGTTTGCTTGAAAGATGATTTGGACATAGAAGGTGAGTAGTATATAGAGATATTATTAAATTCTCTGCAATAACGATTGATGGGTTCTTTATTTACATATGTAGTTTGGTGCTGATATTCAGTTAACAATCGAGTATGCCTAGTGCGCCTAATTGGATCGTTAAAGGAAATCGTATTAGAAATATATTCGCCGTGAATAGCACCATTAATTACATCAAATGTGAAGCATGAGCCCAATAACGATCTTCTTGTTGATAGTGGCATCAAATTTAAAAGGCTGGGTCTATGTTCATATGATGGAAGGCTATGATAATCATGGGGGTTGTACATATCTCTAAGCGCGTACAGTAAGAACTGATTTGAATAGACTCAATTCCTTCTCTATGGGAATCGAAAGATGGATTCCAAATTATGCATGCATATTCAAGTATTGGGCGCACTAATGCACGGTACAAGGATGTAGTGACCCATATATTCTTGAATTCATTTGCACGTCTTTTTATAAAACCGAGCTGTTTGCTGGCCCTGGACACAATTTTATCATAGTGCAGATTAAAGCGCATCTTGCAATCTAAGACAACTCCTAGATCCACTATATGGTTGACCCTTTTTAGTTCGATACTATTGAGGTGGTAGGTATGTAATGTTACGTTGTTTTTACGAGAAAAGCTAATAACATTGCATTTATTGACATTAAGATGTAGTTTATTTTGAAAACACCATTGCTCAAGAGACAACAATTTTGATTGCAAAAAATTTACATCTACATCTGATTGAATTGAATAGTACATTTTTAAATCATCTGCATACATAAGATGTGGGATATCGTTAAGAACTTCTGACAGATCGGATATGAATATGTTGAAAAGAAGAGGACCAAGATGACTACCTTGCGGAACTCCCGAGGAGACTGCAATTTTTTTCGATATAACTCCCTGGAATTTAACAAACTGGAATCTGCCGTTTAAATATGATTTTAGCCAACTTAGTATGGACCCTGCAACACCAAATTTTTCTAACTTATATATAAGAATGTTGTGATCAACTCGATCAAAAGCTTTACTGAAATCAGTATAAACAGCATCTATTTGATGCCCTTTTTCCATTTTGACTAAAACATCTGATACCATAATCATGAGATTAGTGGTGGTAGATCACCCTTTTCGGAACCCGTGTTGCTGCTCATTTAGACGTGGGTTAATGAAACTTGTTAGCTTTTCACAAATAAGTTTTTCAAAAAGTTTTGGAATGGCTGACAAGATTGCTATGCCTCTATAATTTTCAACTGATCTTTTATCACCATTCTTGTAAATTGGCGTAAGATGGGATGATTTCCAATATGAAGGAAATGTCCCACAAACCATTGATTCGTTAAAGATTATGTGTAATGGCAATAGCAGTTGGTCTAAACATCGCACCAAAAAGCTTGTAGGTATTAAGTCTGGTTCTGGTCCCTTTAATATATCCAGTTCTTTTATTGCATTAAAAATCTCTTCCTAGGTTGAATATAAACTATCAACTATAATAGTTGAGCTAGGAGAAGTTTCAGATAAGGTGGTAGGAAGACAAAAGACCTCCTTAAAGTGATCGGCATACAAGTTGCTTATTTCAAGAGAATTGGACGAAGTGACATTACCTTTAAACATAGACGATGGATAGCCGCTAGATTTGCGCTTCATGTTAACAAAGTCAAAGAATTTTCTCGGCTCTTGGACAATTTTTTCTCCGATGATGTTCGTGTACAACTTGTACGCTTCTTCTGACTTGATAGAGAACTCTCTTGATAGCTCGTCATATCTAAGCTTCAGTTCATCGCTTATATTATCAGTGTTTTTGAGAAGTTTGTAGATTTTATTTCTTTGATTCCTCAAAAATCTTAGATTCTTGTCTAGCCATGGTTCTGTGAGCTTATTCTTTTTCTTTATTATTGGCACATAACTTTCGATAGCGGTAAAAATGTGCTGATAAAATATAGAGACAGCACTGTCTAAATCTAAATTGAATAGAATATGATTCCAATTTAGAGAACTAAGATAACATTTTATTCTTTCATAATCGGCGTTGAGGTAATCGTACGCAATGGTGTTATTATAAGACTGGGTAAAGTTGATGTCATTAGCAGAGAAAACAACTTTTAAGGCTGTATGATGAACAGTGTTGGTTAGTAAATTTTCTGCTCCCATGCATGGACTAACCTTCACTTCTTCATACGAGTTAGTAAAAATTAGGTCCAACCATCTGCCATTCTGGTTTTGTACAGAAGAGACTTTCTGCAAGTCACTGCCATAAAAGGTGCTAAGTAAGTTGAAGTCTATGGCATAAGAAAGATTTACAGGAAGAAGAAAGTTGTCGTTTTCGTCGGTGACAAAAGATATATTTGGGCGATTGAAGTCACCAAGAATAACAAATTTATCTTCCTCTTTTAGGGAGGAGGTAAAGGTGGTCAGTGTTTCACATAGCTCGTTGTATGTTGTTTCACTTGAGCTGGGAGGAATGTAAACGACACCTATGTACACATTGAGACTTTTACCTGAACAAACTCTAATAATTCGGTGATCGAACAGTTTATGGTTAGGTGTGTCTAATAGCTCACTTGAAAGGGAATTGTGAGATGCTACAAGGACACCACCTCCTCGAGAAAGACCTGTTCAGGAGAAGTCCCGATCCTTTCTGAAGACAGTCCAATTGCTATCAAGAATTTCCTCATTATTGAAGGTTTCGTTTAGCCATGTCTCAGTGAATACTAGGACATTGAAGTGGCATGATTTAGCGTCAACATAAAGTATGTTTAATTTGCTTCTCATGCCGCCACAGTTATAGTAGAATATATTTAAGAAAGAAGAGTTAGGAACGATAATATTGCTGTTGCTCTTTACGAGATTTTTGAAGAAGAGAAACATGTTTAGCTCTGACATGAGCGCCATAGGTTTCCAGATCCACCTTGACTTGATCAACCGTTACACCGAGGTGCTCGTGAAAGCGGACAAATAAATTACGCAAGTCTTCAACACCGGTAGGAAGACCTTCTTGCTGAATTAATACTCTAAGATTAGTTTTGGTCTTGCCTTTAATGCATGTTGAATCAGGGGCTTTATACATATAAGCGAGATACAGGCGAACTGTTATAAACGTTGTTCTCCCTGAGGCGAGAAAGGGCATATCTGCTCTCAGTGCCTTCGCAAGAGTTTAGTGTCAATTTCACTTTTGGAGGAAGTAGGGGGTCTAAAAATGACGTAGGACTACCAGGTTGATTGCAAAGCTCATTTGAAACAGAAGATGGTTTTGGTAAACCACTTCCGGTTGGTGGTGAAGGATTAAGAGTATGAGAATGGATAAAATTTGGATATTTATCACAATTGGTTTCATTATTGTTAAGATTAAATGAAACCCGTTTACGTGTTTGATGAGTTGGCGGTATAAATGCTAGATTGCATCCAGTAATCATCTTATTATAAGATGAAGCCGTATTCTGGTTAATTATGGGAGAAAATATGGGGGAAATGCTAGTTTTCAGATCCAATTAGAATCTGAATTATGGTGGGACTTAGGTTGCACAAACTTGTTTGATGAATAAGGTTTGGATTCAAGAACAGATAGGTTTACATTTCTTTTATATAGAGGATTCTTAGAATTAAGATTAGAATTAGAATAAGAGTTTAACTTAGATTTAGAGTTAGGACGGGAATTTATATACTGAAAAGAGTTAGAGCAAGAACTATAATTACTTTTAGATAATGGATTCTTGTTAATGTTAGGATTCCTTTCAGAAGATTCGATTCTTGAACTGCCAGAACTTTGTAAAGATCTTGATGCCTTAGACTTTTTCCCAGGCTTATTCGTCCATTCGGTTATTAACCATTCGCCGTGTCTCTCAATGCTGTTGTTCAAGAACATCCACGCATATTGACTTGGAATGTTTAGTTTGAAACTGCAGAATTTTTTTGCTTTATTGGATATCTTTGAACAGTTTGTAATAGATATGCCAAATTTATTACGAAAGTAAGTGCTCATCCAGGATATAGTTGTTTTAACTGATGGGCCCTTAATGAACAGAGTGGTCTTGTCAATTTCATTAGAATCATGTGGTTTCTTTATTCTATTCTGCCATTGAGTTGAAGTCCATGACGTTCCAAACTTATGGATTAAGTTGGTACGAGGGGCTGCAATTGGTGGTGAGTCGCAAGGTGAAGTAGCAGAGGGAGATCCAGGTTGTGAGTTATTGGTATTTTTGTTTTGTTTTGGAGAAATTGTTGATGAACGAATAGAATGAGCTATTGTGGGTACTGTTGATGGTGGAGATCCGATTTGGGGTGGATTCATTGTAACATTTTGAGGAGTAGTAATCGGTGTTATATGTTCCGTAGTGTCATAGGCAGTTAAAGAATTCAGATTAGCTGGTAAAGAGGTGACCTGTGGCAAACGAATAGATGCTTCCATTATTTCCTCGAAAATAGAGGAAGAGTTATGATGAGAGGCTTGTGGATAACTTATTTCAGCTCTATTGGGTGCAGATCTTATTTCATCCACTACATCTGCAAGCGTCACTCGAAACACTTCAAGATCATCACTGATATCACTTATTTTTTGATGTAATATTTCCAGCATTGGATCTGATTGCGGAGGTGATGGTTGGGGTTTGCTTGACTGAAGTGCGATATCCACATCATAGCGCAAAGATGTTAGCATGCTCAGTATATTTTTGGCTGTATTATCGTTTTTTAAAACGTCGAGGCTTTGTTTTACTTCTATATTAAGCTCGCTTATGGCCGTTTTCCAAATAAAATTTTTTTCGCTATCTTTGACTAAATCAGTTAGAATTCTCAAGTTTTTAGAAACACCCTCTACCCTTGCAAGATCATCGGATACGTGAGTCATTATTTCGAAATTTGGTATTTTAGTGATGACTTGCTTATTAGCCGAATGCATCACGTTCAAGGAGTCGCTAAGACATTTTATGGCGAGCATAACATGGGATAGTGATAGATCCATGCACTCATCACAGAAGAATTTAAAATGTGATGTGTATTCTTGAAAGTAGTTTAAACTTCTTTTAGTCATTCCCACACAAGTGCCGTGGTAAGATTTTCCGCAAAGACCATTGGAACTTAGCTTAATTGCACCTTTGTCCTCAATAGAGCAGTTAATTTTGGCACAAGCAGGTTCCATTGTTTATTGTTTACTTTATTTGGTTGTTTATAAAAAGTTTTTTTTTTACTTTTGATATTTGTACTTATTTCAGGTGCACTTAAAAGTTGGAGTGGGCTGTTTCTCTTATTGTTATTGTTTTTGCTTAATTGCAATATTCACACTTTTTCTTATTGTTAATGTTGTTGCTTTATTGCGATATTCACACTTTTTCGCGGCACACTTATACGCAACTACACATATATATAGGTCAGAGAACAAATAGAATAGCACAATGAACTATTGATCCAGTGAAATGTGTGTGTGTTTTTTTTTACTTTATTTAATTTTTTACAAAGGTCTTTTGGATAATTTATATTGTTTTTTTTTATTTAATTTTAGGTGATTAAAATTGCAAGCCGAAAGAAACAAGCACAAATTCTTGAAAGTTAAATGTAAGAGCGGGTTAAAAACGACTGAACTGTTTGCGGTTACAATTGCCATCGACCTGGCCATATTTAGTCGGGGAAAATCGACCATCGATGCTATCCAGGCAGTTTTGACTATAGATCGCGACGCTACAAGTGGCATTAGGTGGAAATGGGGTGTTAAGCAGTACTGCGCAGTGGTAACACTCGACATTAAAAATGCTTTCAATTCGGCTAGCTGGCCACGCATATTGCAAGCGCTAGGCACATTTGGTATTCCCGGATATCTTCAGCGAATTATCGCCGATTACCTTAGCAACAGAATGCTGCTTTAAGGTCGGTGGACGTACCAGAACGTCCCTAGCCTAACCGAGTGGTATGGCAG
Source organism: Dichetophora obliterata (assembly GCA_963920525.1). NCBI lineage: Eukaryota > Metazoa > Arthropoda > Insecta > Diptera > Sciomyzidae > Dichetophora > Dichetophora obliterata. The sequence continues at coordinate 68,463,492 of OY986438.1, read as the reverse complement.
AAGCCACGGCTTAGTGAACTTCTACCTTACACAGATACTGAGCGGACATGGTTGATTCAGGGCATACCTTCACAAGTATAAACACGCGATCGATCCTTACTGCACTAATTGCACAGGAAACACGCTTCAAGACGCGGCGCACGTTCTTTTTGTGTGCCCCATTTTCCATAACGCCAGACTTGAGGCCTCGGCCTGTCTCGGCGAAACGTTAACACAGCAAAATATGGTTTCTCTTATGCTAAAGTGCGAAGAGAACTGGTCGATGATTAGCACCCTGGCTAGAAAAATAACCGAAGAGCTGCAAAGAGTTGAGCGCGTGCAAGATAGATGAGGTAAATGTTGTTGACCCGACGACCATCCCACAGTAGATCCCGGCAGTAGCCAAACAGTTTCCAGCCTAGTGCTGTTCCCAAGCCCCGCGAAGTTATGCTTTACGGCGGTCCCGCGGGGTTCTATAGGGTCGAAGATTCAGTGCGGAGGTTATAATACCGCGAGGTATCATGTAGGTTTAGTGCGTAAAAATCGTACACTCCCACCTGCACGGTGGGGCCTTTTGAAGGTTCCCCCTTCGCGAATAAAAAAACACACACACACACACACCACAAGGGATTCATAAAATCCTTCGGGCCTTACGAACCCGCGGACCCTAGTTACAAAAAATCCAGAAGCGTCTTACCCATACTGGGCGGCTTTCTGGTCTGCGTCTGGCAGTATCACAACCTAGGCGCTGATTTGAAAGCGGTGTCGCCCAAGGACTCATTTCATCGCAGTCGACAGACCAAAGGCGTCGCCGTCTAGGGATCATTTCCCGAAGTGTGCCTTTTCTTTCCGGAAGGAGAAGTTATTGCGGCCGGCAGACCAAATGCGTCGTCGTCTAGGGACCAATTACCGAAGCGGACCCTTTTCTCCGAGGTTTTAAGTGACCGCAGTCGGTAGACCAAATGCGTCGCCTTCTAGGTATCATTTCCCGAAGCGAGCCTTTTCCTTTCGTGTAAATTAGTGGTCGCAGTCGACAGATCAAATCAAATGCGTCGCCGCCTAGGGACTAAGCCCGGAAGTGAACCCCTTTCTTTTCAGCCTAAGTACAATCCAAAAACATACATATCCTCAGAGGAGGTCCAGTGTCCCCCAGGACCTTCGGGCATAACGAACCCGCGGACCCCAGTTAGGAAATCCAGCCGCGTCTGACCCACATTGGGCGGCTTCCTGGTCTGCGTCTGTACCGTAGCGGTTTCGTGGTGGCGAAAGTAGGCCAACTTTCATAGAGTGACAGCATCCTGAAGATGAAGCAGGAAAAGTCACTCGACGAGTTCAGAGAAAACGTCTCTAGAGTAAGACGAACAGAGAAGGGTGAGGTGTTGATCCAACTGAAACATTCAACCACACAGACGACCCAACAGTTGAAAGAGAAGTTCGACTCGGTGTTCGCCGGTCACACCGAGACAAAAGCGCTCACGGAAGAGACTCTAATAGAGATAAAGGATCTCGACGAGGTGACGACATCCGAAGAGGTGCGAAGCGCAATCCAGAGAGTGCTTGGCGACACCATTGTGGCTAACGTTAAGTCACTTCGCAAAGCGTACGCCGGCACCCAAACAGCGGTCATAGGCCTACCAGCTCCACAGGCGAAAAAACTGATCAAACTCAGTGAAATCAAAGTTGGCTGGGTAATTTGCAGAGCCCTCGAGAAGGTAGCTCCAATCAAGTGCTTCACATGCCTTGACTTTGGGCACACCGCAAGAAGCTGCAAAAGTACAGACCGGAGTGGGTGCTGTATGAAATGTGGTACAGAAGGCCATAAGGCCAAGGATTGCGAAGAAAAGGCGAGCTGCTTTCTTTGCAAAGCTAAAGAAAGCCAAGACTCCAACCACCGCGCCGGAAGTCTTAAATGCCAGTTCGTTCAAGGAGCTAGCCAACGCAGACGCAGATGAGAGTACTGCAGTTGAACCTCAACAACTGTGGCGCAGCACAGGACCCTCTCGGGCAAACCGTCAGAGACCAGGCCATCGACCTGGCTATATTGAGTGAACCTTACGCCGAAAATACCGTAGGAGTATGGGCCCCGGACATTACCGGGAAAGCCGCCCTATGGTCTTGTGGAAGGGCTCACTTCTATCTAAGGCTTCATACATGTGCAAACGGTTTCGTCCGCGCGGAAGTAGATGGCATACATGTCGTGAGTTGCTACCTAGCGCCAAGTCTGTCGATCCAGGAATACACGAAGATTCTTGACACGATAGTCAGCGAAACGAGAGGCCTGAAACCACTCCTTATCGCTGGTGACTTTAACGCGTGGACAGTTGACTGGGGAAGTCAAAAACAAACCAACGTGGCTTTATTCTCCTTGAAGCGTTTGCTCTACTAGACGTGGTGCTGCTCAATAATGGATCCCATGCAACATTCAGCCGTGCGGGCGGAAGCTCCATCATCGACCTGACTTTCGCCAGTAGCGAGTTAACTAGGTAAGCAGAGTGGCATGTTAGCAATCTGTACACGCACAGCGACCACCAAGCTATCATTTATAAGCTCAATGGTCGACCGCGTAGCCGACACAGCATAAATACGGGAAATAAATGTTCGTACAGAGTCGAAACACTAGACGAGTACATTTTGAATGTAGTAATGGCCGATATGCATCTGTCTGGCACGCCAACTGATATGGCAAGGCAGACCCTGGACCAAACAAGAAGAGCTTGCGATGCAGCGATGATCTCGAGGCGGTCTAGCAAGCGCAAGCAAGACCCGGTCTACTGGTGGACGGCGAAAATTGCTGAAGCACGCAGGAAATGCCTCGAAGCAAGGAGGATGTACTACCACGCAAGAGGTTCATACAGCTTTAACGATCTCCGCGAAACCTATCGAATGCTCAAGAAAGGCCTGAAAATAGCAATCCGTACGAGTAAGCGCCAATGCTTCCTACAGCTATGTGATGAGGCAGAAATCAATCCATGGGGTACTGCATACAGATTAGTTATGAAAAAACTGAAGTCGTTCAGGCAACCAGCACCTACGGACCCGCAGGTACTAAGTGCTATAGTTAGAACACTCTTTCCACAGCAGCCAGCGGCCCAGCCGATCGAGGAACACATCGAGCTACGGACCATATTGGCTGTAACCATAGAGGGGATTATTAACGTAGTAAAAAACATAAAAAACGACAAGGCGCCAGGTTCTGATGGTATTCCGAACCGCGCACTGAAGATTGCGATTATGTCGCAGCAGCATCAGTTTGCCCAGCTTTTCACCGCGTGCCTTCTAGAGGGCATTTTCCCAACGCAGTGGAAAACCCAGAAGTTAGTGCTCATACCGAAAGGCAGTGGCTCCACGGACGCCCCCTCAGACTACAGGCCGATTTGCCTACTCGACACAATAGGCAAAGTCTTTGAGCGTGTGGTGTGCAACCGCCTGGAAAATGCGATCCAAGCCGGAGGAGGACTTTCCACTCGACAATTTGTGTTTCGAAAGGCCCAATCAGCGACGGACGCTATTAAGCTATTATTTATATATAATAGCTTAATAGCGTCCGTCGTTGATTGATATATATATATATATATTAGGGCGGGTCAAATTTTGGCTCAGCGAAATTCGTAAAATACATGTAATTTCAAGACTTTTTCTCCACTACAGCATATGCAAATTCTGAAAAAAAGCTGTGCGGACTTTCGTAAATAGATTCATATACATACATTCATACATTCATATTTTATAATTGAGAACAAAATCTATTTACGAAAGTCCGCACAGCTTTTTTTCAGAATTTGTATATGCTGTAGTGGAGAAAAAGTCTTGAAATTACATGTATTTTACGAATTTCGCTGAGCCAGACCTAATTTATTGTAATTTGTTTTTGTGAGAACCGGTATTGAAGTTTACTATTGTTATTGTATTTAAAGAATGGTAATGCTTTTGTACCTTACACTCAAAAGATATAACAATCACGTTGACCAACCATTTCGCCCAATATTTATAAGAATGGCTGATCCTCGATCATTTCCGGCAAATGATCTTTCTTTTCTATTCTGGACACCACATGGTGAAGTAGTTTAAATTGTCAAATTTTGCTAGTTTTACATATAAAGTGGCACATAAAATTGATCTCTATTGGTTCACAATTTTTAGTGACAAAATAATATACTCTGTTACAATCAATTGAAAATAATTGCTGGATTTATACCCAATTAATGAAAAAGGTGCGTAAATTATCAAATAAAGTAATATGGATATCAGAGGTTTCATGGGAAATTCTCTACAGGTAAACTTTTGGGAGCTATTTTTAATTGATGGTAATGCTAATAATTTTGACTGGTATTCAGATTGGCTCTTTGGCGCATCAGAAACCTATATCAACTACATCTGCATTCAGTCTCTCTTAAGCGTGTGGAACAGCAAGACAAAAACAGGTTACAGAAACGAAAATACAAAAAAAAAAATCGTGCAAGAATAAGTTTTAAACATGCAGTTAACAAAAACAATTATAGTCTAAAATGTTAAAGGCAAATATTTATTTATTTATTTATTTATTTCATTCATCAATCAGAGTGAACACTCTTATAGACAACAACTTAAATTAAATTAAATATAACAACATGTAAATATATTAACATTAGATTGACTTAAATTACTTAAAAACAAAAAAATAAGATAACAATTTACAATAGTAAATATAGGAACATCATACATCACGAGCCATAATGATTAAAGTTAGGTTGTCTTTAAAGGATTTACGTGAAACATTATTAAAAATATCAGAGACAGATAAGAATGAATTAACTTCCTTAACACAACGCGCTATTGGTTTATTTTGAGCATAATTAGATCTATAGACCGCCTCACGAAAATGAAATTGACTGCGCAGATGACGGGAAGGAGTAAAAAAATCCAGTTGGGCTAATAGTTCAGGGCATTTAATGTTAAAGTGTAAAAGATCCCATATAAAAATGATGGAAAAAATCTTTCGTCTTATCGAAAGTGGAATTAAGTTAACAAGTGCACAACGCGTAGCGTACGAAGGCATTTCTGGAACATGCCAGTTAAGTTTGTGCCACATGAACCTCGTAAAATGTCTTTGAACCACCTCGATTCTTATAGAGTGAAGCTGATATGACGGATTCCAAATAGTGGAACAATATTCCAAATGCGGTCTAACCAGAGATGAGTACAGGGTTTTAAGAGCGTAAGGATCAGAAAAATCTTTCGAGTTTCTTTTTAAAAATCCCAACATCGAATTAGCTTTAGAAATAATTAAGTCAATATGGTCTTTGAAATTAAGTCTAGAATCAAGCAGAACACCCAAGTCTTTTTTCATAGAAACTCTTTCTAAAATAGTTGCATGTATCTTGTAATTATAGAAAGAAGTAGGAATAGACCTTGAAAAAGTAAGCACCTGGCATTTCTTAATATTAAGAGGAAGGTCATTTAGGAGACACCAATTAGCGATAGAATCTATGTCCATTTGAAGATGTCTAGAATCCATTACCGATTCAATAGCATGAAATAATTTAAGGTCGTCAGCGAATAGAAGGCATTCAGAGTGCTTAATGACAAGAGGAAAATCATTGATAAAAAGTAGAAAGAGAAGAGGCCCTAAGTGACTACCCTGGGGGACGCCTGACGTAACTAATATCGGAGATGAGTAGCAAGAATTAATTTTAACTCGTTGATGACGATTCAAAAGATAGGATTCAATCCAATCAAGTAGATGAGAGTGAAACCCTAATGCGGAAAGTTTATAGAGTAGAGATTTGTGATTAACTTTATCAAAAGCCTTTGCAAAATCAGTGAAAATTACGTCAGTTACAAGTTTTTTAGAGAAATTATCAATAATATAAGTACAAAATATATTTAAATTAGTAACAGTCGATCTACCGGATATGAAGCCATGTTGATTATTGGAAATTATATTTCTAGCATAAAAAGATAGTTTATCATATACTATTTTTTCAAATAACTTGGGAATGCATAAGAGTTTACTTATTGGTATATAGTTACAGACTTCCTGCTTGGGACCAGACTTATGAATTGGCACTATAGAAGACATTTTCCACGCATCCAGGAATTTACCAGTCATTAAGGATTTATTAAATATTTGAGTGAGAGGCACAGAAACTACTGAGGCACAAACCTTCAGTAGTATTCGGGCAATTCCATCTGAATCCTCAGTGGAAGTAGATTTAAGGGTTAACAAGGCTGATTGTACATCTGCGACCTCCAAATAAAGACTGCCTAGATTCAAAGACGTTAGTGCATTCATTGTATTAGCATTGGCTGATGATGGCAAGGAGTAAACTGATTTGAAATAATCAGCAAAAAAATTACAGATAGTTAAAGGATCATCGGAGCTGGACTCCTTGTAAAACATAGAATTAGGAATTCCGCTTGAATTTCTCTTTTCATTAATATAACACCAGAAAAATTTGCTATTTTGTTTGAGCCTTTCCTCGATTGAAATTATGTGCGCTCTAAAAAGAAATTTATTTAGGATGTTAAACTCCTTTTCGCAGTCTAAATACTGTGATTTTAATTGTATATTGTCCCTATTACATCTAAATTTCTTATAAGAATTATTTACTCTATTTTTCAAATTAATGAGTCTTCTATTGAACCAAGCTGGATTTTTAGAGCTACGGGATTGCACTTTAGGAACAAAAGAACTAACTGCATTTTTGAGAACAGAAAGAAATACCGAATACATATCAACTAGATCACGACCAAAAAAGGCGCTATCCCAAGAAAACAAACCTAAATAATTAATAATCCCATTAAAATCCGCACGTTTATAATCACTAAAAAATACTTCTGGATTAGATAATTTCTGATATTCCAAGACATAAAATTCAATCATTAGAGGCACGTGATGCTGTGTGCTTTTTACAAATTCTAATAAAGGGTGCTCAAGGCAAACAACAAAATCTTTATCAGTGTATATTAGGTCTAAGATGCGTTCCAATTCATTATATATACTATTTATTTGAATCAGATCAAATTGATAAAAGAAGTCAACTAAGAGAGCATCCGTTTCAGAAGCTACATTAAGAGGCGAAAGATAAAATTCATCACATACTGGTCTCCAAATAATATTACTTAAGTTAAAATCACCAGTTATTATCACATGTTCATATTGATTGAGATTTTCAAGAAAATACCTACAATTTTCTAAGTGAATAAAGTATAAATCTTTAGAGCTCTGTGGGGGTATGTAGCTAACAACAACAAAGAGCGAGAAATTTTTGTTAAAATTAACCTTAACAATTAATTGATCGACGTCATAGATATTTACTGAACTTGACTTTAAATGAGGTAAAGGAATTAGACAACAAGATAGATTACTACGAACTGCTATAAGCACACCACCACCACGCTATAAACCCGTAGTTGTTGGACAACGATCTTTGCGGAAAATATTAAACGAAGTAGAATCAAATATTTCGGAGCTTAAATGATTTACAGTGAGCCAAGTTTCAGTAAACACTATAATATCATATTGTAAAGAATGGGAGGACAAGAACAAATTTTGCAATTTAGTTCGTATCCCCCCAACATTTTGATAATAGAGAGAATACTTAGATTTAGGCAAAGTTGACGCCTCCAGCGGAGTGGTGAAATTTAATAGTTTTTTGACTGTCTAAGAGGTGATCTGTTGAATCTATCACGAGAAACAAATTCATGGACGACGATTCCTTCTGGCCAAAATTCTTTTGATAGAAGTATTTCCAAGATTGAGGCTGGTGCATAAACTTTAAAAGATGAAATATCCCTTTGCGCAAATGAATTTAATTTCACGCAACTTATTGACGATGAAAAGAGTGGCAGTTTCTTAGTTATATAAGAAATAACTGATTCTGCTGTAGTTGCTACTGCCAATCGAGACAAAAAGATTATTTTAGGGTCCAGCTTTGGAACAACAACCAGATCACACCCCGATGTTGAAGAGCGATCCACACCTTCATTTGAGGCCAACAAAGCAGTTTGTGAAGAACTTGAGTTCAACCCCGAAGCATTAAGTAAACTTTGGTTGGTGATACGGTTAGCCAGTGGCATAAGATGACGGGATGAAGAAGTCGACGTAAGCGAAATATTTTGACGATCAATAGTGACTGAAGGGATCACAGGCAGTACAGGATCTGGATCAGATGTTGGCGATATTGATGACCCATTTGCCGGATTACATGCTGAATTAGATGTTGGATTAGATGTAAGCGATATTGTTGACCCATTTGCTATCGTTGTTAATGGCTTTTGTTGACAGACAAGAGATGAATCAACATTGATGACATCGTTTGAATTAGAACCATCCACTGTCTTCTTATTTTTGGATTGCGATCTAGTCGATATCTTTGCCAAACGAGAAGAGTCAGCTTTCATCGCATCCATTGAGGAATTTAGATCATATAATTTATTACACTGCGCTGAATGAGTATCCACAATAGTTTGGAGATGTGCTAATTCCTTCACGATCTCAGATGAGGATTTGATCATCTTGGTCAATCCCCCCAGTAGATTTCCAGTTGTTATACAGCGACAATTTGAGCAGAACCACTGCAGGCCATTTGTGGATGTACCAGTGAGAGCTTCTCCTACTTTAGCTGATAAACCAACACACTTCGCATGAAATAATTTTAAGCAGCCATGACAAGAAATGAATAGCCCGAAAGTATCCCATTCAGATTTGCAGACCTGGCAGCTAGTGTTCATAATGCAAAGCAAATTTGGGGTTAAGTTGAATACACGAAAACAATGAAGATTGATGACTGTGTTCTGGCCAAGCAATTGTAGAATTTTATACACAATGCATTAGAAAAATTTTCAGCTCTTAGAATAACACTCAAACGCAATTCGAAACAATTTATAAATGACAAATTATCAATTTAAACAATTTCAATAACACGAACAAAAATTTTTCGATGCTGACACAAGGATAGAGTTGCCAGAAGGAATACTTAACTAAAATCAGTTTAAAAGTGAAAAAAAAGGAAAAGGAAAAAAAAAATCTATATATTTTTCATTATATCACGCCCAGCCGTAAATCTAAAATTTTAAACATAAAAATAAGATAAGTTAAAAATGTGATGAAAATGTATACATACTAATGTAATGCACTAAACGACGGAAAATATAATATATACAGTGTCAGACAAAACTAAAGCACGAAACTTACCTTTTAAGCATTTCATGAAATAAAATTTTAAAATAAGCTTTGAACTAATTGCCTTCTATTGAACCTAAACATATATACATTTAAGGTAATAAATCAAACAAAAATTAACATAATATTTCATTTAAAACAAAAATATTAAAACATATATAGGATTATTACTAAAACTTCTGCAACAAAACTAAAGCACATTACATGGAAACACATGAAAAACTTAGTTTTGCTAGTATTTGGTGTATATTTTAACATTTGGTATTAATATTTATCCATTGTTTTTTAACACAACTTGACATCTGCGAAGCATCGACTCTATTAAGGTATTTAAAACGTCTTTTGAAATACTTTTCCATGCCACTCGCTTGTGTGAAGAGAGAGTCCTTTCCCTTACAGTTTTCTCGTTAAATTTTCCTATCTACGATTTCCCATAGATTCTCTTTGGGATTGAGATCAGGCGATTGAGTGGGCCAATCCAACACATCAATTTTGCTTTCAGCAAACCATTCCTTCACACATTTGGCAGTGAGTTTGGGATCATGCTGAAAGATCCACTTCAACGGCATTTCTTCTTGCGCATGAGTTAACATAACATTTTCGAGAATATTCTTGTATATGAATCGATCCATTATGCCGTTGATCTTATGAATTGGGCCGATCCCATGACCGGAAAAACATTCCTAGACCATGACGTTACCGCCGCCATGTTTCACAGAACCTGTAGAGTAACGTGGATTTAGGCGCTGCCCTTTTGGCCTGCGTACTAGCTTCAATCCGTCAGAACCTTTGATGTTAAACTTTGACTCATCTGAAAATAGTATGGTTCGCCATTTCGTAATAGTCCAGTTTACGTGGGCTCTTGCAAAATCAATTCGTGCTCGACGATTTTTTTAGAAATAAATGGCTTTTTCGCGATCCTGTATGATTGCAAGCCGCCGTCCACAGCTCGTCGTTGGATGGATCTAAGTGAAATATTCAAATACAATTCATATTTAATAGATCTCGCTGGTATGAATGGATCTTTTTTATTGTCCGAATAATTGCCTGGTCCTCACGTTTGGTTGTCTTTCATCACCTTCATGTGATGGAACTAAGGAACCAGTCGAACGAAAACGACTTATAGTTCGGGATATTACACAACGATGAACACAAAATTTTTTGGAATGCTTGTCACTGATTCGCCTTTTTTGAATTCGTTTAAAATCTTTTCTCTGAATGTAGCAGAATACTTATTGCTAGCTATTTAATTAATTTTTTGTTTAATACACGGTCTAACCCTGGTAAATGATCACCAACGACCGAATTAATAGTAAAATTTGTTCAAGAGATGTTATTTAGCTTCACAAATAACTGGTTTTTATTCAAACGGTACTTTAACTACTTATTGTTGTTACTTATTGTTAGAAATGAAGTCAAACTCTGAGTGACTGAGAACATGTGCTTTAGTTTTGTCGCCCCAAATTTCCGTGTGTTGTAACATTCTTTTAAAAAAATTTTATTTGCAATAAATAATTGCTTTTTGACGGTTTTTATGAACCAATCGGATATTTTTACATAAGTAATAATATAAAAAAACATGGAAATACTACAATATTTTAACTCTTATGGAATAAAATGCTAACTACATGGGTTCGTGCTTTAGTTATGTCCGACACTGTATACATCTACTACATATATATAAAAATGGATGTATGTATGTGGGTATGTGGGTATGTGGCTATATCACGTATAGACTCCAAAACCGCTGAACCGATATTTATGAAATTTTCAGGGAAACTGAAGCCACATCTTGAGAGTGTTCCTGTGAGGTTTAGTAACGATTGGACGAGGGGGCGTGGTACCTCCCATACAAGCCAAATTTGCTCTATCGATCACAAACCAAGAAAAGTATATATAATTGACGGTTTCAATCGTAAGTAACTAATATTTGGTAATTTTGTTCAGATGGTTACTGTTGGTAACTGTACAAAAAATGGGCGTGGTCGTAATATAAATACGCCCACTTTTCGAAATCATTGCAATTCCGGAGTTCTACGCATTTTTACAGTGAAACTTGCTGTGTAGGTGCTCCAAGAGGCGGTCACTATATATAAATGTTTTCACGCCCACTTTTACCGCCCACAAATCAATATCTATGTATATAAAAAGCAAAACGATGTGTGTCTGGCTGTGTGATGTCTATAGACTCCAAAACTACTGAACCGATTGACCTGAAATTTTGGCAGTCGATTTGTTTCAGGTACGAGATGGTTGAGGAAAAAAGTTGCCACACCCCCTTTTACCGCCCCCAAATCAATAAAAATGTTATATTTCAGTCGGTTTGGGTCGTGTAAGGCAAAAGTTTTGTAATTTAGTATGTACGGTTACTGTCGACAATTGTACTAAAAATGGGTTTCCACGCCCCCTTTTACCGCCCACAAATAAATGAAAATGGTTTATTTCAGACGGTTTTGGTCGTATAAAACTTAAATTTAGTACTTTGGTTTGTGTAGTTACTGACAGTAACTGTATGAAAAATTGGTTTCCACGCCCCCTTTTTGCGCCCACAAATCAGTAAAAATGCTATATTTCAAGCAGTTTTGGCCGTATGAGACTAACATGTGATACCTAAGTTGGTATGGTTACTTTCGGCGACTGTACTAAAAAAGGGCGTCATCGCTATATAGCCACACCCACTTTTTTAGAAATCATTAAAATTGACTACTGGGTCGATTGAGCTAAAATGTTGGTTTAGTTTGTATGGTTACTGTCAGCAACTGTACTAAAAATTGGTTTCCACGCCCCCTTTTACCGCCCACAAACCAATAAAAACTTTTTATTTCAACGGTTTGGGTCGTATTAGACAAAAATTTCGTAATTCAGTTCATATGGTTACCAGAGAACTGCAATGAGTATCCGACAGAATTCGGACACTCAAATCATACCCGAGTGTCGTGCTGTTCTCAACTCTATCCATACTTAATAATATGTGTAAAATACTCATAGGCGTTCGGCTCATTAGCATTTCTTCGGGTATAAGTGCATTCTCATATTCGAGAGCGGCGTGATCCGATCCACTTCGAGCCGTTTTTAATGAGTGCGTTGAGTCAGTTTATTACAAAGGCGCTCGATCCGAATGTATTTTGAGTGTACTCTGAGTACTGCTCCTTCTCTGCCAACGTCTCTCAGCGCTATTTAGTTTTTTTTTGCTTATGCACTTTTTGTAAGCACATGATTGTATATGATTTCGAAGATGCTGTCAAACTTTAAAATTTAAGATGGCGGATAGAGTTGCCACCTAGATTTTTTTTATTTTTGCGAATTCTTGTAATTTTGAAATTCTGACAACGGATTTGATTTCGAATATATTGTCTCAGTTTTAAAATTTAAGATGGAGGTTAGGGTTGACACCTAAATTTTTACCACAGTATTGCCACCTAATAATATGTATTTTTAAAAGTTTTAAACATCATTTATCAGTATTAAGGGGTCGCTGATTTCGAATCTAAAGTCAGAATTTTAAAATTCAAGATGGTGGATAGGGTTGCCACCTTTATTTTTTGTAGTTTTATGAATTCGGGGCTGGCAAAAAAAATGGTACACAAAAAATGGGTCGCTGAATCCGAATCCGTCGTCAGAATTTCAAAATTATAAAATTTTGAAATAATAGGGTTGCCACCTAATAATATATCTTTTCAAGAGTTTTAAACGTTATTTATAAGTGTTAAGGGGTCGCTGATTTCGAATCTAAAGTCAGAATTTTAAAATTCAAGATGGTGGATAGGGTTGCCACCTTTATTTTTTGTAGTTTTATGAATTCGGGGCTGGCAAAAAAAAGGTACACCAAAAATGGGTCGCTGAATCCGAATCCGTCGTCAGAATTTCAAAATTATAAAATTTTGAAATAATAGGGTTGCCACCTAATAATATATCTTTTCAAGAGTTTTAAACGTCATTCATCAGTGTTAAGGGGTCGCTAATTTCGAATCTAAAGTCAGAATTTTAAAATTCAAGATGGTGGATAGGGTTGCCACCTTTATTTTTAGTAGTTTTATGAATTCGGAGATGGCAAAAAAAATGGTATACCAAAAATGGGTCGCTGAATCCGAATCCGTCGTCAGAATTTCAAAATTATACAATTTTGAAATAATAGGGTTGCCACATAATTATGTGTCTTTTTAAGAGTTTTAAACTAAATTTTAAAGTTTGACAGCATCTTCGCTCACTATTTACTGCTGCGCTCTACTGCGCTCTCTTTCATATCTGTGTCAGATGAGCCGAGTGATTCGGCTACATGTGTCGATTGTGAGTATTTCGGCAAGTAGGATAAGTATCAGCAAGACGACAACAACCATAAGTATTTATGAACCGAAAAAACCCGATCTTTCCCGATCCGACTCATGACTTAGGATACTCATATTTATCTGAGCCGCCGCATTCTAGCTTCGTAGAAGAGAATATGAGTCGAGTTGCGTGCGCTTAGGGTGAGTAGGTTTGTGTACTTATTTTTGTCGGATATACTCAGAGTCGCAAAAAAGCTATCCGTTGCAGATCTCTGATGGTTACTCTCAGCAAGTGCACTTAAAATAGGCCTCTCCCACTTTAGTTAAACTCGCTTTTCGGGGAGTTAGCGTCGAGTGAAGTAAAGTGCGCCAGACTTAACCTAAATTGAGCTGAAATTTGGACAGTCGATTTGTTTCGATTACGAGATGGCTCAAGGGAAATATTTTGCCGTACCCCTTTTTACCACTTGCAAAACAACAAAAATGCTATATTTCGCACGGTTTTGATTGTATTAGACTAAAATTTGGTTATTAAGTGCATATGGCTACTTTCGGCAGCTATACTGAAAATGGTGAATATATTTGGCATTTCTTGACATTTTAGTATATGGCATTAAGACGGTATGTGGCAGAACAACGTCTGCCGAGGATAGTGAGTGTTTCTGTGAGGCTTGGTAACGTTTAGACGAGGGGGCGTGGTACCTCCCATACAAGCCAAATTTGCGATATCGACCACAAACCAAATAAAGGATATATATCAGACGGTTTCGATCGTAAAAAACTAAGATTTAGTAATTTTGTCAGATGGTTACTGTCAGTTACTGTACAAAAAATGAGCGTGGTCGCAAATACGCCCACTTTTCGAAATCATGGCAATTCCGGAGTTCTACTCATTTTTATAGTGAAACTTGCTGTTTAGGTGCTCCAAGAGGCAGTTACGATACATAAATGTTTTCACGCCCACTTTTACTGCCTACAAATCAATATCTGTATATATAAAAATGAATCGTGATTTGTTCGGATGCTTAAAACTTAAAAACGACTGGACCAAATTGGATACTTCCTTCAATGGGTTTGTTCGTAACTGCTTCGCAATGGTTTAGGAAAAAATAATGCCACACCCTATTTTATCGCCTACAAATCAATAACAATGCTATATTTAAGACGGTTTTGGTCGTATTAAATTAAGATTTGGTAAATAAGTTCGTATGATAACTGTCATTAACTTTAATAAAATCAGGCGTGGTCACACTTCAACTACGCCTACTTTTAAGAAAATATCAAAATACTTCGAAACTATTGGTCCGATTGAGCTCAAATTTTGTAAGTGGCTTTGCTTTGAGAACGAGATGGTTTAAGAAGAATTGCTACACCCATAAAGAAATTTTATGGGAGTTGGACGAGAGGGAGGGGCACCTCCCATACAACCCAAATTTGTGATATTGAATAGCTTTGAAGTTATAGGCCGCACAGCTTTGGAATTCAGTTTTTGACCTCAATTTACACATGCAGTTTCAAATTTTATTTTATGGGCGTTGGACAGGGAGGCGTGGTATCTCTCTTACAACCCAAATTTGCGCTATCGAATTGCTTTGAAGTTATAGGTTGACAGCGTAAGAATCCGGTATTCGAACTAAATTTATGCATGCACTTTCATTACTTACATTTTATGGGCGTAGGGCAAAGGGGAGTGGCACTTCACATATAACCCAACTTTGTCCTTTGGAGTTATAGGTCGCACAACTCCGGATTTCAGTATTCGACCTCAATATAGACATGCAGTTTCATTGATTTAATTTTATGTTCATTGGTAAGAGGGGCGTGCCACCTCCCATTTAACGTAAATTTGCGATATCGAATATCATTGAAGTTATAGGTCACACAGCGTCAGAATTCAGAATTCAACCTCAATTAATAAATGCAGTTTCATAAATTACATTTTATGGGCGTACGACAAGGGGGCGTGAAGCCTCTTATTTAACCCAAATTAGAAATGTCAAATAGCTTTGGGGTTATAGGTCGCACAGTTTTTTAATTCAGTATTGGACCTCAATGTACACATGCAGTTTCATTGATTACATTTTATGAGCTTTGATCAAGGGGGAGTGGCACCTCCCATACAACGAAAATTTGTGATATCGAATAGCTTTGGAGTTCAAGGTCGCACAGCGTCGGAATTCAGTATTCGAAGAAAATTTACGCATGCAGATTTACTGATAAAATTTTTTAGAGTTTTTCGGGGGGGCATGACACCACCAACTCAACTCAAATTTGCGATATCGAATAGCTTTGGAGTTATAGGTAACTCAGCCTCGGAATTCAGTATTTGACCTCAATTTACAAATGCAGTTTCATTGGTCAAATTTTATGGGCGTAGTGAAAAGGGGAGTGGCACTTCCCATACAACCCAAATTTGTGCTATCGAATAGTTTTGGAGTTATATGTCGCACAGTTTTGGAATTCGATATTTAATCTCCATGCAGTTTCATTGGTCAAATTTTATGGGCGTAGAGAAAAGGGGAGTGGCACTTCCTATACAACCCAAATTTGTTATATCGAATGGCTTTGTGGATATTGGTCGCACAGTCTCGGACTTCAGTATTCGACCTCAATTTAGACATGCTGTTAAACTGATAACATTTTATGGGCGTTTACAAGGGAGAGTGGCAGCAACGCGACGGGTTTCAGCTAGTATATATATATATTACAAGTCAATTAAAATCTAAATTAAATATCTATAATATGTTTACGATATACTAACAACTAACTTGCACTAAATAGTTTAGTAGGTTTATTATCTTAAAGCAAGTGTTAAATTTAATAATTAAAAAAGCTTAAAAATAATTACTTAAATTAGTATAAAAACATTCATAAAGACCTTAAAACTAGTGAATATTAATAATCAATGCATAATATATAAGCAGCTTAATTTTGGTATATATAATTTGGTATAATGAATTATTAGATATAAAGTAAATTCAATTAAATACCTACTAAAGGTTAATACTGTGTTAGTGTTTTAGCCATGTTAACACAAAGCTGTTAAGTTAACGAAAGCTGTTTGGAAACATGGTTAAGTGGGCAAAATGCTAACATAAGTGATTACTCTTAGTGTAGTACACCTACGCTGCGGCAAAGTTATCTATATGTAAGATAACGCAGTTCACACTTTCTCTCTCTCTCTCTTTGATTTGCAGATTTTTTTTTATTTTAATTTTTTTTGTAAAGCGTAAGCGATCATCTTGCAAGAGCGGCTTACGCATTTTGTTTTAGCGAAGATAATATTACATGCAATGCAATGTAACTCAATTTCATTTTTTGGTTATACATTGTTTTGCTCTTTTTTAAGACTCTCTAATTTTCTTTCTTTAAACCAAGTGGATAATATATCAATTTTTAAGTGTTGGAAAATGGAAGAATTGTCGCGATTGAATATTTAATTTTTTTTTGTGTATTACATTTTTATTAAGGGTAATATAAACTGAAATCATTAACAAAAATGTCAATTTTGCGTTAAATTAGAATAAACTAAGCTATGAATTTTGATATTATAAGCAAATTTGTAAACTGTTCATTTAAATAAGATTTTTTTTTAAAGTAAATATTTTGTTAACATAATGAGTATGAAATAAATTTTATAAGATGCGAATGTAGTCCACCCGTTGGTTTTGCTTTGGTTGGGACGGGGGAGAAGGTAAAATCTCTCGCAGTAATGGTTGGGTAGGGAAAAGTGAGATCGGTGGCACCGTAATAACACCTGGTGTCATCGCATGGAGTGTCAATATTGTTTTTTTTTAATTTGCTGATTTGGTAGTTTATGGAATTGTGCATGAGAATTTTTTATTTTTATGATCATAAGGCGTAATGCACAAGGTGTAAAGAGTACGAACTCTACCCAATACGACGAGCCTGGAACTGAAATCATGCACACACGCTCCTTACACGCATTACATTTCCGGTCTATGACAATATATATATATATATATATATATATATATATATATATATATATATATATATAAGTTTATATATATAGTTTATATATATATAAACTTTTCACCGTGAAAGATATTTTAAGACTGACTATTTATATATTAAAAAATTTATATATATAAGCGCTATATATAGATATATATATAAATATATATATATATATATATATATATATATATATATATTTCTGTTTATTGTTATTGTTATATATATATATATATATATATATATATATAAACTTTTATATAAACTTTTATATATATTTATATATATATATATATACAAGTAAGTATATTTATATATGTTTTATATATATATAGCGCTTATATATATAAATTTTTTAATATTAAATAGTCAGTCTCAAAATATCTTTCACGGTGAAAAGTTTAAATAAATATATATATTACTATATATATATATATTTTTACCCTGTATATATATATATATTAGAATGGTCCTTATATGGCTTTTTTTGGAATTTCCTAGATGGATTGTTTTAGATCGGCTCCAAATGTCAAAAAAAAATTTTCGAATTTTTTCAGATTTTTAAATTGACTCTCTAGTCACCCTGTACGTTGATCTTTCTGTATTCTGTTCAAATTACGATTACGGCCAAACGGATACAGCTAGATAGATAAAATTTGGTACACACAATATTCAGAGTCATAGTCTGACTGAGGGAAAAAATGGGCACAATCGAATAATGATTTCTCCTATCTCCCATATAAGCATTTTTAAACATTGTATGGGAGGTAGGCGTTAACAATAATCACTTAGGCTCATTTTTCGTCCCAAACAGCTTAATTATATTTAAGTTATGTGTACCAAATTTCATGCACCTAGCTTTATCCGTTTGACCGTAATCGTTATTTCAACATACTACAGAAAAACGGACGAACAGGGTGACTCAGGGCTCAACATATTCAATAAGCAGATGGTCAGGCAGAGGAACAAATATAAGAATACGGTTTAAGTGACGCTGATCCTTCCCTGCGTTACAAACTTATGGACAAATCGAAAACACCCTGAGCCCTCAGTCATCCTGTTGGTAACTAATTTTTTTAAATTGAAGTCAGGCTGTAGCGAATATTTAGTAAATGAATAGTGCACACAATTCAATCTTTAAAGTATTATTTCTTTTATTAGTATTAGTTTAAAGTATAACAGGAAGTCGATCATTCAAAATAAATATTGTTTCATGATCGTCTCTTTTTTGAAATCAGGAAATATTTTTCTGTATTCAGAGACAATTTGCAACACAAATATTTTTTGTTCTTCGTTTCGCGTCAAAATATCGTTGTATTCCGAAAACAAATGAACTCCTCTTTCTGCAACGTCATTTACTACCTTTAAACTTTTTATAATATTTAAGCCTCGTTGATAATTTTTATTCTGATCCCAAAGAGCTGGATCTATCTTCAAAAACTGGTCATCAATCTCGAATCTGAGAAACAAATTTCTTGATTGAGGGGTAATAAAATAATCCATCTGTTTTTCACATAAACTGCTAATATCGTCCCCACTTATTTGTATACGTTTTGGATAGCAACTATCAATATCTTCTAAAGGACTCAATTTTAATACAATTTTTCTCTTAACTTCGAGCGGCAATGATTCGTCGAAGAACAAAATTGCAGCATATTCTGGATTCAAATACCATAAGTGATTGCAGAACTTCTGGAGGGTAACTGTTGAAACCTCTTCGTCAATCAAACGATAATCATGCAGCTTTTTTAGAAAGCTGAGATCGAGATTTGGTGCTTTTGTAGTGACTGTGCAAGTGAACCAAGCCTTGACATAGAGCATTACGATGAAGAGTGATGTACTACGAATTGCCTCGATTTCGTCACTAGTCATTTCAAACTCAGATCGAAAAATAAAAATTTTTAAGCAATATATTGCTTTTGCCATCCATCGGGCATGATGAAAAGCTCCGGGTTGGTGAAAATAAATATTATTTGGTTGAACTGAACCAAGAAAAATGAGAGTGAGATTAAGAAACTCTTTATAATCGGCTCTGGGTTGGAGATATTCTAATGAATCTTGTACAAATGATCTTAATTCTTCGATTCTCTCCAATGAAAGATGACGTAGAACTATTTCATCTTCTAATCCAGTTTGATACTTCGATTTATCAATATTTTTCAAGAATTTCGGAACTTCAGGAAAAGTGGAACATTAGGTCCAGTCGTTGCAGGCATCTTCCTTTCAAATACACATTGAAGAACTAATTCAAAAATATGATGCCTGCAGGGCAAGAAGAGAATATTTGTTCCCAGCAGTCGCTCTAAAAGAACGGCAGCACCATTTTTTATGCCTAAATTTGATGCAGTCGTATCGCAGCAAAGAGCTTTGACAGAATCTTGAAGACCCCAACTGTAAAGTACTTCATAAACTGCATACGCTTGACTAACTCCTTTGCCATTTTCTGCCACGGGTACCCCAAGAAGTTTCTCAGTCCTACCATTTGAAACGATGACCGGTAATCTATCAAGCATTTCCATTTTGAGCGAATCGTAAAAAAGTTTTCCATCCCAATGGAGAACAAGGGCCTTTAGTTCAGTTTCCTTAAAAACTTTTTTGATTTGCGTTGCCTGTTCTTCGCGTATTTTCTGTCGTTGAATTTTAATGGATGACCTATTAAGAACAAGCGAATCCAGATCAACATCCAGTGCTTCTGCTATAGCACCAACAAGGTGAACAGCATCTCTGTCACTCACTTTACACTTATCAAGAGCTGCAATAACTATAGGGTTACGGAAAATGTTAATGATTCCTCGAGTTTTTTTTGGAGCCGATGGTCCTGCTTTACTATCGTTTTCTGAAGGAACTTCTGAGAAACTTCTGATGCTTCTCTGACTGAATGGTGGAAAAGACGAGTCCACACTAGATGCTAGTTCTATGAAATCATCTGGAACGGACATAAGAATTTTTATATCAATGAAATTTTCATTCATAACACAGTCTCAACTTAGAAAAAAAAATTTATTTTAAAATTTAATTTACTTAGTTTATATTTAGTTTTGTTTGGGACGAAAAATGAGCCTAAGTGATTATTGTTAACGCCTACCTCCCATACAATGTTTAAAAATGCTTATATGGGAGATAGGAGAAATCATTATTCGATTGTGCCCATTTTTCCCCCAGTCAGACTATGACTCTGAATATTGTGTGTACCAAATTTTATCTATCTAGCTGTATCCGTTTGGCCGTAATCGTAATTTGAACAGAATACAGAAAGATCAACGTACAGGGTGACTAGAGAGTCAATTTAAAAATCTGAAAAAATTCGAAAATTTTTTTTTTTGACATTTGGAGCCGATCTAAAACAATCCATCATGATGTTGATTTTAAGGACCACTCTAATATATATATATATATATAAGGCTTTTAACTTTTCACCGTGAAAGATATTTTAAGACTGACTATTTATATATTAAAAAATTTATATATGTAAGCGCTATATATATATAAAACATATATAAATATACTTGCTTATATATATATATATATATATATATATCTATATATAGCGCTTATATACATTTTTTAATATATAAATAGTCAGTCTTAAAATATCTTTCACGGTGAAAAGTTTATATATATATATATATATATATATAAACTTTTCACCGTGAAAGATATTTTAAGACTGACTATATATATATATATATTGTCATAGACCGGAAATGTAATGCGTGTAAGGAGCGTGTGTGCATGATTTCAGTTCCAGGCTTGAGCTCGTCGTATTGGGTAGAGCTCGTACTCTACCATATATATATATATATATATATTAGGGCGGGTCAAATTTTGGCTCAGCGAAATTCGTAAAATACATGTAATTTCAAGACTTTTTCTCCACTACAGCATATACAAATTCTGAAAAAAAGCTGTACGGACTTTCGTAAATAGATTCATATACATACATTCATACATTCATATTTTATAATTGAGAACAAAATCTATTTACGAAAGTCCGCACAGCTTTTTTTCAGAATTTGTATATGCTGTAGTGGAGAAAAAGTCTTGAAATTACATGTATTTTACGAATTTCGCTGAGCCAGACCTCCAAAAAATTCGTCCATACAAATTGACCCGCCCTAATATATATATATATATATATATCTATAGCGCTTATATATATAAATTTTTTAACACAGATGGATTATTTAACAGATGGATTATTAAGAAACAGATGGATTATTTAAATGAAAAATTACATATTCTTATGAAAGTCAAAGACATGCATGATGCATTTTCCTTAATCATTAAGAAGAAGAAGAAGACGAAAAATGAAAATATATTCTACAACTTATATGAAGAAGAAGAAGAAGAGGAATGCGTTGGAAAAAAACGTATTTTAAAGAATCAATTTTAAAAAAACTTTGTAAATAATATGTAAATTCATAATAATCAATAAAAATTTTATTATAAAAAAAATTTTTTGTTTTTTTTATTACATTATATTAAGTATTTATGTATATATACATATATAGATATATAATAGACTGCTATTGAACTTCATCTCTATTAATCCAAGAATTATGCTGGCTGGAAAATCCTAACCATTTAACGTAAGCTTGTTGTCCCTTGGTTTTAATAACCTTTTCAATCAAGTATGTATTTGGAAAACGTGTCTTTAATACTTCATATTCATAAAATCCGCCAAGAATAGGGTTTCCTTGATAGTCTTATAAAAAGTAAGTAATAGGGTTTGTGTTCTGTATAGTTTTAATTTTAAAAATTTCAGTTGTCCAGTTTGGAGTATATCCTTTTGCAAAAATATGCTTATATTTACTAATTCGAACGTGGTCTCCAACTTTTAATTTACCATATTTAAAAACTTTATGATGATTATATGCTTGTTTTAGTATAGAACGTTTATTTCCTTTGTTGACATACTTTGGCATCATTCCAATGGTTCTATGCTTTTTACTATTATATTGATTAACTAAATCCTTGTATATATTTATCCATTGATAATTTCCTTGTAAACTAAACTTTTTCCATATCATTCCCTTTAAAGTTCTATTAAATCGTTCCACAATTGATGCTTTCATGATGCTATAAGTAGAATAGTGTTTAATATTATGTTTTTTCATCAGGTTTTGAAATATTTTATTATAAAACTCTTTCCCATTATCGGTTTGCAAGTTCTTTGGTATTCTTTTTTGTAAAAAAATTGATTTCATAGCATTAGTAATATCTATACTACCTTTTGATTTTACAGGAACAGCCCAAGCAAACTTTGAAAATGTATCTATTACTGTTAAAATGAAACTAACCTTTGTTATATTTTGAATAAACACCCATTTCAACAAGATCTGCTTGCCAAAGATCGTCTATTCCCTTGGTTACTACTCGTCGTCGAATAAAATTTCTGCGTGCTTGCTTATGTAGCCCGTTCATAAGTCCCATTCTCATAACAATCGTCTCATTAAGACGTTCTTAAAATTTATCAATTTTTAAATTAAATAATGACCTAATTTCTTCAAGTGATTGCTTAAGATTACTTTGTAAGATACTTTGATCTTGTATTAATTTACTTAAGTGTGTTTCTAAAACTTCAAGTTTTTCTGTAAGCGATACGTTTTGTTTCTTTATTTCTTCAAAATTAATATTAGTGGAATGGTACTGATATCTTTCAAAGCTACCAATATAATGACCAAACTTATCGATAGGCATTTTATGAATATTGATTGTTTGATATTTTATAAACTTTTTATACAATAATCTTTGCTTCTCTCAGTTCATCTATAACTGAGACTATTTCATTATTATGATTTGAGTGACCAGCTGCTGTAGATGAGATCAATAAACGTTATCTATCAACCAATTCATTTGGATCATCCCAATAAACATAATTAAGCTTTGTTGGAATCGGTGCTATTTTTATCGCCAAATTGCTCCGGTCATAGGGGGCGGGAGTAATTTAGCGCGTAAAAATAACACGCGCGCGAGTTATGTATTTATCTAAACCTTTGGGTTTAGAAGAAAACACGATTTTATATTTTAAATATTTATTTCAATTGAAAGAAACCCTTTCAAAGGGTTTCTTTCAATTGTAGTTGAATCTTAAGACTAATTCCTTAATATCAATCATGCCTTCTTAATGGCTTGAATAATAACTAAAACTATGTCAACTAACTCTTGTGAACTTTTGTTTACAAAGTCCGTTGACTTTGGTGTTTTATGATTGCTAAGCAGTCATTGATTTCTTCATAAAATAATGCACCGTTGTAATTTCGTTTATGCTTAATTATATGAAGCAATCAAGATCGTTGACTTTTAGTTTTGTATGCCGGGATCAAGTTGCAATATAGCTGTTGATTATTTCATCAACATGCTTAGCTTTATTTGGGTCATTAGTGGAGTTTGATACAGGGTATGTAACTTCTCCCCCCTTAGTTTTGGAATTCTCCTGAATTTCGTTTTGATTAATCACTATTTCCGTGCTATTCTTTTTCTTGTACCAGACACACAAAACTGTCAAGCCAATTACAAAAATAATTATTGTGGTAGAAGTAGTTGCATATGATACTTTTTTGTGATATTTTAGCTCTTTTATTGCTTCAATATTTTCCGTTTGTTTTACTATAATTTCTTTAAAGTTTATTGGATCTTCATATATTTGGTTTAATTCTTTCACTGGATAGACATATCTATCAGTGAACTCAATTTTTCTGTTAGAGAATTTTCGATTTGCTATAACAATTTTACAATTAGAAAAGTTAATTAGATAATTTTTATTTATGCTTAAACTTCTTTTGTCACAATTCTGTGCAATTTCTTCGTTGTATGCGTTTTTTATTATTACTGTGTCTTCGCTTAATTCTTGAATATTTGTTTTGTTATTGAACTTAAATGTACAGTCATTTGTAAATACACAATGTTTACTTATTTTTAAGTCTTTATATAAGGTGTTTTCAATAAATTTATAATTTTTATTATTAATTGTCACAACGATTTCATTTTGTTCATCTATTTCTAAATTTCGACTGTTCGGTATAGCAGTTATTAATTTTAGATCGGTTACATACTAGTTTTTTGGAATCTTAATAGCAATAACAATTGATTGATTTTTATAGAGTATAGAAATCGATGTCGAAATATTCTATTTCTTCTTTTGTTATAATACCTGGGTGTACTAAATTATACTTTGTATCTAAGTTTGTGCATTTGTTCATTAAACATCAATTGTTTTGAAAATTCTGAATTCTCTTCTTGTACTCGATTAAGTGACTGTGCAATTTTTTCCCTATCGTCGTCAATTGTCTTCTTGAATAAATTTATATTATTTTGAAAGTTTTCACTAATACTAATTTGTTTATTGATCGTCGAAATCGCATTATGATCGTTTTCTTCCATAATTTTTAAATGGTCAACGATTTCCTGTCTGTCGTCCTCGTCCATGAGTCCGAATAGCCATTTGTAGGTTTTGCCTACAAAATTAGCTAATCCCCTTTTCGTCCTACTAATTTCATTGGGAGTGATGGGTTTAACTTTGGCTGTGATAGTACTAATCTCGTCCAAAATAATTTCCTTATTTTTGATGTCTGAATGCTTAACATTTTCTTTCATTTTATTAACCATATCTATTATTTCCGTTGGACGTATTATATGTAAAATAGTGTTTACTTCGTTGGCAATATCTGTCTGTCCCATCTGAATAAAGGTGTATCCCGCTTCTTCACTTATTGGAATTAGTTGCAGTTTCCCTTGCACGGTGTTGATCAACAACACAATTACGAATAGTAGTTGGGTGATCTGAAATTGGTTGATATGAGTATTTTAGTGGTCTTTTTATATTGCTGTTATGAACATTGTGTAGTGTTCTATGTATAAATTTTGGTACATCTTTATGTCTAACGCTCTTATAGTTTTTTATGTACCCTTCTTGTCTTTGCTCGTTATATTTTTCTCTATTTTTGTTTGCCTTTTTTATTTTTTCCTTTTTTGTTTTCTCTAATCTTTTAAAAATTATGGTGTGATCGATTTTATGTTTTGCGCATCGAATGGTGTACACTTTATCGTACTATGGTAAGTACTATTATAGAACATGATAGCTTTACACATTTGTTGAGTGATTGGGAGTTTTTCCTCAATGTTAAGTGTACGAATTCTTTCTGTTAGTGTATTGTTTAGGCGTTCTGCGTCCGAATTACCTGTATGGCTATTTGGTTTTGTAATGTGGAATTCAATATTTTCGCTCTTTAAATATTCTTGTACATTATTTGATTTAAATTCGTTATCGAAAACAAATTTTTTTTATTTTGCCTTTTATTGCTAAGAATTCCTTAATTCTTCCTACTATGATATGACTGTTTCGATTAACGGGAAACATATGACATGTTTAGAAAATTTGTCTATAAATGTAATAAACGACTGCTTACTGTTTACATACGTATCTACGTGTATAAGATCGTTTGTAGTCTTTTGTGTTTCAGTATAGTTAAATTTTTCTTTGATGGGATTTCTATCGTATTTTCCTCCATTGCATGTACTGCAATTGTTAATTATTTCATGTACTGTTATTCTAAGTGTCGGGTTGTAAATTTTGTGCTTTATGCCTTCATATGTTGGAATTATTCCAGAATGGCCTGTTTCTTCTTTGTGGAACAATGATATCTGCTTTCGTAACTCTTCTTCGTTTACGATATCTTGTGCAAGGTGTAAGCATTTCACAAATTTAATGTGACTGTTACCTTGGAATGTTTTAAATAAAATTTTTTGTAGTTTGTTATACTCATGATCATTTACTGAATATATGCCTATTTTTCCTTTACCGACATGTGATTTTATTATGTCGCTAGCTTTATTATTTATAAGGTAATTTTTGTCAATAAATATGCGCTTTTTGTTAAATACATTTTCGAGTTCCTTTTCTTTCTGATCTATAAGTATGATTTGAAAATTAAACCAGTTAATAACTGTATCAAGAATAGGAAAATTATTGTTTCGCTCTTCTTCTTGAGAATGGGATGTTTCGAGTAACAAAGATTGGGTATTTCTAACTACAGAACTTACTTCTTCTTGATTGTAAAGGTGACGTATGCAATTTATATCTTGGTTTTCTATGTCTATACGACTAAGAAAGTCTGCAATTTTATTGTCTTTGCCTTTTATATAATCTATTCTTCCGTCATATTCGCCTAGTTCGATTAACCACCGTTGTACCCTAGGATTGATATCTTTCCCTGAGAATTTGGCTTGCAACCATTTGAGGGGTTGGTGGTCACTCTGTAAATCATATTCACGGCCATATATATATGGGCGGAAATATTTAACAGACCACACTATTGCCAAAAGTTATTTTTCGATAGTGGAATAGTTTACCTCGTGTTTATTGAGAGTCCTCGATGCATACGCTATTGGGTGACCATCTTGGGTTAATAGGAACCAATTGCAAAATTGCTTGCATCCGTTACTAGTTTGAATCGTTTGGCAAAGTCGGGGCATCGCAAAATAGGTGTTTTTGTGACAATATCTTTTAGTTTTTCAAAGGAAAGTATATAATTTGGGTCTTTAGTATTTATCTTCTGGTTTTTTTGTAAATTTTTTACCATAGGAGTTGCTATTTTCGCATAATCCTTGATAAATTTTCGATAATATCCAGTCATACCTAGGAATGACTTGATTTGTTTGACAGTACTTGGAAGTTTTAGATTTTGAATAATATTTACCTTGGCTGGGTCGGGCTTTATTCCCTGATAAGTCAGAATGTGCCCAAGAAAATGTGTCTCCTTTTTTAAAAAGTCACATTTATCTATTTGGACTTTTAATTGGGCTTGTTGTAACTTCAAAAAAATTTTCTCTAAATTAATTATATGTTCTGTTAAAGAGGTGCTAAAGATTAATATGTCATCCATGTAAACTATACAGATCTTATTAATGTGTTCACGAAGGATATGATTAATCAGCCTTTGGAAGGTTGACGGTGCATTCTTCAACCCGAATGGCATTCTGATAAACTCATAATGCCCGAAAGGGGTTGAGAAAGCCGTCTTCTTTCGGTCTTCTTCTTTAACCTGAATTTGATAAAATCCCCTAGCGAGATCGATCGTTGAAAAATACTGTGCTCTTCCGAGTTTATCAAGAATTGCATTGAGGTTTGGTATTGGAAATTCATCATCTATTGTATTCTCATTTAAAAGACTATAATCAATAACGATCCGCCATTTTTTTAAACCTGAATTGTCTAATTTTTTGGGAACAATCCAAAGTAGACTATTATAAGGAGAATTACTAGGTTTAATAATTTTCTGTGTTAGCATTTCTTTAATTTGTTTTTCTATTTCCATTTCATGGATCTGTGGATATCTGTATATTTTTGAATATAAAGGCTTATCAGTTTTTGTGTTAATTTCATGAACAATCTCATTTGTAGAAGTTAATTCTTCCCCGTCTTTATAAAAAATATTTGAAAATTTGGATATAAGTTTTTTTATTGTTGATTTTTCCTCAGTATTTAAATGACTTAAGTCAATAGTTTCGCTGACTTTTATGGATGTATCCATTATCCCTTCTAAGGTACAGATTTCCTCAGACTTAAAAGGATATAATTTTTTTTCGAAAAAAATCTTATTTCCAAAAATTTCTATTCTAAATTGATTTGGGCTTTAAACGGAATAAGGAAATTTTGTCCTAATATAGCGTCGTATTTTTTACTTTGAAAATCTACAACTTTCCATTCTACAGTTCCAATTGCTTTAAATTGTTTTGGTATGGGTGTTCGGATATATTCACTTATCTTGTTTAAGCCATTTAGTGTCCTAAACCAAAGAGATTTTTGTAATTTCTGTTGTTTAAAACTAATCAGAACTCCTGGTTTGATAATGCTTGTATCTGCTCCGGTATCTATTAAACATTTTATGATTTGTTTGCCAATATTAAGAAATATTATGGGCAACTTACATGTCGAGGCATCATTAAAAAATTTATCTCATTTGAATCTTGGTTTTCCTCTAAAGTGTCTACTTCCATGTTTACTGGACCAGCACTTCGCATTGTTTCTACTTTCATATGGGGAGATCGGAACTGTGAAGGTTTGTTGTCTCTAGCTTTGATTGCATCATTGTAGTTATAACGATTGTTGTTATTATTATAAAATTGGTTACTTCTGTTAGTATTCTTGTTTGTATTGTTATTGTCGATTGTCTGTCTATTGTTGTTTGAAAAACCATAAGCATTGTTATTTCTACTAGTGTGAATGTTTTTATTATTGTTATTTAGTCTTATATCAGCTTGACCTTTTTTATGCTTATAATGAATAGTTCTGTTATCATCCAATAGTCTTAGCTTCGAGTATTTTGCTATTATGTCATTTAATGAACAATTGTCATCCAAATGTGCTCTAATTGGTCCTTCTATTTTTTCTATCAATATATTAACTAAGTCCCTATCTACATTTTGGGATTGGTAGACTGAAGGCTTAAGGCTATCAAACTCATAAATTTGTGCTATTTCAAATTAAGCGTTTTGAAATAAATCGAAAAGTTCTCTTAAATCACTCACTCTCGTACTCCGGCATTTGTTGAACACGTCACCATAAGATTTGCGGGGTTTAAACCGTTCTCTCAGCTGTTCCTTTATCTGCTGCCATGAAACCTCATCTCCCAGCTCTCTGACGTGAGGACCTGCCTCCCCTATAATTTTCTCGTTGAAGACTATCTGCAATCCGAAGTCGTAAAGAGTTGTGTTGTTTTCACATAAATTCATAATCTGCTCCACCGATTTTATAAAGGCTGTAAGGTTATGTCCATCCCCGAATAGTTTAATTTGCCGAAATTGCTGAATGATTTCCTTTGGGCTGAGCAACATTGCGTTTTGCTGCCATTGCTGCTGCTGTGCTTGTTGCTGTTCTGTTGCACCAGTCATTTGTACTTGTTGTACTTGCACTTGTTGTTGAATGGTTGCTTCTTGTCGTCTTACAACTTCCTCCAATTTATCGATTCTCAGTTGTAGTTCCGTTTTTGGAGCTGTTTGTTGGTTTCGGATGGTTGTTTCTTGTTGTCGTACCACTTCTTCTAATTGATGAATTCTCTCTTGTGGTTCCATTTTGATTTTGTTTGCGTCGAAAATAGAGCTTCTGTTCGTAAATTCGCAAATATTTGTGTTAAGTATGTTTTGAAATATAATAAACTTTTCTGATCACTTTTTGTACATTTATTCTTTAGAATCAATTTTGTACAACTTTATTTTTATAAATGTTTTTTGTTTATATTCACTTTGCACTTTTTTGTATATTTATTTATAAAAATAAATTTTCACAACTTTATTTTTCTAAATGTCCTATGTTGATGTTTAATCAGATGTTGGTTCTTTAATGTTGGTTCTTTAATTTATTCTTCAGAATAAATTTTCACCGACTGCGCCAGTTATGTATTTATCTAAACCTTTGGGTTTAGAAGAAAACACGATTTTATATTTTAAATATTTATTTCAATTGAAAGAAACCCTTTCAATTGTAGTTGAATCTTAAGACTAATTCCTTAATATCAATCATGCCTTCTTAATGGCTTGAATAATAACTAAAACTATGTCAACTAACTCTTGTGAACTTTTGTTTACAAAGTCCGTTGACTTTGGTGTTTTATGATTGCTAAGCAGTCATTGATTTCTTCATACAATAATGCACCGTTGTAATTTCGTTTATGCTTTATTATATGAAGCAATCAAGATCGTTGACTTTTAGTTTTGTATGCCGGGATCAAGTTGCAATATAGCTGTTGATTATTTCATCAACATGCTTAGCTTTATTTGGGTCATTAGTGGAGTTTGATACAGGGTATGTAACTCGCGCGATGATAGGCTTTCGGTAGCCTACCATCTTGAGGATGGAGTTAAGCGCTAAAAATGAGGAAAATAAGTTGTGCTCCTCATTAACCACCAAAGGTCGTAGGGATCTCTGTTAAATGAAGAGTATCATTTAACAGAAATAACTCCACAAAATTTGGTTATTAATCAGGGGGGAAATTAATAACAAATTAAGCAGTGTGTTTTGAACGTGTTTTTTATTACCTTATTGGCTGGCGGTTGAATTGAGAAGAAGGAAAATTAACAAAGGAAAAACGTACATTGCCATTTCGTTTAAGCTTAAGGCCCAGCTTTTAAGCTCGGTTTAGTTTACAGTATTTTAAGACTTCAATAATTTAAACTTTAATTAAAGCCGCAGGCTTGAGCTGCGTTTAGTTACAAAGGTAAATTTAAGAAAAAAGAGTAAAGCCCTTCCGAAGCTTTAGGCTGTACCCGTGGACGTACAGGCGAAGGCGACGGACTGACTCTTCGTCCCAGTCGGTGAGCTATGCCGCTTTCTCTCTTCTTGGTGGTTTTGCCGGCTCGCTGGTTTGAGTCGGACTGGATCGTGATGCGTTTTTGGTTCGCATGCAGCATCGAGTGGTGGAGACCCTTGCACACATTGCACACGGCGTTGGACGTACATCTTCCGGCTGTATGGGAGCGAGCGAGGCAGTTCGAACAGTATCCATGTCGAATCACGGCCTGGCTACGGTGCAGGACAGACATGGCCTTCAATTTTTCACAGAATCGGATGGAGTGTCGCCGCTGGCACACTCCAGCCTAGAGAAAGAAACCGAAAAGTTTATTAGTGCTTGGCATAATTGTAGAGAGAACTATGTGAGCTGGGTTAGGGAGTTACAAGGGATAAGAGATATACGAGTGAGAAGTGTGAGTGTACCGTTTAATAGAGGGATTATGTGAGGTGAGAGACCCATGACTAGAGATGAGTGATTCTAAAAGTGAGATGAAAAGAGAGTCGGATAGTTTTCGAGAATAGAAGAAAGTATTCATATATCATAAGTATTGCTCGGGATGGCAACTCTGAAATATAGGGACAGTTTTAAGAAGTAAAGAAAGTCTTCATATTTCATAAGTATTGCGCGGGGTTTGCAACTCTGAAGTATAAAAAGACGAGTTTTGAGAACTTAAGAGAGTATTCAGAAGTTGTGCGGAGTTGGCAACTCTGAAGTATCGTCGGATTTGTTTGGAGAGAAGTGAAGAATCGTAGAGTCTTGAAGTAAAGATGTCAGTATAAAAATGTTGAGAATTGCCCAGGTTGGCAATTTTGAAATAAAGTCAGGAGTATTTGGAGCAGAAATAGAGAACATTAAAGTGTATTTAAAATATTCAGTAGTTGCACGGGGTTGGCAACTCTGAAGTAGAAAAAGAAGAGTTTTGAGATAAGATGTGAGGAGTTGGAATATTCAGAATTGCTCGGGGTTGGCAATTCTGAAATAAAGTCAGGTGCATTTGGAAAAAAAAGAGAGAAAATGAGAGTGTTTAAAAATATCCAGAATTACGCGGGGTTGGCAACTCTGAATATACGTTAAAAGTTTTGTAGAACAGATGTAAAGAGCTGAAATATTCAGAATTGCTCGAATATAGTCTGAATTTTTTTTGAAGACAGAGAAAGACATAAGCGTATTTAAAATATTTAGAGTTGCGCGGGGTTGGCAACTCCAAAATATCGTCAGAATTTTTTTTTTGAAGGATAGATAGATAAAGAAATAAGTGTATTCAAAATATTTAGAGTTGCGCGGGGTGGGCAACTCTGAAATATCGTCAGAATTTTGGAGAAAAGAGGAAAAAACCTAGGATTATGTTTAACACGTTCAGATTTGCTCGGGTTTGCAATTCTGTAATATCGTCAGACAGTTTCGAGAACCGAGAAATAATATAAGAGTATCTTTAGAATATTCAGAATTGCTCAAGTTGGCAGTTCTGAAATCGCTTAAGAAGTTTGAGCACCGAGAAAGAGGCTGATAGTGCATTTTAACGAAACTTAATTCGTCTAGAGTTAATAAGAGTTAATTCTCCCGCCTTTTTTGTGAATTTCTTGCTCTTTCTATGCCAACAATAGACCACGAATTAGAATATATGCTGAATTTCCTTGGGTTTGGCAGCTCTACCATATCGGGAAAAGTTTTTTCAGAGAATTTTCTCACAATTGAGAAGTTATTTGAGACAAACTTGAAAATATTAACCAGTTGCGCGGGGTTGGCAACTCTAAAATATCGACAATACTTTTTACACAGTATGAAAGTGTCCAGAAGTCACGTGGGATGGCAACTCTGAATAACTGAGAAATAATTTTTGTTGTAACAGATATTAAATATATCCGAGAAATATTCTGTAGTCGCGCGGGATGGCAACTCTGAATTTAAGAGAGAAGAGATGAGATGACGCAAAAAATTTGAGAGAAAATTTTTTGCTTGATTGAAATTAAGAGTATTCAGAAGTTTCGTAGGGTTGGCAGCTCTGAAAATATCGTCAGAACATTTTTGAATGGTTAGAGAAAGAAATAAGTGTATTTAAAATATTAAGAATTGCGTGGGGTTGGCAACTCAGAGGTAAAGTTAAAGTATTGAAAACAGGAAGTGAGTATTCAGCAGTTGCGCGTGATTAGCAACTCTCGCGCGGCTGATCCTCCCCGGTTTTTATTGACACTTGTGCGGTTAGCCGTGAGAATGGCGAAGAATTTAACGTTGCGCGAGTATGGCAACTGAAAAATCGTGAAGAGTCCGGAGAAAGTAACTCTGAGTATAGAGTATTCAGAGTTACTCGAGTTTGGCAACTCTTAAATATTAGGAGCATTTTTTGAGATCGTAGGCAGAGAAGTAGAGCGTATTTAACTTACTCAGAATTGCTCGGGGTTGGCAACTCTGAATATACGTTAAAAGTTTTAGAGAAGAAGTGAATGTCAGCCGTTTCCTGAGATGGTAACTCTGAGAGTTATAGAAAATTTACAGTTGAAACTTTGTAATAAAATTGATAATATTATTTGGCTGCACGGGGATGGCAACTCTAAATAATTGAGAATATTTGAAACGACACTGACAGTATTATTAAGTTGCACGGGGTTGGCAACTCTTAAATCCTTGAGAACGTTTAGGGGTTACAGAGCTACGGTGAATTTGCAATCTTATAGATTGGAAACTAGTTTTAGAGAGATATCTACGAACAAATTTCCGAATTGCGAGGGATGGGCAACTCTGAGGTAGCAATGTTTTATGTGTAAGGAGTGTCCTTTGATCAAAGCAGTAAAAAAGACGAAATCCTTATAAAGTTGCAATTGTTTTTCATTTTCATAACCGGAAATAAGTTCTAGGAAACTGTTGGGAGAAAAAAATTTTTTTTTTAAATTTGTTGAATTTGGGAAAAGATTTTTAATTTTCTTCAGTAGTTTTGATAAATTTAGAGAAACTCAGAATTACTCGGGGTGGCAACTCTAAATTTTCGAAATTGTTGAGAAACAATTTTCTTTTTTAATTTTTGCCAATAAAAAATGTTTTTGAATGAGTTTCGATAAATAGTGTATTTTTCATATATGTTCAGAAATTCAGTGTTGATCGAAGTTGGCAACTCTGAATTTCGTTGAAAAATATTGAAAAATTTTTTAAACGAAAATATAAAAAATATTTTTTCCTCAGCTTCTGTGCTTTTGAGAAAATTGGAGATATTCAGCGTTGCTCGGAGTTGGCAACTCTGAATTTTGTAAAACTGGTGAGAAAGTTTTAAGCGAAAATACAATAAACTGTTTTTTTTCGTAATTTCGAGAGAATTTGAGATGTTCAGCGTTGCTCGGAGTTGGCAACTCTGAATTTCGTAAGAAATGTTTAGAATTTTAAAACATAGAATGTAATAAAAAAATGGTTTCTTCAGCTTCCGTGCTTACGAAATATTAGAGATGTTCAGCGTTGCTTGGAGCTGGCAACTCTGAATTTCGTAAGAAATGTTGAGAATTTTTTAAAAAAGAGAATGTAATAAAAAAATTTTTTCTTTAGCTTCAGTGCTTTTACGAAAAAAAATTGGGATATTCAGCGTTGCTCGGAGTTGGCGACTCTGAATTTCGTAAAAAATGTTTAGAATTTTTAAAAAAGAGAATGTAATAAAAAAAATTTTTCTTCAGCTTCAGTGCTTACGAAAAATTAGAGATGTTCAGCGTTGCTCGGAGTTGGCAACTCTGAATTGCGGAAGAAATGTTTAGAATTTTAAAACATAGAATGTAATAAAAAAATTTTTCTTCAGCTTCCGTGCTTACGAAAAATTAGAGATGTTCAGCGTTGCTCGGAGTTGGCAACTCTGAATTTCGTAAAAAATGTTGTTAAAAATAAAAAATTTTAAAATATAGAATGTAATAAAAATTTTTTTTTCAGCTTCCGTGCTTACGAAAAATTGGCAACTCTGAATTTCGTAAAAAATGTTGTTAAAAATAAAAAATTTTAAAACATAGAATGTAATAAAAAATGTTTTCTTCAGCTTCCGTGCTTACGAAAAATTAGAGATGTTAAGCGTTGCTCGGAGTTGGCAACTCTGAATTTCGTAAGAAGTGTTGAGAATTTTTAAAAAGAGAATGAAATAAAAAAATTTTTTTTAGCTTCAGTACTTTTGCGACAAAAATTGGGATATTCAGCGTTGCTCGGAGTTGGCAACTCTGAATTTCGTAAAAATTGTTGAGAATTTTATAACAGAGAATGTAATAAAAAACTTTTTTCTTCAGCTTCAATGCTTTTGAAAAAAAAAAATTGGGATATTCAGCGTTGCTCGGAGTTGGCAACTCTGAATTTCGTAAAAATTGTTGAGAATTTTATAACAGAGAATGTAATAAAAAAACTTTTTTCTTCAGCTTCAATGCTTTTGAGAAAAAATTGGTATATTCAGCGTTGCTCGGAGTTGGCAACTCTGAATTTTGTGAACATGTAGGGAAAATTCAATATGTAAAAAAAAATGTTTATTATATTTTTTTTTGTGAACAAAATTTTTGCTGCCGAGTGTACCAACCATCGTTCGCTATTAATATGTAGGTGCCGCAACGGAGCTTTGTTTTCTTTGTTCAGGTTGTGTGTGTTTCAAATGATTATGTTCATGCAAGTCGTTCGACTCTAATATGAGAGTGTATGTGTGTGTGTGGGTGTGCGAATTTGCTGTTCTTTGCTGGAGTGCAAAGGTACAGCCATGCAAAGCAACTTAATGGAAAAAATACCTTAAGCCCTTGGGTCTCCCAACAAGGGTCACTCCAGGTACTCACACACGGGAGGTGCGTCAACTGCTGCGTCTACTGCTGTGGCTGCTACTGCTGTGGCTGCTGCTGCTGTGGCTGCTGCTGGTGCTCCAGTTGATTCTTTTCGACAATGTTGTCTTGCATATTTTTTTTGTTTTTATTTAGTTTTTATGTAAACGCTTTTGCACCTCACACTTTAACACCGTTTATTCTTTCTATTAATTGCTTTAATGTTCGCAATAATTATCTTTAAATG
Source organism: Dichetophora obliterata (assembly GCA_963920525.1). Classification (NCBI taxonomy): domain Eukaryota; kingdom Metazoa; phylum Arthropoda; class Insecta; order Diptera; family Sciomyzidae; genus Dichetophora; species Dichetophora obliterata. The sequence continues at coordinate 68,427,817 of OY986438.1, read as the reverse complement.
TTTAAATATCACACCGCGCTAAAACTGAACTGCAATATTTGAAGCTAAACGAACGAACTTTTTTTTCCACTCGCTACTACTCAACTTGCAATTTGAAGCAATGGCTGCCGAGACCGGACCGAGATCGAATTGTGGAACAACGATTTTGTTTTGCCGGTGGGCGAGAACAAGCACAAGATGAACGAAACGAATTGACTGCAAGTGTAGCGACAAAGAAGAAAAAGCAACAAAAGTATAGCAACTTTTTTCAATTAATTGTTGTGTTGAGAGCGCGTCAACAGAATAAGTTCTTCTTCTTCTTCAATTTAAATTTGTTTAGAAAACACATTTATTTAGCACGGCACCGTGAATTTTTTTTTATTAACATATGCACTTATATTTAGGGTAACATGTTGTTGTTGTTGGTAATGGTTGTGGTGTTGCTGTAAGAAATGAGTTATTGCTTTTCGGTATAAATTTCGGAATAATCTTTTTGATTTATATTTATTAAATTTATTTATAACCGAGTGTTGTTTTTGCTATTATTTTGTTTTTAGTTTTGCTTTGTTTAAGAATTCAGAACAGTTACGCTGCATACAAAATTGTAAAGTTCTTGTATTCGAAATAGTCACTAAAATTTTGCATTTATATGTTTTAAATGTTTTTTAAAATTTTCACTATTACGCTTTGTGCTGCACGTTCACTTCCTTTCGTGTATTTTATCCAACAAACAACCAAAGGAACGGCGAGAAAAAAAAACGAAAGCGCTTTTTTGACGAGTGCAAAAAAATATTTTTGACTTGTTTGAAAAGTAAGATTTTCCCCAAGTTTTTTTGACATCAAAACAATATTCAGTTTATGTATGCACCACAGCAAACTTATTACAGCAATCTTTAAAATATTATTTAAATCACTTAATTTCTTTCAATTTACTCTTTAAAATTTATTGCTTTGTTCAAAGTAAAGAGGTTAATTGCAGCAGCATAAAATTCGAACGTTAGTAGAAATTTTTTCTGATGAGTAGGAAAACCAAATGTTGCATCTGTTTGTAGATGATGCTGAAATTTTAGAGTTATTAATTATTTATTTTGGGTTAATAAATGGGTTCTGAATGGATACACCAGTTGAGTATGTAATCCATTGCGGTTCTGGGTGAACCCGAAGGACCATGTTGGAATCGGTGCTATTTTTATCGCCAAATTGCTCCGGTCATAGGGGGCGGGAGCAATTTAGCACGTAAAAATAACACGCGCGCGAGAAAAGTGATCAACTAAAAAGTTGATCAACCGATTAAAATGAAACACCGTTTACTTTGAGTTAAACTTCAGAACTGACTTTATTAATTTCAAATATTCTTACATTAAGCCAAAAACAGAAGAGATAAAGAGAACAAAAACAAATATAGATATAGATAAAGTTGTACATATTTATTTGATTACAATGTGTTAGTGCAATTTTATTTGTTTATTTAAAAATCAGTTTCTGCACTGGGTTTTGCTTTGTTAGCATTTTCCCACAGTTTGAGGAATGCAGGTCGTATTTCAACTTGCTGTTGTGGCTGGGACATAACTCCTCCCTCCTTGAATTCAAGATTCTCCTGAATCGTGTTTTTTACAACTTTATGTTTATTAATTACTTTTACATTAGATTTTTTGAAACTGAATAAAATTATGACAACAACAACAACAATAATTAAAAGAGTTAAATTTATTCCATATGAAATATTCTTGTGAAATTTTAATTCTTCGATTTGCTTAATATTAGAAAAGTGTTTGCTTACAATGTTCTTAAATGGTATGGATACAGTTTTTGTATTATTAATGTCTTTACTATTTGGATAAAAATATTTCTCATGTACTATTTCTTTGTTATTGCAAAATGATTCATTTCTTATTTTTATTTCACAGTTATTGTAAATAATTAAATAATTTTTTGATATCGTTATATTTCTATCATCGCAATTTTGAAATATTTTTTCTTCTAAAGCATTTTTTATTAACAATGTATCTTCATCAAGTTCTCTTATCTCTGTTTTATTATTGTATCTAAAGGTACATTCATTTTTCCAAATACAGCTTTTACTTTTTTTTAAATGTTTAAGAATAATATTTTCTTCGTATAATAAAAATTGATTATTAAATTGTATGATATATTGATCTTCTTGTTCTATCTCTAGATACTGTTTATTTGGGAGAGGTGTGACCAGCTCAAGATCTAAAGTAATATATTTATTTCGGAATTTGGATAGCTATAACTAACGAGTCGTCTTTATAATTCATTACTCCAACCTTCAATAGTTTAAGTTTATAAAAATCTATATTGAACTTCTCAATTTCAGTGCTCGTCAAAATACTAGGGTGGATTATATTTTGTTTCGCCGACACAATATTGTCCTGTATTTGGTCTATTTTATACTCTAAATTCCTAAGTTTGGTTAGTTGGTCCATGTATAATAATCGTTTTACTATTTCATTGTTTCTTGTCTTAATTTCTTTGAATGCTTCCGTTATTTTTGTTCTTTCGTCTTCTATTGCATCCTTTAGTTCTGTAAATAAGTTGTTAAAATAAGAGTTAATAGTAATTTGTTCATTAAGCGTTGCGATGGCATTGTGATTGTTTTTGTCTATGATCCCTAAATGTTCTATTATTTCGTCTCTATCGTCATTGTCCATCATTCCAAATAGCCATTTGTATGCTGATCCGACTGCATTGATTAAACCCTATTTTTCCTCTTTTTGGAATAGGTGTTATTGTTTTAAGTTTTTTCTTTATTATATTGATTTCTGATATTAATAGGTTCTTATTAGCGATATCAAGATTTTCTATATTAGTATTAATTTTATCAAGGATATCGTTGATTTCGTTGGGATTAATAATATGAATTATTGTATTAACTTGCTGGACTACTTCCACTTCCTTAAGCTTTACCTCAATATATCCGGAGTCTTCATGAACGGGGCTAACTTGTAACAGCGTTTGGGTTTGCGTCATCAGGGATATTAGAATCAATATCACAAGTAGAATCTTACTATTTCGGCATTCATTTATTAATTCAGCATAATCCTTTTGGGGTCTGAAATGTAGCTTGAGCTCCTTTACAGCTGTTTCCCAATTCACGTTGTTTCCTAGACGTTGAATACATCTTTTTGCTGTTCCTTGAATTTTTTCATTTAAAACGATCTGAAATGCATACCGCAATAATTCTTCATTCCTACTTAATGCTGCTGCATCTTCCACCGAATTGATGAACTCCATCAAAGTTAAGTCTTCCTCTCCGTTAAAGGGTTTTAGGCGTCGGAAGTGGTTAAGTATGTGTTCTGAATTAAGCTGGAACATATTTAGAATTGTTGATGGTTGCTGACCGGTAACTTGCTGTTGTTGTTGGTTCATCTGTTCCAGCTGGGCTGCTTGCTGATCCAATGTTTGCTGTTGCTGCTGATTTATATTTTCCAGCTGGGCTGTTTGATGTGCCAATGCTTGAGTTTGGCTTATCTGTTCCCTTAGTTGAGATATTTCAGCTTGTTGTTGCTGGACTGATTTAAGCAAAATATTCATTTCTGCTTGAGATGCCATGTCGTCGTCACTGTCACTGATTCCAGCTTTTTTATCTCGATATTTATTTTTCTCAAAACTCATTCGAATAATTTTTGTTCACTTTGATATTGCTTTTTATATTTCAATTGTCTTTTACAATGTACTTTTTTTGCTTTTTTTTTAGTAATTTTGCACTTGCAAAAATATTTTTCTGTTGCACTGTGTTATTTACTGTTCTTTTACTTAACACAAAAAAAAATTTCAGTGATTACTAATTTATGGTATTTCGATTTTTTTTTCGAGATCCCTACTCTTTAGAGAGGAATCCTGCCGACTGCGCCAGAAAAGTGATCAACTTAAAAGTTGATCAACCGATTAAAATGAAACACCGTTTACTTTGAGTTAAAGTTCAGAACTGACTTTATTAATTTCAAATATTCTTACATTAAGCCAAAAACAGAAGAGATAAAGAGAACAAAAATAAATATAGATATAGATAAAGTTGTACATATTTATTTGATTACAATGTGTTAGTGCAATTTTATTTGTTTATTTAAAAATCAGTTTCTGCACTGGGTTTTGCTTTGTTAGCATTTTCCCACAGTTTGAGAAATGCTGGTCGTATTTCAACTTGCTGTTGTGGCTGGGACATAACTCGCGCGATGATAGGCTTTCGGTAGCCTACCATCTTGAGGATGGAGTTAAGCGCTAAAAATGAGGAAAAGAAGTTGTGCTCCTCATTAACCACTAAAGGTTGTAGGGATCTCTGTTAAATGAAGAGTATCATTTAACAGAAATAACTCCACAAAATTTGGTTATTAATCAGGGGGGAAATTAATAACAAATTAAGCAGTGTGTTTTGAACGTGTTTTTTATTACCTTATTGGCTGGCGGTTGAATTGAGAAGAAGGAAAATTGAGAAGAAGGAAAATTGAGAAGAAGGAAAGGAGCTGCGATTAGTTACAAAGGTAAATTTAAGAGAAAAGAGTGAATTCATAAAATTCATTTATATAAAAAATAACCATTTGGATACGCATCGGGGCTTAGACAAGCTTTTTTTTATTAAACTTCATTAAACCTTTTCATTTATGCATTCTTTGTTCTTAAAATAGTTTTATAATAATAGTAGTATATTTTTCCGAACGATTTCCTTAAATTTGACCATTAATGCTGCTATTTCTTCTATGAGCATTAGTCATCTCCAATATTTGTTTATAAGCATTTAAATCTGCTGTATTAAAACTGTCTGGTTTCCTATAAATTAAGAGTTCATATAAACCCGATGTGAAGGGCCATGTTGTTTTACCTACAGTAATATTGGTTGAATTAAAAGTGATAGGGTCCTTACCCAGTCTCCATATATGATTTTTATCCTTATGAGGACCAAAGGTTTTATCTAATTTATTTAAATTAACTTTTGATAAATCAAATTGAATACTTTGGTTGGAATGTATTGCAATGGTGTTATCAACATCATCAATATCATCATCATTATCGTCATCATCATTAGTATCGTAATCATTATCATCATTATCATCATCAAATGATTTAAACGCGGATGAACTTTTCTCGATTTCCTTACTATCAAAGCTTGGAGAAAATGCATTATAATCAGGCTTGTTCTTTTTAAATGGTGTGCAGATAGTTGTTAGCTGTTTTTTTTTTTATTTTTTGATAGAACAGATCAGTTTAGTAGTCTATAATGTACTGATTTTATAATATCTATACTATTCTTTTATAAACGTATAAATAAGTTAAATCCTTTTCTGTAGCGTCCATTATTCATAGAATCATCCTTACTAATAATTAAAAAACAATATTTTTCTTTCCAACATTTTGAACATAACTTATTAAATGTAATAAAAGACATATCAGAACCAACATGATCATTATAAATGTGTTTAATATTAATTTCATCTTGTTTAAATATTATTATTAAATTTGCATTGTCACGAATCAGGTGTTTTGGAATACGTGTATAAGATTGGCATAAGTAAAAACTATCAACATCTTTGTGACGTCCCACACAGAAGTAAGATCGGATATGGTTTTATTTCTCACAAGCTATATCATCGAATATAAATATTGACTTCGGTTGGACTTTGTCTGGAGATATGACGTCATCATTATTAGAAAATAATGTAAAATTTATCTCCTTAATGGGTTTAATTAACCGCTTCAAGTACTCATATTTTGATTATTCTTTGAGTATAAGATTGTTCTTTTTGATTGACTTTGTTGAGTATAAGTAAATATTTTTAAATTTCAGTCCATTAGGACTTTCAATCAGACTTTTCATCACATTTGTTTTTCCACAATTTGAAGGTCCAACAATAAGAGCTCGAATAGTATTCGGTAGTAATGAACTATGTCGTATTCTCTTTGATGAATTTATCTTTGAATCAATATTCATTACGTTAATTGATAAATGTTGTTTTAGGAATCGCATTATGAAAACTAGTAAACAATATCATATATAAACAAACCATTTTATTGGTTTTCAATCACTTTACTTTCATCATCTAATTAGAAAACTATAAATACTTATGACAGTCTTATATAAAAAGATAAACAGTTATCATCCATACTTCAAAGGGAAAGGTATTCTAAATAAAATCATCGATAAACTTCCTATTGAATTTCATTTACCTGGATATCAATTTTGTGGACCTGGTACAAAATTAAAGAAGCGTTTAGCTAGAGTTGACCAAGGAATCAATCCTTTAGATACCACTTGTAGACAACACGATATAGCATACTTAAACACCAAAGATTTAGAAAAAAGACATATTGCTGATAGAGATTTAGCTTGTAGCGATCTCATTTAATAAAATCCATTTATATTTTTCATTAATTAATATTTAATTAATTTTCACATATATTTTTATATCTTAGTTAAGATTTACTTTTTATGTACATTTACATTACTGTATCACTTTGAGTTGAAGTTCACTACTTTGTAAACATAGTTACTACTTTCGAACTTGAAAGCAACCCTGATGCTTTCAGGTTATAAAATGAAATTAATAAAAACGATTCATTCGTTCTAGTTTTTTCTGCTGCAACAACTCGTGTTCTGCTTCTTGCGTTTTGGTTAGATTAATAGAAATTAAATAATCACCAAAGTGGTGACCCCGATTAAGTTAATAAAGTAAAATTAAATTTTATCGCATTAAATTTGATAGTTTTCACATTTTTGAGCGAACACGAGCGATGACCGACAACGGACAAAGAAGACCAGTGGATTCTGCCGGCGAGCAGCAGCCGGAGCACCCGTTGCCAGCAGAGACGAATGCAACAAACGCAGGCAGCACGGAGACCATCGTCAGCAAGGTTTCCGTAAAAGTACCGCCATTTTGGACAGAACGCCCGGAGATTTGGTTTGTACAAATTGAGGCTTAATTTGCCATCGCAGGTATCGTCAGTGACTGGTCGAAATTCAATACCGTTGTAGCGGCAATTGAATCGAATGTTCTATCACAAATCTCAGACGCCATTTTGAAGCCGCCGACGAACGGAAAATACGACCATCTGAAGAAATGTATTATCGAACGGTTTTGTGACAGTGAGCAAAAAAAAATTCGTAAGTTGCTGACTGAAGTGGATTTGGGGGACAGACGTCCCACACAACTTCTCAATGAACTAAGCAACCTGGCCAATGACAAGGTCAGTGCAGAATTTTTGAAATCGCTTTGGCTGCAGAGGCTGCCCCCACATGCGCGAGCTATACTTCAAGCATCCGATGCCAAGCTCGACGAGTTAGCAAAGTTGGCTGACAAAATTTTGGAAGTTGGCGATTTCCAACTTTCAGCGAACGCCGTCAGCAGCACACCGACCGCGCAACCAGCGAACGTCAACGAAATCTCTGTGCGCATAGAGCGCATGGAACGACGTTTTGAGGAACTCCTAAGAAGCGATTCACGAAGTGGCCGAAATTTTGCACGTGGCCGTTCGGCATCGCGACGAGGTACGAGCCGTGGTCGTGCATCCACACCATCGCGAGACCTGGATCTTTGCTGGTACCACTCAATACATGGCGCCAGGGCACGAAATTGCCGCGAGCCATGCAAATTTTTCACGAAAAAAAACTAGATTCGCCGCCTGTTTCTGTAGGCGGTCAAAACAACGACTTTCACCGCAGCGTAGCGCGCATTCTATTAACCGACATAACTTCAAAATTTAAATTTTTAATCGACACAGGCGCTGATGTTTCTGTGTTCCCCCCGTGAACTAATGATAAAGTTAGACGCTCTCATTCCATCAAATTGTTTGCAGCAAACGGTACGCCGATTAAAACATATGGTGAGCGACGCATTCAACTATCGTTTGGGCTACGCCGAGCTTTCCGATGGAATTTCATAATCGCAGACGTGACCACGCCTATCATCGGTCACGACTTTTTAAAACATTTTGATTTACTTGTCGACACCAAACGCGGAATGCTGATTGACCGTAGAACGCTACTGGAATCAAAGGGTACGGCAGAGGTAACAGGTACTGTGACAATTTCTTCTTTTTAGTCAAAGATAAGTTTTCAAATCTTTTGCTTGAGTACAAAGACCTTACCGTTTTGAATTCAAATCGTAAGCCTGTCAACACCGAGGTCACACACCACATCGAAACTAAAGATGCGCCTGTGTTTGCGCGCCCCCGCAGATTGACAGGCGACAAACTCGACGCTGCGAAAAAAGAGTTTCAATATCTCATCGAGCAGGGGATTTGTCGCCCATCGAAGAGCAACTGGGCCAGTCCCCTCCATATGGTACGTAAAGCGGATGGAGCATGGAGGCCGTGCGGTGACTACCGCGCACTAAATGCGCAAACAAAGCCGGATAGGTATCCTATACCATTTTTACAGGACGTCACGAGCATTTTGCATAGAAAAAAAATTTTTTCATCGATCGACTTGCAACGCGCCTACCACCAAATCGCCATTCACCCACACGAAATTCCGAAGACTGCGATAACTACTTCGTTCGGCCTATTCGAATTTATGTATATGACCTTTGGTCTTCGAAACGCAGCGCAAACGTTTCAGCGACACATCCACGATGTTCTTCGAGGGCTCGATTTCACCTTCGCGTACATCGACGATATACTCGTTGCTTCGGAAAGCGAATCCGAGCACGAGGAGCATTTAAAACTCGTTTTTGACAGACTGCGGCAAAACAACTTAGCAATAAACGTGGCTAAGTGCCAATTTGGCAAAGTTAAAATAGATTTTCTCGGCCATACTATAACCGAAAATGGTTTTGGACCCGCAGAAAATAAAGTAGATATTATTCGAAATTTTTCAAAACCGCAAATAGCAAAAGATCTGAAAAAATTCTTAGGAATGATTAATTTCTATCGTACTTTTATTCCCAAAGCGACTCTTCACCAATCATTGCTGCAGAGTTTAATAATCGGCAACAAGAGAAACGACATATCACCTGTAGTTTGGACACCTGACGCTATGAAAGCATTCGAAGCCTGCAAAGATGAATTGGCGAACGCCACACTATTGGGCTACCTCGCTCCCAATGCTAAGCTGACGCTTAGTACAGACGCCTCCGATGTAGCAGTAGGCGCGGTAATCCACCAAATCGTTGGTGGTGTAGTTCAACCACTAGGTTTCTACTCGAAAAAGCTCACGAGTGCGCAACTGAAATATAGCGCTTACGACAGGGAGCTAGTCGCAATTTACCAAGGTATCCAGTATTTCAGACACACGCTCGAAGGCAGAGAATTCGTGATTTTCACCGACCACAAACCGTTGGTCTACGCCTTCAGCCAAAAAATTGAAAAAGCAGCGCCACGAAGAGCACGACAACTCGATTACATAAGTCAGTTTTCAACAGATATACGCTACATGCCGGGTAGAAGCAACGACATAGCAGATTGGTTGTCTAGAATTAACGCGGTATTCACGGATGCCATCAATTTCGAAGAGCTTGCAAAAGAGCAAAACAACGATCCGGAACTGGAAGAGTTGATCACCTCGCGAGGGAAAAATTCTTTGGTGCTAAAAAATTTACCCATTCCACATTCTTCAGCGACACTCGTGTGCGATACAGCGCACAACAAAATTCGACCGTACGTCCCAGCAAGTTTTCGTCAGCAAGTTATGCACACTTTACATCGATTGGCGGACCAAGGAATAAAAGCGATGCAGAAACTGGTTGCAGCACGCTATGTTTGGCCGGGAATGCGCAAAGACATCTCACGGTTTACGCAAACCTGCATCCAGTGCCAAAGAGCGAAGGTACATCGCCACACAAAGTCCACAGTAGGGGCTTACGCAGCCACTGATAAGCGATTCGACCACATAAACGTAGACTTAATCGGTCCACTACCAACATCTCGAGGTAATAGATATTGCTTAACTTGTGTTGACAGATTTTCTAGGTGGCCGGTGGCAGTGCCTATTCCAGATATTTCAGCCGAAACAGTCGCTTACGCCCTACTCACAGGTTGGATTTCAGCCTACGGCGTTCCAGCGCGCATAACTACGAACCAAGGTCGACAATTCGAGTCCAGCCTCTTCCGCGAGCTCAACCAGCTATTGGGCGTCAAGCACTTGCGATCAACAGCCTACCATCCGCAGGCCAACGGCATGGTGGAAAGATGGCACAGAACACTGAAAGCTGCCATCAAATGCCACGCGTCCGGAGACTGGAGTCTCACCATTTATCTGGTCATGCTAAGCTTGCGAGCAACAATCAAGGAAGATTTCGGTGCTAGTCCAGCTGAAATGCTATACGGCACACCACTGCGTCTACCCGGCGAATTTTTTCAACAGCGAAGTAACGACAACTGCACACCGGAAACCGAATTCGTCAAGGTGCTTCGAGAAACAATGCGATCTCTTCAACCAATTCCAGCGTCACGTCACATTTCGGATAAATCGTTCGTACAGCCCGCTCTGCAAAGTTGCAAATATGTTTTTGTGAGAGTTGACCGGGTTCATCAACCTCTGGAGCCACCATACGAGGGACCTTTCGAAGTAGTGGAAAGGTCTCAAAAATTTTTCAAAATCAAAATGCTACGGCGCGTAGTCAGCGTTTCTATCGACCGCCTCAAAGCAGCTTTTGTATACGACGAACAAACCAAATCTCCGGCCGAAACTACAACATCGAGGGATTTTTCCAGCGAACAGCTCGAACAGAAAAAAAACGCAGCGAGCTCTCCTGAAAGGACTACCAGAGCGGGACGACGCGTTAATATTCCCCAGCGTTATCGTTAGTTTGCAACTAGGAGGGGGATACTGTAGCGATCTCATTTAATAAAATCCATTTATATTTTTCATTAATTAATATTTAATTAATTTTTACATATATTTTTATATCTTAGTTAAGATTTACTTTTTATGTACATTTACATTACTGTATCACTTTGAGTTGAAGTTCACTACTTTGTAAACATAGTTACTACTTTCGAACTTGAAAGCAACCCTGATGCTTTCAGGTTATAAAATGAAATTAATAAAAACGATTCATTCGTTCTAGTTTTTTCTGCTGCAACAACTCGTGTTCTGCTTCTTTTCGTTTTGGTTAGATTAATAGAAATTAAATAATCACCAAAAGCTGAAAAAACTTGGAAAAGAGTGAAAGCAAGTGATAGAAGTCTTACAAAAAAATCAAACGCTTTGTTTGTTACTAACGTAATGAAAGCAAAAACAAAATTTGGTATGGGGAATGTAAATAGTACAATAAAACTAAGAGATCGCCTCAAGTCAATGGACATCGACTATTTAAACATGCATTAAAAAGTGCTAAATTAAAAATAAAGAAAACAAAAACTTGGATGATGCCATTAAAATTTCACGAAAAGTTGCTAATAACATATTCAGAGGAAAAAAATCTTTAATAATAACTCCTCGAGTAATACCACTACCTAAATCTGGAGGTTTTCTCATACTTGCACCTATATTCGCTGCACTTGGTGCACTTGGCGGTCTAACTGGTGGAGTATCTGGTATTACAAAAGCAATAAATGCAGCTTAAAATGGAAAGGAGCAGCTGGCTGAAGCAAAACGTCATAATAGTAAAATGGAAGCTATTGCAATGGGTAAAGGCATGTTCCTAAAACCCTATAAAAAAGTATTGGGACTATACTTAAAACCATATCAACAAATTTTTTAAAGAAGCTACATAAAAGAGCCCTTTCTGATGTAGATCTAAGGAAATACGCTAAAGATATCCCACATTTTACGGGTGTGTTTATGTGTGACACTCTACCAAGTAAACTATTTAAAAAAGAATGCGGAATAATCTATCTGGATATTTCAAAGGGACCCGGCACACATTGGGTAGCATACTGGAAAACTCAAAATGAAATTGAATATTTTTATAGCTTAAAATATTATAAAATATTTAGGAGAAAAGATTAGTTATAATTATAATAGATTACAAAATTATAAAACAATAAATTGCGGTCATTAATGTTCACAATTTTTGCTTTCAAAATATATTTGAAATAAATAAAATATACGGAAAAATCAATTCTTATACTCTTTTTATATGTAAATTTTTATGGGTTTTAACCTTTATAAGCTCTTAATTCTAAGTGTCTATTTGTTTTCATTAATGTGTAGAGTTTGCATATCAGTTTAAATTTACAGAAACAGCAACAACAACAACAACAACAACAGTTTATTTTTATTATTAAGGAATAATGATGAAATTTTTCCTTTTAATATCAAAAATTTTTGGGTTCTAAGCTTTCTAAGCACTTATCATAAATTAAACTTTTAATGGCTTTTCATTGACATGTATAACTTGAATGCATAGCTTGCATATTGTAGTGTTTGTCCTAGTAGACGTCAAGTAGGCCAATATCAATTTTAAGTAATAACAACAACAACACATACTTATCTCAATTCATAACATTGACCTGTTATAAACTACTATATATACAAAAACACATGATAATTCCTATCGAAGCTTATTATCAAAAAATCTAGGCTTCTAGAATGTTCTCGATGGAATTGATATCTACAAAAACAACAGCAATAACAGCAACAGCAGTTTATTACCTCAATTCATTACATTAACCTGTTGTAAACTTTAATGCACAACAATAAATTGTAGTCACGGAAAAATCAATTCTTATGCTCTTTTTATATATAAATTTTTATGGGTTTTTTAACCTTTATAAGCACTTAAATCTAAGTGTCTATGTCTTTTCATTAATATGAAGGGTTTGCATATCAATTCAAATTTACAGCAACAGTAAACAGCAACAACAAGAGCAACAGCAACAGCAAAAAGCAGTTTATTTTTATTATTAAGGAATAATGATAAAATTTTTCTGTTTAATATCAAAATTTTTGGGGTTCTAAACTCTCTAAGCACTTATCATAAATTAAGGTTTTAATGGATTTTCATTGACATGTATAACTTCAATGTATAGCCTGCATATCAATTTTAAATAATAACAACAACAACAACAACAACAACACATACTTACCTCAATTCATTACATTGACCAGTTGTAAACTAGAATACACACACAAACACACACAAACACATACAAACACAAACACACAAACACACACACTCACAAACACACAAACACACACAAACATACACAAACAGACACACACACACAGCCGCAAGGGAGGATTTTGATTCATAAAATCCTTCGGGCCTTACGAACCCGCGGACCCTAGTTACAAAAAATCCAGAAGCGTCTGACCCATATTGGGCGGCTTTCTGGTCTGCGTCTGTACCGTAGCGGTCGGCAGTATCAAAACCTAGGCGCTGATTAGGAAAGCGGTGTCACCTAAGGACTCATTTCTGAAGCGGACCTTGTCCTTCCGGGAGGATAAATCTTCGCAGTCGACAGACCGAAGGCGTCGCCGTCTAGGGATCATTTCCCGAAGTGTGCCTTTTCTTTCCGGAAGGAGAAGTTATTGTGGCCGGCAGACCAAATGCGTCGTCGTCTAGGGACCAATTCCCGAAGCGGACCCTTTTCTTTCGAGGTTTGAAGTGATCGCAGTCGGTAGACCATGCGTCGCCTTCTAGGGATGATTTCCCAAAGCGAGCCTTTTCCTTTCGTGTAAATTAGTGGTCGCAGTCGACAGATCAAATCAAATGCGTCGCCGCCTAGGAACTAAGCCCGGAGGCGAACCCCCTTTCCTTTCAGCCAAGGGACAATCCAAAAACATACATACCCCGCATGGGAGGTCCTGTGTCCCCCAGGACCTTCGGGCATAACGAACCCGCGGACCCCAGTTAGGAAATCCAGGCGTGTCTGACCCACATTGGGCGGCTTCATGGTCTGCGTCTGTACCGTAGCGGTCGGCAGTATCTAAACCTGTCCGTAGGTATAAAAGGATTGGGGTAGATATCTCTGAAAACAAAATCACTTACTTGGAATGTCGGAGAATAACAAAATTACTCCAGGTGGCAACCACAATAGTGGAAATCCACCCGTGGACACTACCACGGCAGGGGCACGGATTCTGGAGGCCCTAGCCAATATTTCATCCCCTAACACTGCTGCAACGGTGGCACACTCGGCCGCTGCACCAGTTAAACGACCAACAAAAAAGCTGAGAACCCTTTTACATTGAGTTCAAAGATCCAGCGTTCGCCTATTAAAGGAACTCCTGGAGGCACAAAGACCCTGATGCAACTGAAAGAGAGTAAAGATAAATCACCCTCGGAAGGAACACCAAGCCCCAGAGTTGACGATCCTGTCAGTTGCCCTTAGCATGGGAAAACTGAAGCTTTACATCGATGGCCTGGCAAAATATGTAAAGAGTAGAACAAACGTTCACCACGAGATAAAGAGGCTTATTAATCTCTCTAAACTCGCGTACTCTGATCTCGCGAGAGAAATAAAGGAAGTAGGATCTAAAGAGCTAAATGCTAACTCGGGGGATCCACAACCGCTCAGTCCGGCACCTTGCGTCGATAAGGATTGCCAAACAGATCCATTGTTCTCGAAGGCGTCGAAGGCGTAGAAGGCAGCCTCAAAAAGGGCAAACGAGCAAAGCTCTCGAGCTACGCCACCAAAAAAGAAGAGAGTACATCAGTTGGCGGTCCAAGTACACACACCCAACCCCTCTTCTACTGAAGAAGCCCCCCACGCTGATCAACAATCATCGCAGTCGAAGCGTAATGATAAACCCTGGACTAAGGTGATCAGCAAGGCAAGAAAATGGAAGAAACGGAAAAAACCACCACCGAAGCTAGTAAGACCGGACGCAATCGTGATGGCGAAAGTGGGCCAACTTTCATCATCCTGAAGATGAAGCAGGAAACGTCACTCGACGAGTTCGGAGAAAACGTCTCTAGAGTAAGACAAACAGAGAAGGGTGAGGTGTTGATCCAACTGAAGCGTTCAACCACACAGACGACCCAACAGTTGAAAGATAAGTTCGACTCGGTCTTCGCCGGTCACACCGAGACAAAAGCGCTCACGGAAGAGACTCTAGTAGATATAAAGGATCTCGACAAGGTGATGACATCCGAAGAGGTGCGAAGCGCAATCCAGAGGGTGTTTGTCGACACCATTTTGGCTACCGTTAAATCACTTCGCAAAGCGTACGCCGGCACCCAAACAGCAGTCATAGGCCTACCAGCTCCACAGGCGAATAAACTGATCAAACTCAGTGAAATCAAAGTTGGCTGGGTAATTTACAGAGCCCGCGAGAAGGTAGCTCCAATCAGGTGCTTCAGATGCCTTGACTTTGGGCACACCGCAAGAAGCTGCAAAAGTACAGACCGGAGTGGGTGCTGTATGAAATGCGGTACAGAAGGCCATAAGGCCAAGGATTGCGAAGCAAAGGCGAGCTGCTTTCTTTACAAAGCTAAAGAAATCCAAGACTCCAACCACCGCGCCGGAAGTCTGAAATGCCAGTTCGTTCAAGGAGCCAGCCAACGGAGACGCAGATGAGAGTACTGCAGTTGAACCTCAACAACTGTGGCGCAGCACAGGACCTCCTCGGGCAAACCGTCAGAGACCAGGCCATCGACTTGGCTATATTGAGTGAACCTTACGCCAAAAAAACCGTAGGAGCATGGGCCTCGGACATTACCGGGAAAGCCGCCCTATGGTCTTGTGGAAGGGCTCCCTTCTATCTAAGGCTTTATACACGTGCAAACGGTTTCGTCCGCGCGGAAGTAGATGGTATACATGTCGTGAGTTGCTACCTAGCGCCAAGTCTGTCGATCCAGGAATACACGGAGATTCTAGACACGATAGTCAACGAAACGAGAGGCCTGAAACCACTCCTTATCGACTTTAACGCGTGGGCAGTTGACAGCGGAAGTCAAAAAACAAACCAACGTGGCTTTATTCTCCTTGAAGCGTTTGCTCTACTAGACGTGGTGCTGCTCAATAATGGATCCCAAGCAACATTCAGCCGTGCGGGCGGAAGCTCCATCATCGACCTGACTTTCGCCAGTAGCGAGTTAACTAGGTAAGCAGAGTGGCATGTTAGCAATCTGTACACGCACAGCGACCACCAAGCTATCAGTTATAAGCTCAATGGTCGACCGCGTAGCCGACACAGCATAAATACGGGAAATAAATGTTCATACAGAGTCGAAACACTAGACGAGTACATTTTGAAAGTAGTAATGGCCGATATGCATCTGTCTGGCACGCCAAATGATATGGCAAGGCAGACCCTGGACCAAACAAGAAGAGCTTGCTATGCAGCGATGATCTCGAGCTGGTCTAGCAAGCGCAAGCAAGACCCGGTCTACTGGTGGACGGCGGAAATTGCTGAAGCACGCAGAAAATGTCTCGAAGCAAGGAGGATGTACTACCACGCAAGAGGTTCACACAGCTTCAACGATCTCCGCGAAACCTATCGAATGCTCAAGAAAGGCCTGAAAATAGAAATCCGTACGAGTAAGCGCCAATGCTTCCTACAGCTATGTGATGAGGCAGAAACCAATCCATGGGGTACTGCATACAGATTAGTTATGAAAAAACTGAAGTCGTTCAGGCAACCAGCACCTACGGACCCGCAGGTACTAAGTGCTATAGTTAGAACACTCTTTCCACAGCAGCCAGCGGCCCAGCCGATCGAGGAACACATCGAGCTACGGACCATATTGGCTGTAACCATAGAGGAGATTATTAACGTAGTAAAAAACATAAAAAACGACAAGTCGCCAGGTCCTGATGGTATTCCGAACCACGCACTGAAAATTGCGATTATGTCGCAGCCGCATCAGTTTGCCCAGCTTTTCAACGCGTGCCTTCTAGAGGGCATTTTCCCAACGCTGTGGAAAACCCAGAAGTTAGTGCTCATACCGAAAGGCAGTGGCTCCACGGACGCCCCCTCAGACTACAGGCCGATTTGCCTACTCGACACAATAGGCAAAGTCTTTGAGCGTGTGGTGTGCAACCGCCTGGAAAACGTGATCCAAGCCGGAGGAGGACTTTCCGCTCGACAATTTGGGTTTCGAAAGGCCCAATCAACGACGGACGCTATTAAGCTAGTTACAAGCACCACGCAGGAAGCAATTGAGGGAGTGAGGGGAGCAAAGCAGTACTGTTTGGTGGCAACACTCGACGTAAAGAACGCTTTCAACTCAGCTAACTGGAGTCTGATTATGACAGCCCTCAGGAACTTTGGAGTACCACGATACCTCACGAAGATCGTGTCACACTATTTCAGTGAAAGAGTCCTGCTCTAAGACACAGAAGAAGGCACGAAGACGTACAATGTCTCCGGTGGAGTCCCACAGGGGTCGGTTCTTGGCCCTATGCCTATGGAACGTCATGTACGATGGGGTTCTCAGGCTTGAGGTGCCAGCAGACGTCAAGATTGTTGGCTTTGCCGACGACCTTGCAGTTGTGGCGACAGCAAAACACCGTGAAGAAGTTGAGGCCCTCAGTAGTGTAACTATCGCTATGATTTGCGATTGGCTGCGAGGAGCGGGACTTAGTCTAGCTGAACATAAGACTGAGATGGTACTTATTAGTAGTCGGAAAAAACTAGAAACCGCTAGCATCAGTATTCGTGGAACAGTAATTGAATCGAAGCCGTTCATTAAATATCTCGGTGTAATGATCGATTCCAGACTGTCATTTAAGCAACATATGCAGTACGCACACAGGAAAGCATCCGAAGTATGTCTGGCGCTATCTAGAATAATGCCGAACACAAGAAGCCCCAAACAAGCACGACGAACACTGCTCCTCAACGTAGTGTGATCTACTATGATGTATGGTGCGACTGTATGGTCCACAGCGATGAAAACGAAGTCCTACCGACACGGAGTAGAGTCAGTTTACAGACTTGGCGCACTCAGGGTCTGCTGCAGCTTCACAACGGTATCCGGAGATGCAGCACTGGTTCTAGCTAGCGCGATCCCTATTGACCTTCTCGTGGAAGAAGCGCTACTCACAGCTGCTTGTGAAAGCACAACAGCTAATAATAAAACTCGCTAGAGAGAGAAGCTTGCAAAAATGGCAAGACCGCTGGGATAGTTCAGAGAAGGGTCGGTGGACATACCAGCTCATCCCTAGCCTAACTGAGTGGTATGGCAGAAGCCACGGCTCAGTGAACTTCTATCTTACACAGATACTGAGCGGACATGGTTGCTTCAGGGCATACCTTGACAAATATAAACACGCGATCGATCCTTACTGCACTAATTGCACAAGAAATACGCTGCAAGACGCGGCGCACGTTCTTTTTGTGTGCCCCATGTTCCATAACGCCAGACTTGAGGCCTCGGCCTGTCTCGGCGAAACGTTAACACAGCAAAATATGGTTTCTCTTATGCTAAATAGCGAATAGAACTGGTCGATGGTTAGCACCCTGGCTAGAAAAATAACCGAAGAGCTGCGAAGAGTTGAGCGCGCGCAAGATAGATGAGGTAAAGGTTATTGACCCGACGACCATTCCACAGTAGATCCCGGCAGTAGCCAAACAGTTTCCAGCCTAGTGCTGTTCCCAAGCTCCGCGAAGTTATGCTTTACGGCGGTCCCGCGGGGTTCTATAGGGTCGAAGATTCAATGCGGAGGTTCTGATACCGCGAGATATCATGTAGGTTTAGTGCGTAAAAATCGTACACTCCCACCTGCACGGTGGGGCCTTTTGAAGGTTCCCCCTTCGCGAATAAAATAAAAAAAAACACACACACACATAATAATCCCTATTGAAGCTTATTATCAAAAAAGCTAGAATGTTCTAGAATGTTCTCGATTGAATTTATATCTATAAAAACAACATCAACAACAACAGCAAAAGCAACAACAACAACAACAGCAAGAGCAGTTTATTACCTCAATTCATTACATTAACCTGTTGTAAACTACTATACATACAAACACATGATAATTTTTGTTTCTATACTTTAGATCAACTGAAACATATGAGTTTTTTTTTGCTGTGGATACACATGATATTCGCTAGATGAACCTGTTTTAGACATAAACCTCACGTTAAAAAATGCTTTCACTCTTCTATACTCTGTACACAAACACATGATATTTACTAGATGAATATACTATAGTCACACACGTATTTTATTTTTCTGTACTACTGACACAAACCACATTAAAAATTTTCCCACTCTTCACGTTAAAAAAATGCTTTCACTCTTCTATACTCTGTACAGTAACAACATGATATTCACTAGATGAAAATATTATAGACACAGACCCAACATTTTTTCCTATACTATAGACACAAACCGCTTACCTATTGTAATAGTTCCCCATTCCACCGCATATGGCGCTGATGGTAAACTCCTGACTCCTGTGCGCCAGAACCACCATATCGTACCTACTAGCTTCTCCAAAGTCAGCGGTGTGAACAGTGGATTATCACTACATCGTATAATTACATCCTCATCATTAATTTTAAATATCTTTATCTGTAATGAACCTTAATTTCTTCATTTTTTTAATATATGTTATGGATGTACAATCCCACTCAAAAAGTTCATGACGCTTTTTATGGGAATTACGATGCGTTTTGTTAAAATCAGTATTTTGCGTATGTTTATTTTTTATCATACCTCTTGTAATAGCTAATATATTTTTGGCATCTTCTGTATTTGTTGGAATCATAGCCTTTAGGGAATCGCTGTTTAATTCTATCCGCGATAATGCGTCAGCATTAGTATTCATTTTTCCTCTTTTGTAAACAATGTTGAAATCATAATCGCAAAGGTCTAATCTTATGCGTGTCATTTTTGATGACGGATTTTTATGTGAGAAAAGAGACACTAGTGGGCGGTGGTCTGTTAGAACCGAAAATTTTCTACCATAAAGCTAGGGTCGAAAGAAATTGATTGCCCAGTGTATAGCTAAGAGCTCTTTCTCGATAATTGGCTTGTTCAGGTCATTTTTTGCCAGAGATTTGCTTGCATATGAAATTGGTAAGTCTGAGCCTACTTCGCCTTGCGATAAAACTGCACCGAGAGTATAATTAGAAGCGTCTGTGGTGAGTATGAATGGTTTATTGAAATCGGGATATTGGAGTATCGGGGGATTTAAAAGTTTTGTTTTTAGTTCATCGAATGATTTTTGGCAATTTTCGTCCCAGTAAAGTTTTGTATTTTTCTTTAAAAGTGAATGTAAATTCTTAGCAATGTCGGCAAATTTAGGTATAAATCTTCGGTAGTAGTTGCAGAAAGCAACAAACCTTCTTACTTCGTCCGTGTTTTTCGGTATCGGATATTCTTTGATTATTTTGTTTTTAGATGGGTTGGTTTTAATTCCATTGGTCGTTATAAGATTCCCAAGGTAAATGACTTCTGGCTTTAGAAAACAACATTTATTTGAATTTAATTTTATATTATATTTTCTTAATCTGTCAAAAATTTTTAGTAAATTGTCGTTATGATGTCTTAAGCTACAACCGAAAACAATTATATCGTCTACATAAATAAAAGCTTCTGTATCTAAGCCACTTAATGCGATGGTCAGCATTCTTTAGAAGCTGTTGAATGATATCTTCAATCCAAATGGCAAACGTTTATATTGGAAATATCCATTTCCAGTCGAAAAAGAAAATAACGGACGTGAGTCTTCGTTTAAGTTAATCTGGTGAAAAGAGCTTATCATGTCTAAAGTCGAAAAGTATTTAGCTCTTCCAAGTCTGTCAAGAACGTCTTCTATTTTTGTTAACGGAAATTTGTCGTTTACAATTTTTTCATTCAATTTACGAAAACCTACAACAAGTCGCCATTTTATTTCGTCATACGTTGATTTTTTAGGAACTACAAGTAATGGTGAGTTGTAGGGGCTCACTGAATGTTCTATTATGTTGTCAGATAAAAGTTGGTCGACTTGTTCATTTATCTCTTTTAACTGTGTTTGTGGAAGCCTGTAATTTTTAATGTATACCGAGGTCGAATCTGTTGATTGTATAGTCTGTGTGTAAAAATTATTTGTACTTAAGTGTTCTCCAGGGAGATGAAAAATGTGTTCGTATTGCTTAATAATATTTATTATTGATGGTTTAGCATCTGGATCGTTGCAACCAATGTCTAACGTTTGTAGTAATTTTTCAAGTCTATTTTTGTCATATTTAGTGTTGGTTTTACGAGAAAATATATTATAATTCTTTAATGGTTTAGTTTCAAAATCAAGATTACTAAATGTAAAATTTTTATCATTTGTATTTAATATTTTTACATGAACATTGCCATTTGCTGGTATTAAGCTATTGCCCAAAAATAATCCATTTTCAATTTCTTTATTTAAAACAATGCTGTCTTCTTCGACTTTAATATTAATCGGTATTATTGATTCTGATCTGGCAGGAATAATAATATTTCTTTTATGTAATTCTTTTAAAATTATAGGTAAAATATATTCCTTTTCTTTTATAATCAAAGTGTATATGTTTCAAAATCTATTTTTGACATATATTTCTCTAAAATGTCTCGCCCTATGATTCCATCGGTTGCGATTGGCAAATTATTTTCAAATATATGGAAATTATGTTCAATTATTTCTGTTTCTATAATTAAATTTAAAATTGTTGTGCCTATGCATTCAATTGCTTCTTTCGTTATGCTCGTTAATTGTGAAATATTTCTAGTATTAATTTCATTTAAATTTTTTGTTTTACAAATAGAGATATCAGCTCCATTGTCTATAAGAAATGTTGAATATTTATTGTTATTTTTATATAGCAATGTTATGTAATTTGTTAAATTTTGAGTAATTTTGAAAGCTTATTTAAAAAAAAAGCATTTTTGAAAGAGTGCGGACGTGTTTCTTGGCTATTCAAGCAAAATTTAAAATATTAATTGTTTTTTCTGCTTTTTTAAATACACAAGTGCGGTGACAAAAACATTTGAACGTTCTTCAAAAAAGTATAAACTTGAAACTCCCCGCAACATTATATTAAAAAGTAAAAAAGAAATAAAATAAATTAATAACAATGACTACCAAGCTAAGGCATTGCACTCAAAGAACCTACTCCAGCCTCCAACAAGCAACATTTCTCCGGCACCCACCAACACTAATTGTTCTACCCTCACTCTTAATGATCTTGATGATCGCCTGGGTAAACAAAGCGAGCTGCTCATTAATAATTTCAATAATGAGATTAAGAAATTAAGAGAAGAGTTTAACAGAACGATAGATGAGATTGAGAAAAACTGGCTAACGAAGATCGGGAAAGTTAATGCTGTCATTGCTAGTGTTATTGAACGTGTTGAGAGAATCGAAAATGAGTTCGAATCATCTGAAGTAAATGAACTTTAAGAGATAGTGAGCGAGCAAACAAGCAGATCGGTTCATTAGAGCGACGGGAAGTGGCTTCTGACGCTGTGCTTCTTGGAGTTCTAGAGAGTCATGAGGAGAACTTGACAGTTATTTTTAATAAACTGTGCTTCACCATCGGCTGCAGGCCAGCAACACAGTATTTTTCAGGTCAAAGGAAAAAGACTCAATAGTGATTCATCAGTCCCTCCAATTATTATGAAGTTTTGCAGTCCCTATGAGAGAGATACGGTACTTCGAGCTGCTGCTGTTTTCCGAAGAAATAATCACAGGAATCTATGTTTGAGTAATGTTGGGCATGAGTCAACGGGCAACTGTTTTTTAAATGAAAGCATAACCAAGCGCGATCGCAAGCTTCTCCAAAGTGCCGTCAAACTGAAGCGAAACAGAAGGCTGTATTCTGTTTATGTGAAGAGAGGCCAAATACGTATAAAGAGGTATGAGCATGATGCGAGTATTGTAGTCTCAGATATAAATGAACTCAATAACATTGTGTCAAGTGAACTGGAGGATGGAGATGCTGAGAGCTTTCATGACTCTTAAGAGTTGCCAACTTTCGTCACATTTAATTTTCTTTATTGTCTTAACTTTCTCAAATCAATCTCATAACTGCGTTGTGATTAAGATTTTCATAAATGTGTTTGGTATGTTTGGTGTTTGTATTTCTTATATTTTTTGTTATATGTGACAATAATTATTATCGTGGTGGCGTTGATAATAAAGTACTTGTTGAAGTATTGTGTAAAAGGTACAAAGGTATGAAAGTTGTACACTTCAATGCAAGAAGTTTAAATTCTGTAAAGCTAGATTACATGAAATATGTTTTTGAGGGCTCCTCTGTTGATGTCGTATGTGTCTCTGAAACCTGGATTTGCACTGATGTGATGAATTCGGTTTACAGTATGAAAAATTTCACTCTTTTTAGAAATGATAGACCCAATAAAAAAGGCGGTGGTGTTGCGATTTACTGCCGAAGTTCTTTAAATCCTAAACTAATTAATAAGTCTATTGACAGTTGTGTTGAATATTTAAATATATGTGTATCTGATAGTAATATAAAAGTCTTCATTTCTTGTGTGTATAATCCTCGTAGGAGTAATCGTTTGGAAGCATATTTTTCTGGAATATCTGATATATCCATTGATTTTCATTATTTTGTTATATGTGGTGACTTTAAAGTTAATCTCTTATGTAATGATAATTCCAGTAGTTTAATGTTTGACAATCTCTCGTCCCTGGGTCTGTCAGTTGTTAATGATACTATGCCCACACGTTATTCTTCTAATGATAGTCCTAGTCTTCTTGATTATTTTATTGTGTCAGATCTCTTATCTGTCTTATTGTTCGACCAGATTTATTTCATATCTGATCATGACCTTATTTTCTGTACAATTAATATAAATTTGTCGCGTTCTCTAGTGTCAAACACGTTCTCCTACTATGATTTTAAGTCAATTGATTATCCGTCTTTGTATCGTGATGTACTTTGTGTGGACTCAAATTGTTACACAATTTGTGCCTCACAAAGTATATTAATGAATTTTATAATGAAATGTTAATGTAACTGAAAAATATGAATTGTTAATTAAATTAAATTAATTACGTTTAAAGAATTTATTATTTATTTTTGGAAACTTAATATATGGAAAAGTATAATAGTTTATAGTTTATTGCATTGAATAAATAATAAATGAATAAATAACATATACACACATACAAATATGTATGTACACAGTCACATATACACAGGCAGGGAAAACAAAACAAGTGAACATGGAACAGAAAGGCAACTGGAGAATATGAAGCAATCGCGTTTGCTTAGGACAGGCAGTCTTGTCGCAGGCGCAGTAGCATGCACATGCTTTGAGACTGAGTAGTTAGTTCAATTGTAGTTATCTTAAGCGAAGGTGTACTCACCCTTCGAACGTTGTTTACTCTAAGTCAGGCGTAGTTATCGTAAGCGAAGGTGTACTCACCCTTCGAACGTAGCTTACTCTAAGTTCAAAAGTAGTTACCTTAAGCGAAGGTGTACTCACCCTTCGAACTTTCTTTACTATAAGTTCAAAACGTAGTTATTTTAAGCGAAGGTGTACTCACCCTTCGAACATAGTTTTACTCTAAGGTCAGGCGTAGTTATCGTAAGCGAAGGTGTACTCACTCTTCGAACTTTGTTTAATATAAATTCAAAACGTAGTTAACTTAAGCTTTTTCCATTATAATTATTTAATTTAAACTATATGTATAATATAAATTTAATGTATTAATTTAATTTCACTAAATTCAAAATATATCTTGTTCTTAGATTTTTACTGTAAAGGAACATAGTTCTTATTGTACTTATAAAATAAAAACCCAATGAATTGAACTGAATTGAATTAATTTTGGCCTCTGCGGGTAACAGTATCTGGTACAGTACCCGGCCATGGGCATTTCCCTGTTCGTTATTTCTATTTTGATTTCTATTGAATTTGTTTTGATAGTTATTTCGGTTTGAGAAATTTTTGTTATCATTTGGACTATTTTTTGAAAAATATGTGTTACGATTTGTGTTATTGTTTAAAAAATTTTTGCTTCTATTGGTATTTTGAAAATTACTATTTCTGTGTTATTTTGTGATGTTATTATTTCGATAGTTTTGTGTATTATTTCTGTAATTGTTTTCTGAATCATAATTATATCTGAAGTTATTTCTATTATACCGATATCTAGAATTTCTATAATTGCCTCTGTTTCGAATTTGAAAAATTGTGTTTTTGTAAGAAACTAAACTTTCTTCTGCTGTTAAACATCTTTCAAAGGCTTCATTAAATGTTTTCAGTGTATTTGCCAATAAAATGGCCTGAAATTCTGAATTAACATCCTTAGTAAAAACATTTAACGCCATGCTTTTACTAACTTTACATATTGCAGTTTTTGCTTCTTGAGTCGGATTAGTCAAAGTTTTTATTTCAAATGAACTAATTGTTCAGTGATTTCTAAGATTTTTTCTCTAAATTCAGATATGGTTTTATTATTTTGCTTGAGTGAACCAAGTTCGCTTAGTACTTGTTGCAGAGTTTTTGGATTAGGATATGCTTTTTCTAATGAATTTTTCAACTCTTCAAATGTCGTTGGCCTATTTGAACGTCCCAAAATACTTCGCACTTGTGCCGTTAATTTAAAATTGTAAACATACTTTATAAAAATTTCTTTATCTTCATTTTTTAACAAATCATGTAATAATTCTGTTTGGACTATAAAATCTTCCAAATGTGTAAAATCTCCTTTAAAAATTTGTAGGTTTTTACCTACTGTATTTATAATAAAATTGGACATATTTAACAAATTATTTTTTTTAATACTTCTTTAATATTTTTTCTTTTAGTGGTAATGTTTCAATTGTTTTTAATAATTCTTCGTGAAGATTATTAAATTTTAGTTTTAAAATTTCATAATTTTCATTTTCTGCAATTGAAATATTATCAACTTCGATTTTTAGATTTTCAATGTATATCAATTTGAGCTCTATATATTGTTTTGAAAATTCTCTATGTTTACTCTTTTTTAAGTTGCCTTTAAGTTTTTCAATCAACAATATATTATTTTTTAGCGTATCCATTAGGGCGTATCGAAAAATTTAGATTGTATTCTAAGAGGTCTCAAAAGTTGCATAGGGTGGTCAAGGTCTACCAAATAAATTTTTAGGAAAAAAAAGGATGTCTTCTCTCCCGCAAGGACAAAGTGGTTTTTTGAGAAAAACAGTAAAAAATCACGATCTCAAAATGCTTTGATTTTTGTCAGAAAAACTACATATCTCTTAAAGTAAAAATAAATAAATAATTTAACTGACAATATTCCGCCAAACACGATACTTTTCTCGATTTTTACCTAAAAGGTCCTGTATGAAGGATATTCGAATCCAAAGGTACATTCGAGGTACCACAGAACTTTCGATTCTTATTTGATTGTCTAAATTTTGGCGATTTGGATTATTGTGTTGACGTTTTCCTTAAATTTGGCAAATTAATAATTTGTATATTTTTTGCATATGCATTTTCTTGTTTTTGAGAAATGTAAACTTGAATGCAATTTTTTAACTTTTTCAAAAAACTTAATATAAGGTATTCAGCCCTATTCCAGAATCCGTCGTAGCGTAAATTTTCTTTCGGATTCGTAATGAAGTATTCTACAATCCGAATCGAATTCGAACATTCTTACATTCGTAGCATTGCAACTACACATTCCGAACGTATCAACTTTTGACAGCTGTTTTTCGGATTTTTTCACGAAAGCCTTGCCTCGACGGATTTGTTTACGACAAAATAAAACAATTAAATTTTTATAGAATTAGGTCGTAAAATAAAACTTATAATTAATTTTTGGTTAATAAAGTTAAGGTATTTTTATTTAAACCTGTGAATATGTTAGTTGACATTTATTTAGTGCATTTCCTACGTTTCGTAATCCATATCCAAAGGGTTGATGGAATCTTGCAATATTCTTCGACGAATTTTCATAGATTCTCTATGTGAGAAATCTTCCTTTTATTGTGCGAAAATTGCAATTGCATTAAAATCCATTAAAAATCACAGCTAAAAAATACATTTTTGATCAAAAACACTTCAGTTTTTAAATTTTTCTTTTTATTTCTTTGTCTGCTGTTGAAACCAGTTGTTTTCGAACTCCCGAAAGTAAGTTCGAAAAGGGGAAGTTCCGTTCGGATTTTGGATTAGCAAATTTGTCGTATTCGTTGCGTAGCTTTACGTTCGGAAATTCATTACGACGGATTCTGGAATAGGGCTGATTATATCTCGGGCACTAAAAGTGGTACCGAAGATATTTTCTTTAATTTAGATTTTTCATATATTTCTGAACAATACCCTGTCTGAAAGAATCAATTTATAACATCAGGTTAAGACCACAATTTTTTTTACCTATTTCGATTTTTTAAAAATAATTTAAAAAATTTAAAAAAATAAAACACCTTAACTCAGCATTCATAAAAATTTTATACTAAAATTTTGAGTTTCTGACTCAACAATTGTTGTTTTGAAGTGTTTTAATGAAATAATAACTATAAAGGAGAAATGAACAAAATTGTTATATTTCATGGTTGCAGTAAATTTTTTTAAATATCAAAATAGGAAAAAATATCGTGGCCTGCTGTTTTAAAAAAGACATTTTTAGATAGGGTTTCGTTCAAAACTATTTGCAGAATCCGAATTAAGAAAATAATCTTCGGTACCAATTCTGGTGCCCGAGATATAAGACCTTAAATTAATTTTTTTGAAAAAGTTAAAAAATTGCATTCAAGTATACATTTCTTCAAAACAAGAAAACGCATATGCAAAAAATATGCAAATTATTAGTTCGCCATATTTAAGGAAAGCCTTAACACTGTAATTAATATCACCAAAATTTAGACAATCAGATAACAATTAAAAGTTCTGTGCTATCTTGAGTATACCTTTAGATTCGAATATCCTTCACACAGGACCTTTTGGGTAAAAACCAAGAGTAGCATCGTGTTTGCCAAAATATTCTTAGTTAAAGTTTATATTTACTTTTGCTTTAACACATATGTAGTTTTTCTTACAAAAATTAAAGCATTTTGAGATCGTGATTTTTTACTGTTTTTCTCAAAAAACAACTTTGTCCTTGCGGGAGAGGAAGATATCCTTATTTTTTCTAAATTTTTTTTTTTGGGAGATCCTGACCACCCAATGCAATTTTTGAGACCTCTCAGAATATGAAATTCGAAAAAAAAAATTGTAATTCATCCATTCATGTATGAATACCCTTAATATTAATTTTTCATTATTTAAAAATTTTTTATATGTTATCACCCTGTGCCAGTAGCAAACTTGACATTTAGGTTTCGTTGAAAGTTCAACGTGCAGGTGGCGCAATAAGTGCTCGTCGCTGAATACGAATAAGCATGAAAGAAAACGTCAGATAACTAAAAACTAGTTATTGCAAAAATGTCGGCTTCGGTTGTTTACGTTCGCTCAATGTCGTGTGTGATTTAAGTAGAAGAAAAAAGTTTTTTATGAGTGTTATGTAAAGGTATGGTTATTTTGAAAGCATAATCATATAGGTATATAAATTAAAAAAAGATTTGTTTAGTGTCGTGGGTTTTATTATTTTACGCATAAATGTTTCTCAATACGTATTGAGTTTCGTGTGTGTGCGTGCGTGTGTAAATGAAAAATATTGCAAAAATTAAATAACGGCAAATTCATGCTAGACAACTTTGTGCGCGAGTGACTGAAAAACTATAAAATATTAAAAAGGATGCATAAAAAATATGAGAGATGAGGTTATGCTTTAAATCCATTGTTTATAAATATAAATAAATGTTAGCTTCAAGTATTTCTGTATGTGTCTTATATCAAGTATTTTTGTGCGAATTCGCTTTTTCAATTAATAAAAATTTTCGTTATAGTAGTGAGTAAAATCTCTAAATAAAATGTAAGAAAATTAAAAATTGTTAAAACACAATTAGTGCATACAAAAATATTTTTTTTAACGAGTTTACAGCGTCACTCCATTTTGTTCAGAATTTGGTCAATATGTATAAGAATGTGTCTACACAATGGCTATTCGATTAACTGGGTCCATCCTTGCCGCCTTTTGGTACGTACTCTGGTACTGGCAGTCGGTATATTGGTTTGCGCAATTTTGCAGAATCGCCATGTAATAATGTTTTGGCGAAATCGCCATGTAAAGTATCGCGCTTAAATAAAAAGGATTCGCGGTTTCAAAATAATTATTTTTTATTTTTAAAGTAGGTCCTGCCTAATGGGTTGCCGGCGAAGTTCTAAAAATAATTTTTATTATTTTTGCCGTTCACTTTAAAAGTGCAAAGGCATAATAATAAATAGTCGGCAGCTATTGAAAGCTCAATACTAGTTAAAGGAAATAAAAAATTACCTGGCAGCTTAGAAGCTCAAAACTAATTGACTTTATTTTAAGTTTATTCATTATTTTATAGTATGTATAATGGTATTGTGTCTTAAAACTAGCTAACAATTGTTTTTGTATTAAAAATTAAACAGAATCATATGTTCTTAAATTAGTGTAAAATTAATAGTAGAATATCGTATACATATTTGTAATTTAGTAATAGTAGTATAATGTGTGTGAGTGAGTAGACTTAAATTATTAGAAAACGTAAACATAATGATATGTTAATATATTTGTGTAGGAGTAAAGGTAAAAATGTAATGTCATATATTTTGTATTCAGCAATATGAGTACATGTGTGCGAATGAAATAGATAATAGTGCTTAGTATGAACATATGTTCGAATTGTTTGAATATTATTTTAGTATAATGCAATAAAATAGAATAAGGTGATACGTACCGTAAAGGTGTGTATCTGTTTAAATATGTTTAATAGTTGTTTGTTTTAATGTTATTTATAAGTAGTTTATAATGTAAAGGTGTGTACATTACAATGTAAAAGTGAACCACTCGAAAATTGACTTTTTCTACGACCGCAGGCAGAACGAGCCATTGTGCGACATCAAGAGCCAAAATAGAGACGCAGGCAGAACTAGTAGCAGAGCTAGTCAAGAGACGCCAGCAGAGTTTGTAGCAGAAACACCGACAGAAACGCAAGCAGAGCTCGCAGCACAAACACCGACAGAAACGCAGGCAGAGCTCGAAGCAGAAACACCGACAGAGGCAAAATCAGAGCTCGCAGCAGAGACATCGACAGAGCACGCAGCAGAGTCAGAAGAAGCAAATAAAACACAGTGACGTGCAGAAAGCAAGAAAGAAAAAATTTATCATAGTTTGCTACATTTTTAATATATTGAAATCTTAGTTTTCGCTTGCTTATCAGTTTTCTAGTCTCCACTGTGCTGATAAAGAAGACTCATTGGTCTTACACAGGCATACATGGATCTTTAGCTTATTTGTATATATAGTTTTAGAATTCGCTTGTTTATCAGTTTTCTAGTCTTCACTGGGCTGATAAAGAAGACTCCTTGGTCTTACAAAGACATCAAAAGATCTTTAGTTTATTTTTATATTTAGTTTTGGAATTCGCTTGTTTATCAGTTTTCTAGTCTCCACTGGGCTGATAAAGAAGACTCCTTGGTCCTATACAGACATACCTGGATCTTTAGTTTGTTTTTAAATTTAGTTTTAGAATTCGCCTGTTTCACAGTTTTTTAGTCTCCACTGGGCTGATAAAGAAGACTCCTTGCTCTTACACAGACATACCTGGATCTTTAGATATTTTTATATTTAGTTTTGGAATTCGCTTGTTTATCCGTTTTCTAGTCTCCACTTGGCTGATAAAGAAGTCTCCTTGATTTTATACAGACTGTCATGTTTCCGGCCCACCGGTTTGTGGTGTATGGCTGGTGCGTCATTTGGCAAGGTAGCCTTTGTTACGCATCCCTGTCGTCCCTCTGGCAGCACTGGTACGCTGGCGTATTGCGCGGCTAAGGCTCGCCGGATGGGGTGGTGTTCTTGCCAGCCTGGTCCGACCGACGGAAACTACACATGAATAAAAATCGTACCAGCTGAAACTAAAAATTACCGGCAGGTAAAAACCCGAAAAAACCATAAGCAAATAAATTCTCGAAAGAAGATACAAAAAAACCCGATTGAATTAACGAGAAATCGCTGAAAACGAAGAATACTATAAATCGGTTGCTCGCTGTTGCCACGTTGGCACGTCTCGTGGGTCGATCTTTGCTGTGGGTCGATCGCCCTTGGCTAACCCACCCTTCTGGCCCCAAAAAAAAGACCAGCCATGGTGACCCTGTGCCGATTCTCAGGTCACCCCAAAAACTCTTTGCTTACGCCCTTACCTATTTGTTCCCGCCACCTATCCTCCCCTATCAATTACTCATTTTTTCTTCTTTAGCTTAACAGAATCATTTATTATTTCTATTCATTCTTAAAGTTACTTACATTAACAGTAGGTTCTTAAATCGCTTGCTAAGATTATTTTAGTAAATATAAATGTTTTT
Source organism: Dichetophora obliterata (assembly GCA_963920525.1). Taxonomy (NCBI): domain Eukaryota; kingdom Metazoa; phylum Arthropoda; class Insecta; order Diptera; family Sciomyzidae; genus Dichetophora; species Dichetophora obliterata. The sequence goes on along the minus strand of OY986438.1, from coordinate 68,396,636 downwards.
CTATATTAACAGGAATTTAATAATTCAGATAAGAAACGGTATCACAATACAATAAGATACCAAAAAAAAACGACATAACCATCTGTAAAGTCAGATCGGTTCGCAATTAAAACATTTTAAAAAAAAGTATTTTTTTTTCTCAACAAGTGTTCACGCACATAGCGGAGCTTTCAAAATCAGAGGGAGAATATTTCAAATACATTTTTTTTAACATAATCGTTACTTTAACCAAAAAAACTTTTTTCTCATATTTGTTGAGAATATTAGTGTTATTTGGATATTAGTTTTATCTTAGTTTAGTATTATTTTGATTTTATTTTAGTTTAGTTTGGTGTTATATTGATTTTATTTAAGCTAAGTTTCGGATTTTAATGATTTTATTCCCGTTTAATTTAGTATAGTATTGATTTTATTTTGTTTTAGTTTTGAATTATATTGATTTTACTCTAGTTTAGTTTTGAATTATATTGCTTTTATTTTAGTTTAGCTTTGAATCATATTGATTTTATTTTAGTTTAGTTTTGAATTATATTGGTTTGATTTTTAGCTTAGTTTCGGATTTTAATGATTTTATTTCCGTTCAATTTAGTATAATTTTGACTTTATTTTGTTTTAATTTTGAATTATATTGATTTTATTTTAGCTTAGTTTCGGATTTTAATGATTTTATTTCCGTTTAATTTAGTATAATTTTGATTTTATTTTGTTTTAGTTTTGAATTATAGTGATTTTATTTCCGTTTAGTTTAGTATTAGGTTGATTTTATTTTGTTGATTAGTTTTGAATTATATTGATTTTATTTCAGTTTAGTTTCGTATAATTTTGATTTTATTTTGTTTTAGTTTTGAATTATATTGATTTTATTTCCGTTTAGTTTAGTATTATGTTGATTTACTTTTAGTTACATTTTGAATTATATCGATTTTATTTTAGTTTAGTTTAAAATTTATATTGCTTTTATTTTAGTTTAGTTTCGGATTTTTATCGATTTTATTTTAGTTTAGGCTTGACTTATATTGCTTTTATTTTAGCTTAGTTTCGGATTTTAATGATTTTATTTCCGTTTATTTTAGTATAATTTTGATATTATTTTGCTTTAGTTTCGGATTTTAATGATTTTATTTCCGTTTAGTTTAGTATTATTTTGATTTTATTTTGTTTTAGTTTTGAATTATATTGATTTTATTTTAGCTTAGTTTCGGATTTTAATGATTTTATTTCCGTTTAGTTTAGTATCATTTTGATTTCATTTTAGTTTAAGTTTTGTTTAAATTAGCTTTAATTTAAGTTAGTTTTAATTTCTATTTGTTTTAATATACCTTTAGTTTTTGGCTTAAATCCGCTTTGCTTTAAGTTAATTTCATTTTTATATTGGTTTTACTATTCTTTAGTTTTATTCTAAATTTGCTTTATTTTAAGTTAATTCCCCCTTTTTTTTATTTTACCTTCGTTTAATTTAAGTTCCGTTTTATTTGAAATTATTAATTAATGGTTTTATTTTATTTACGTTCGAATTTAAATTTGATTATATCCGATAAGTTTATGTTAGTTTTAGTTGCTTGAATTTAGGGTTATATGAAGTTTGTTTTAAGTTCGATTTATTTATATTAGTTTTAGTTTGTATTAGTATTGATTTATAACCGGTTTGATTTATATAAGTTTTAATTTATATTAGTTGTAAGGACCAAAACTTTTACAAAGTTTTACCCCTACATGCTTTGTTAGAAAACTTAATAATTGTTTTACTTTCAGAATACCTGCTGGGTCGTAGACCGACCGAAAGATGAGCAAAGGATAGATAGAGCTCCTCAGTAGGACGCGAGGGGTGCGAGAACAGGTCTATAGGCAGAGTATGGTAGGGACGACAGCCGGCCATCGGTGAATCTGATAGGGTAGTTTAAGTTAGGTTAAGAATACATGAAGTATTAGCTCAGTAAGATAATTATTAAAGTAATTAAACATAAGATGAACAATTATAACGTTTATACTCACTCCTTACTGCGGTTATTATTTAATTGTTAGGGTTCATAAAAGGTCATGAAATCCTAATTCGACGCATGAAATGTTTCCATGCAGGTAACAAGTAGCCAAAGGCACTACTAACTCGTGCAGAGGGCACCAGTTGATTAGTGTATGCTATTTTTCCTACTGGGGTGTTATCACTAGCCAGAAACTGATGCAATAATTTCAATTATTGCATCACCCAATTTATACGACGTAATTAAATATAACATTAGTTGTTGTTGCTAATGTGTTTCTTTTTATTTGCATGTCAACGGGAGAATCGTACGATGTCTAGAGTCAAACATGCAGCTGCAAAAAGCTAACACAAGTAAAAGGGAGAAGGTGGCATGGGTCACGCATGCCAAAGGGAGAACACATGACCACAGGCACCATGAAGTATTGGTCATACAGTAGAGGACAAGAAGACGATGAGGCATTCAGTCTAGTGCCGTCAAACGAGCATCACGTCTCGAGTTCGCGAAAAGTAAAGTGCCGTCGACCAAGAAGGTCTTATTAAGAGAACTGTCGCTGAAGTAGCGACCAACGTAAAGTTAAGATCGGATAGAAGACAATAGTCAGCAGTGCAGTTATTATCGGCAGAGGAGCCGACAAGGAGTACCAAACCAACTGAGACACCGACAGCGCAGCCACAAAGTCGGCAGAGACGCCGGCAGCGCAGCCATAAGTCGACAGCGACGTCGACAGCGCCGCCCAAACGTCGGCAGAACCGCCGGCAGCGCAGTCCCAAAATCAGCAGCAACAGCGACGCCGTCCGCCCAACCACGACCGGCAGCAGCGCAAGCAGCGCTCGCAGTAACCACGGTCGGCAGCGACGTCAGCCACAGCAGGAAGGATCTGAAGTATCATTTTATTCGTTATACTTGTTTCTTTTACTTTTCCTATTAAATATTTAACATCATTCAATTCAAAATTCATAAATAATAATTTTTATAGGAAATATATTTAAATAGATTTAGGGTAGTTTCATACTAACGATTAACCGTGAGTGACTAACCGAGTATACGCTGGTTTGCAGTTAATCATTCTTAACGATATTATTAACCTTATTCCTTACCTTCCCCCTGAGTCGTGTAAGTAGCTTCTCAGGATTCCAACTTGTGGGTTGAGGCCGTACCAAACGTAACCTCAATCATCAGACCTAGTTATTTTTAACCCTAATCCTACTACGGTGTGACTTTGGATCACATTTGATTTTAAAAAGATTTTAATTATTAAATAAGTACTTTTTTGCGTTGAAGTCTATTTGTATTCTCAAATGAATTAATTTTCTTCAAATTCAGAGTAACATAAATTTCGTGGCATCAACCGCTATTTTTTAGTTTTTTTGCATGTGTGACTCAAGTTCATATCGCAGTGGGATATGTTGCAAAATGCCGCAGTAGGATTAGGGTTAACCTACCTCGAGCAACGTGAAAGTAGCAACGCTCTGACTTACCTTTTCGCCATCCTTAATTTCCTGCCCTCCCCCCTGAGTTCGTGTAAGTAGCTTCTCAGGGTTCCAACTTGTGGGTTGAGGCCGTACCAAACGTAACCTCAATCATCAGACCCAGTTATTTTTAACCTACCTCGAGCAACGTGAAAGTAGCAACGCTCTATTCCTCATTCCTAGCTTGCGTTTGTAGCAGCTTTATTATCGTTTAATAGTCTGTGCCGACAGCAGGCATTTAATATCAAACCAGCGAATCCCCGGTAGGTTGGTCACTCAGTGGTTAGTGCGACGCACACGATAGGGTCCTAGTAAATCATTCCCTAATTGTTATTATTGAAACAAATACAAATTGATTAGCTTTAAGTTAGCCTAAGTGAATTTGTTAAATAAAAGCATTGTAACGTTAAATCTGAAAAGTAAGAGTTTTGATTTGGTGTTTGCATTTATAAATAATTGCAACGGAGCCTGGGTCCGGCGAGCCGACCCCAGCCGTAAGAACACTTCGTTACAATGGCGCCCGAGCAGGGACGCCAAATCAATCTCTAATTAAATGATTAAGCTAAATACTTAATTTCTCATACAGAAACAATGATTTAACAAATTCGCTAAACAAGATTATATTAAACAAATCAATTTGGTGCCTTCAATTTTGAATATACATATTTAACTGCTGGAATTTGGATTTCAATGACCTTAACATCGCGGACCTGCGGTAGGTGAAAGATTACTACACAGCGTGAATAGTCTTAAGGACATTTTAGATCATAATACAAATTCACCACATCTGATTTATTTTGTTTCTCAGTAACTAACTGCAAGCATTTAAATTAAACGCCCTTAACATCGCGCACCTGCGGTAGGTGAAGGAATACTACACAGCGTGAATAGTCTTAAGGACCTTTAATATAATAATATAAATTCATCAACTCTGACTCAATTTGAATGTTCGTGCTTAGCTGCTGCAATTTGCGTTAAACGCCCTTAACATTGCGCACCTGCGGTAGGTGAAAGATTACTACACAGCGTGAATAGTCTTGAGGACATTTATCATACTCCAAATTCATTCCGATTGATTTAGCGATTACTTTAGTTTGCTTAAACGTGTTTAAATCGCGACAAATAGATAGTTGACGAGTCCTATCTTTCGCAAAGGATTTTTAAACTTTAAGTTCAAACCATACAAACTAACAACGTTTGTGAGACGGCTCACATAAATATTTTCGGTCGCGTCCAAAATAGAAAATTTCTATAGTTTCGCGTAAGAATATTTATATATTTATTTTTGATTAAATTAGCTAGAACTTGATTAGGCATTAAGATAAATTGTAATACCCGAATAGCAAAACAAATAGAAGGGAAATCCTGTCTCTCGCATTCCTGGTGTATTTCAATTTTATCTAAAATATAGATAATTGAAGACCTCCTATCTGACTGAATCAAGAATTGTTGATTATTTATTGTACTTTTGAATTGTAGGTGCAAAAGGCACCGAAGCTCAGTCGAATATACGACCTAGCAGGTGGCAACCAAATACGACCATATATATTGAAATTTAATAAATTTAATAAATTCTAATTATTCACTTACCTTGAAATTTCAGAGGTATAAAAGCAGGTAGACAAGGTAAAATTTGTAGAGGTAAAGGCCTCCATACATTCTTTTTCAGGCTTAGGTGGGTTGGTGGTCGCGTTAAGTAAACACGATCACGACAAATTTTATTCACGGCAGCAAGACACATCAGCAGAGTAAACATGGTCAAAACGTCGTGGATCCACAGCCTTCGCAAAGATGATCTCACCGTCTACGCCCTGGAGTTCGGGTTTAGTGATGAAGGGACGGTAGACGAATTACGCAAAAGATTTGCGGCAGCGGTGGCAGATATAGAAGAGCATCCAACGCTACAGAAACGACTGGTTGAGCTCGAGAATAAACATGGCGAGAAGAGAGCTGCCTCACCTCGACCAACCGGTACAGCGGCTTTATCAAGCATACCAGGCACTGCAGAAGTACCTGTACACATTACTGTTCCTGAGATGAACACAGGACGAGGAAGACTCAACGTGGCACCATCCTACGGTTATATTATGGATCAGGTGCGGAAGTGGTCAGTCCGATTCGATGATGGCAGAGACCCGTTGGAGTTCGTGGAACGGCTAGAAGAGCTGTCCTGTGTGTACAGTCTAAATAAAGATCACATCCCAAAGGTTATGCCGGAGCTACTCAAAGACGGAGCACTCATCTGGTGGCGTAACAACAAAATACCTGAGGAATCATGGATGAACTTTAAGCATCGATTCCTAACCTACTTCCTGCCCGCCCGTTTCTTTGAACGACTAGAGGACCAGATTCGTAGCAGAATACAGAAGCCACAGGAAAAATTCAAGGTGTTCAGTCTAGACCTAATCGACCTGATGAGGCATGCCAATTTTACTGAGACCCAACGGCTGGAACGAATATTTCGAAATTGCCGCCAGGAATATCAGCTCTACATCCGACGTCGCGATTTTTCGACGTTTGCCGAGTTGTTATCCTTAGCCGAGGATTACGAACTCATCAAGGGCACAGATATTCAATCAAGAGCACCTCAGCGAGGTAAAGAAGAATCATACCGAGTCGCAGCACCAAGCATAGCACACCAAAGAATTTCAGCACAACCACCAGACAAACCATTCGTTCGAGACGAAGTTGACACCTACGTAGTACCCGAATACATAGACCTGAGAACAGCGTGTGGCCGATGTGCACGGCCAGGCCACCAAGAAGCTGATTGCAAAAACGAACGAGTATGTTTTTGTACCGAATGTGGACGCCAAGGGCGTGCAAACTACGAATGCTGTACACCGCCACAGGGAAACGCCAGAGGACCCGCTCGAGGCCGAGGACGGAACGGGTCCAGTCACAACCCTCCTCGAAGACATTAGAATTCCTGCAATACAACGACCGTCGAATTTGGGCTCAGGTGACGATAGAGGAGATTAGCATGGAGGCGACCATCGACACGGGAGCTACGCGTAGCTTTGTCAGCCAGGCATTGGCCAGCAGGCTGCGAACAGCACAGAATCAACAACTGTCCACAACAAACGTGTGAATGGCAGACGGGTCACTTCAAGTGGTGGAAGAGGCCTTGAGAGTGAAGATAACAGCTGGCGATAGGAAATTCAAGCTGTCAGTACTCATCCTCCCTGGCGTTGCGGACGATCTTCTCCTCGGAATGGACTTCCTGTTACGAACGCATGCTTCATTCGGATGGGGTAATCAAATAATAACTATGCGATTACCAAAGGAGGACGCGCCCACCCAACCGGCCTGTATCACAGTAGTCGAGGTACCATCCACCAAAGAAGAATCCACGGAGGCGTGGTTACAACAGGAGCTGAAACAATTCGCATCGTTACAAGGAACTGCTAGAGTACCGCCGCATAAGATCGTTATGCTCGATGACCGCCCACTTAAACAGCGATACTACCCACGGAATCCAGCAATGCAGGGCATCATTAATACAGAGATTGACGAGCTACTAGAGAAGGGATTCATAGAGCCATCTCATAGCCCACACAGCGCTCCAATCGTTTTAGTGCGCAAGAAGACCGGCACCTGGAGGCTTTGTATTGATACAGGCAGCTGAACGCGAGATCAGTCCCGGATGCATACCCTTTGCCGCGCATACACCACATATTAGACAGGCTGCGAAACGCAAAATTTATCAGCAGTCTAGATCTCAAGAACGGGTACTGGCAAATACCAATGCATGCCGACAGCAAACAATATACGGCATTCACGGTCCCAGGACGAGGGCTGTTCCAATGGTGCGTCATGCCTTTTGGGCTGCATTCAGCCCCTGCCACGTTCCAGAGAGCCCTAGATAATATAATCGGGCCTGAGCTAGAGCCGTTTGCGTTCGCGTATCTGGACGACATCATCGTCACCGGCGGATCAAGGGAAGAACACATTCAGAACCTGAAAGAGGTGTTTCGACGACTACGAGCAGCCAATCTTAAACTAAATGTGGAGAAGTGCGAATTTTTCAGGCGGAAACTAAATACTTAGGCCACGTCGTAAGTGAAAGCGGCATACATACGGACCCGGACAAAGTGGCAGCGATCAAAAATTTAGCACCACCAACGACACTGCGTGAATTACGTCGATACCTGGGTGTGGCGTCGTGGTACCAGCGCTTCGTACCCGACTTTGCCACCATCTCACAACCAATGACGCAGTTATTGAAGAAGGGCAAGCATTGGCGATGGGGACCGGAACAGCAACAGGCGTTTGAAAACCTGAAGGAGAAGTTGACTAAAGCACCCGTGCTGGCCTGTCCAGATTTCAACAGGACGTTCGTGCTGCAGACGGATGCTAGCGACTATGGGCTAGGGGCCGTGCTGACACAAGACTTCGATGGCACGGAACGAGTTATAGCTTACGCCAGTCGGCATCTCATCCAAGCAGAACGGAACTATAGCCCGACAGGAAAGGAGTGCCTTGCGATCGTGTGGGGCATCAGGAAGATGCGGTGTTACCTGGAGGGGTATAAGTTTAAAGTCATCACAGACCACCTCTCACTGAAATGGCTGAACTCAATAGAGAGTCCGTCCGGTCGAGTTGCGCGATGGGCCCTGGAGTTGCAGCAGTACTCCTTCGAAATTCAGTACAGGAAAGGTAAACTAAATGTAGTCGCAGACGCACTATCGCGCCATCCATTGGAGGACCTGTGTCAAACTATGGCCACCGATGGAAAACCTCAACACTGTAAATGGCTAGAAACACGTAGGCAAGAAGTTCGCGACAACCCAGCCAAATTTTCGGACTATATCGAGGAGGACGACCAATTATATCGACACATACCAAACCAGATCGGCGACGAGGACACAGCCGCATGGAAGTTGTGCGTACCCTCATACTTCCGACGACGAGTAATGGCAGAAAACCACGACCAGCCTAGCGCAGGCCATCTCGGTGTGCGTAAAACTATTGACCGAGTCACTAGGCGCCACTACTGGCCAGGATTATTCAGGACCGTCAGCCGGTACGTACGAAGCTGTGAAATATGTCAACGGTATAAGGCAAGCCAACAAGCACCAGCAGGCAAAATGCTATCCCGGATCGCAGAGGAGCCATGGTCGGTCGGGTGCGCCGATTTTATAGGGCCGTTGCCCCAGTCTAAGCACGGCAACACAATGATTTTAGTCCTGTACGACAAATTCAGCAAGTGGACCGAGGCGGTTCCCCTACGTAAAGCCACCAGCGACAGTCTAAAAAAGAGCTTCAGAGAGCGAATATTAGCTTGCTTCGGGGTTCCTAAAATACTCATCAGCGACAACGGCACGCAGTTTACGAGTAGCGCATTCCGTAAATTTTTACAGGAACTCGGTACAAGACAGCAGTTCACAGCGCCCTATACGCCGCAGGAGAACCCGACCGAAAGGGCTAATAAAACTCTCAACACAATGATTGCACAATTCAGCAATAATCAACATCGAACGTGGGACGAGTGCCTCCCAGAACTCACCTTAGCATTAAATAGCAGCAAATCTGACGTCACCGGTTTCAGTCCTGCGTTTTTGGTGCAAGGCCGTGAGCCACGACTTCCAGGAGCACTCTATGATGAGCGAACGATGGGCACCGGCACAGAGCCACAATCACCAGCTGGACGTGCAAAACAGCTGCAGGAAATATTCACGACGGTGAGGCAAAAACTGAGTCAGGCGACGTGCGACCAGGCCCGCCATTATAATCTTCGCAGACGTGACTGGCAGCCAGGGATAGGCGACATGGTACTCGCCAAGCAACATCCGCTGTCCAGCGCCATCAACAGCTTTGCGGCAAAACTAGCTCCCAAATATGACGGCCCGTATGTCGTCGTTGGATTTAGTTCACCCGTGATTGCGCTAATCCGTCAAAAAGGTGAAACAAAAGTCAAAAAAGTCCATGTAAGTGAACTCAAAGCGTTCTGCGACGGGACCAACGTCGTTAAACAAGGTCAAAGGGCGGCAGCATCCGCAGAAACAACTGCCTGCGACGGGACCAACGTCGTTAAACAAGGTCAAAGGGCGGCAGCATCCGCAGAAACAACTGCCTGCGACGGGACCAACGCCGTTAAACAAGGTCAAAGGGCGGCAGCATCCGCAGAAACAACTGCATGCGACGGGGCCAACGTCGTTAAACAAGGTCAAAGGGCGGCAGCATCCGCAGAAACAACTGCCGAACGCGGCAACATCCGCGTGAACAACTGTGGGAGTCGCAGCCACCACTGCGTCAACAATGGTCAAATCGCAGCTGCCACTGCGCCAACAACGTGCAACTTCGCAGCCACCACTGCGTCAACAACGGTCAAATCGCAGCTGCCACTGCGTCAACAACGTGCAACTTCGCAGCTGCCACTGCGTCAACAACGTGCGACCTTGCAGCCACCACTGCGTCAACAACGGTCAAATCGCAGCTGCCACTGCGTCAACAACGTGCAACCTTGCAGCCACCACTGCGTCAACAACGGTCAAATCGCAGCTGCCACTGCGTCAACAATGTGCAAACGCGGCGGCAAACCGCAGTACCAAATGTCAGGAGGAGGGGTTCAAGGAGGTGGCCGCACCCGCAGAAACAACTGCCAAACGCGGCGGCAAACCGCAATACCAAATGCCAGGAGGAGGGGTTCAAGCAGGCGGCCGCACCCGCAGAAACGACTGCCAAACGCGGCGGCAAACCGCAATAACAAATGCCAGGAGGAGGGGTAACAGGAGGCGGCCGCATCCGCATAAACAACTGCCAAACGCGGCGGCAACCGCAAAAACCACTGTCAATGGAGAAATCGAAGTAGACGGGACCCACGTCGTTAACCAAGGTCAAAAGGAGGCGGCATCCCCCTAAAATACAACTGCTCACAGCGGCAGAAACCGCGTCACCAACTGCAAACCGCGGCCAAAACCGCGAGCACCGGATGAGTTGTAGCGACGGGACCAACGTCGTTAAACAAGGTCAAAGGGCGGCAGCATCCGCAGAAACAACTGCCGGCGACGGGACCAACGTCGTTAAACAAGGTCAAAGGGCGGCAGCATCCGCAGAAACAACTGCCGGCGACGGGACCAACGTCGTTAAACAAGGTTAAAGGGCAGCAGCATCCGCAGAAACAACTGCCGTCGACGGGACCAACGTCGTTAAACAAGGTCATAGGGTGGCAGCATCCGCAGAAACAACTGCATGCGACGGGACCAACGTCGTTAAACAAGGTCAAAGGGCGGCAGCATCCGCAGAAACAACTGCCGAGCGCGGCAACATCCGCGTGAACAACTGTGGGAGTCGCAGCCACCACTGCGTCAACAACGGTCAAATCGCAGCTGCCACTGCGTCAACAACGGTCAAATCGCAGCTGCCACTGCGTCAACAACGTGCAACTTCGCAGCTACCACTGCGTCAACAACGTGCAAACGCGGCGGCAAACCGCAATACCAAATGCCAGGAGGAGGGGTTCAAGGAGGCGGCCGCACCCGCAGAAACAACTGCCAAACGCGGCGGCAACCGCAAAAACCACTGTCAATGGAGAAATCGAAGTAGACGGGACCCACGTCGTTAACCAAGGTCAAAAGGAGGCGGCATCCCCCTAAAATACAACTGCTCACAGCGGCAGCAACCGCGTCACCAACTGCAAACCGCAGCCACAACCGCAAGCACCGGGTGAGGTGTACCGACGGGACCCACGTCATTAACCAAGGTCAAAATCGCGGCTGCATCCGTATCAAAAACTGCCAAATCGCGGCTGCATCCGTGTCAAAAACTGCCAAATCGCGGCTGCATTCGTGTCAAAAACTGCCAAATAGTGGCGGCATCCGTGTCAAAACTGCATGAGGGCGGCAGCATCCGTGGTGACAAATGCGACAGGCGGCAGCACCCGCGAAACAACTGCGAAGCGGTGACAAGGTTCAAACTGTTACTGAAAACGTAGTAACATCGATTGAGGTAATTGCTTGATCGCGGCCTACAACCGCGGCAACAACTGTAAAATGGAGGCAGCATTCCCCTGAGTTCAACTGCAAAACGGCGGCAACATCCGCCCTAACCAACTGTCAAAACATGATGGTCATCAACCAGGTTAGAATCAGTAGTATTCACCAACTATGACATCATAACCATAAACGCAACAACATCAATTGAGAAAGTTACCAAAACGACTACAAACGTAGTAATAACTATAACGTGAAGATGGTGAAAGGAAAAGGCAACAGACAGCTGTAAGAGACGTAGGTTACTAAAGAACGTATAAGATAGTGAGGAAAACAACAAATAAAGAATCACTGTCAAGTTGGCGAACATTAAATTTATAAATGTTCTCACCCCTAGGCGGCAATCCTTCTACCCTCATAGAATCTTATAATTATACACATTCTATGAATCCCTACACCCCCCACCATTTACCAATCATGAATTTACTCAATTTTCTTAGCGGTCCTGCATATGGTCGTGACGACCAGTTTGTACGACATCAACGACCTGTGAAAATGTCACTCAGCAAAGTGCACTAAACACACAACTGGAATTCCAGTCGGAAAGTAACAACACTGAAAAGTATCGAATCATCCAAAAGCTACAGCACTAAAAATTCAAACGACATTCGTTAAAACAATTTCGAATTGTATGCGCAAACACGCTATTCAAGGTAATTTTGTAAATTTAAAATTTGATGGTTATAAATGCATTTGATCACTCCACACAGGGATTTTATAAGTAAAATGGAGATTAATAATGCTAAGGAAGGGAATGGTGACCGCGCCGACATCGTAGAGCGATGTAATAGGATGGGTACAACCAATGTATCGCAACCCAAGCCAGAGCCGCAAATTGCGACGAAAACAAGAGGCAACGAACTGGCAGAGCTAATGGACCATGGAGCCCAAGGGCAAACTCTCGAGCGAGCCATACTACAATACCCACCAGGTCCAGGCGGCATAGCGCTATACAGCGTCGACTACGAGCGCATCGCGTGCGGGCGTCTATTTAATGACAGCCTGATCGAGGTTAACATGCGATGGCTTTACCACCAACAGTCAGCGTCAATGCAAGAAAAGGTGCACATATTCAGCACTTACTTTTATTCGCAGCTGAGTCGAGTGCACAGTGGTGATTTTCAGCAAGAGCAGATAGACCGGCTACGACGATGGACCAAGCGCATACAACTGATAAAGAAGACGTATGTCTTAGTGCCCATCAATGAAGGATGTCATTGGTACCTGGCTATCCTCCACCTCAAACGTCAATTGTGCTCAGTGCCACGACGAGGACGAATCTGGATTTTGGATTCGTACGCGAATGCACCCAGAACGCATGTAGCACCGATGCTGCGTCGATATCTCCACCATGAGTGGGCAGCCACACATCCTAACGTCACGCCAGTAGAATGGGACGAAACTACACTGCCAGCTTACGAGGTCGAAGTTCCACAACAAATGAACTCCACCGATTGTAGGTAGATTTGAGGACGGTCGGAAGTAGAGGATGGTTCCCTCCAGCAGAAGCAGCCAACAAGAGACGGGAACTCGCTGCGCTCGTACAAAGCTTGGTAACCGAGCCAACAAGGAATAGCTTACCACATTTGTACCTGTCTGAGTTCGCAGACATGATGAGCGCCGAAACATCAACAACAGCAGAGAATAAACCGACAGGTGTTGTGCCAACCAGAAGATCAAGGCCATACCAAAGGACGCCGCGCCGATTTCGACGTGACAGTTCGTCCGACAATACCTCAACCAGAAGTAGTAGCAGCAGCAGTAGCTCGACAACCCAATCCAGCACAAGTAGCAACTCGACAGCCCAATCCAACACAAGCTGCACGGCATCCAGCTCCAACGACGTAGCACCCAAGGAGAGTACCATGATTCCAGATGCTAGAGGCAGCGACAGCTCGTCGCCCATAATATTCACAAACCCGACATCTACACAGCACATTCACATCACGCAGGAGAGACCGAGCGTGATCCACACCAACGTCACGAAGATACAAATGGAAGCCACTGCGACCCAGGAGAAAGTCGCAATCCATAACCAAGTCGTCGAACACCACACGACTGGCAGCGCCCGGACGCGGGCTTACGTCATCCACGAGAACGCGCAAAGATCGCAAACAGCCATGCAGAACGTACCAGGCCTTTCCCACACGAACTGGCCACAGCAGCCAGTACTTCTTCACAGCTTACCAACGCAGCAAGCCACAAGTCACCAGACGCGCGACAACGTCATACACAGGAGCTCGCAGAAGCCGCAGGTGGCCACTTATGGCCCACCAAGCTACACCAATCCGGACTGGCCAGAGCAGCCAGTGCCCCCTCAACCCTTGCAAGGTCAGCAAGCACCGAGCGAACAGAGAGCGCAGCAGCCACAAGCGACCAAGGACGGCGCACCCGGCTCCAACGATTCAAGCTGGCCAGAACAGCCAGTGCCCTCTCAGCACGTGCCGACGCAGCAAGCATCCACCCACAACGTACAAAGGTACGTTAATACTCCACCCACGAGCGGCCAGCACAGAGCACCACAGGGTTCAAGGAGAGCCCTCATCGCTAACTCGCCAAAGTGGCGTCAGAAATTACTCCAGTCGATGGACCGCGCACGAGCCCGTATTAGCGCCCGGAGCGCGGCGCGCGAAAACGCGCAACAGCATGACAGATCCGACGCATCCAGCCGAAGTAGTCTCTGGAATCCGGATCCGCTGTTCCTAAGGGAACTGTTCCCAGCGACCAATAAGGAGCAAGACGAAAGTATGGGTGAACCCCACCCGACGGACGGGTGGTCAGCACAGCCTATCTCCGTACACGACCCTCACTACCAACAAGTCATGAGGGTGATGAGTGATGCACGACAGCAGCGGCCCCAGGGTGTCGGGTCCGATTCATGATCACCATCGGGAGAAGTCTGTACCAGATTCACATCAAACGAGATGGCACCGAAATCCTCAGCCACCGCCCACTGAAGTAGGGGGGAGATGTAAGGACCAAAAATTTTACAAAGTTTTACCCCTACATGCTTTGTTAGAAAACTTAATAATTGTTTTACTTTCAGAATACCTGCTGGGTCGTAGACCGACCGAAAGATGAGCAAAGGATAGAAAGAGCTCCTCAGTACGACACGAGGGGTGCGAGAACAGGTCTATGGGCAGAGTATGGTAGGGACGACAGCTGCCATCGGTGAATCTGATAGGGTAGTTTAAGTTAGGTTAAGAATACATGAAGTATTAGCTCAGTAAGATAATTATTAAAGTAATTAAACATAAGATGAACAATTATAACGTTTATACTCACTCCATACTGCGGTTATTATTTAATTGTTAGGGTTCATAAAAGGTCATGAAATCCTAATTCGACGCATGAAATGTTTCCATGCAGGTAACAAGTAGCCAAAGGCACTACTAACTCGTGCAGAGGGCACCAGTTGATTAGTGTATGCTATTTTCCCTACTGGGGTGTTATCACTAGCCAGAAACTGATGCAATAATTTCAATTATTGCATCACCCAATTTATACGACGTAATTAAATATAACATTAGTTGTTGTTGCTCCGTTGTTGTCCGGCGAACCGACCCCAGCCGTAAGAACACTTCGTTACATAGTTTTAGTTCGTATTAGTTTTAATTTAAATTAGATTGCATTTGTTTTAGTTTCAATTTATATTAGGTTTGGTTTATATCAGTTTTAATTTATATTTGTTTTAATTTATATTAGGTTCGATTTATATATATGTATATTTCTAAAAACTAGAAAATTGATAGATGCTAAAAATTGGATAGCTTTAAATTAACTAAAACGAAACGTCGATGATGTAATCTATACGGAATGTTTTGTTGGCCTTGATGCCATTTTTAATTTAAGTAAAAAAACCCGAAAATAAATCGTATTCCAAAACAACGAATTGCTTAACTTAGCTTTAAAGAAAAAACTTAACAAAGTAAGTTATGATTAAATTCAAAATTAAGTAAGTTAAGCGATTAACACTAAATTGAAAAAAAAATATAAATGAGATTGAAATATATAGTTTTTTTTTTTGTTTTTAAATCTTTACATTAAATGTTTAGATTAAACAAAAAAATCATCAGTTGAAACAGACTTTGGTGCTTCTTTACACCGTGTTGGGTTTGAATCAAATTGAATATATATAAACAACTAGTTTGAAGTTTTATTTTTACTTTTAATGTTTAAATTCAATTTACAAATTTGATGTGTTCAGTTCGATGAGATTTTACCAACTCACTTCTTCTACTTATCTCACTGACTTTTATGTATGTGTATGAATATGAAGAACATAAATAATATGAATAAAAAGAGAGAGTATGTGTGAAAGTTTGACAATAAAGGTTACTAGGCAAATGGCTTGCATCAAATTTGCAAGGTAAAATGCTAAGATATATTAACAAAAATATTAAAGAAGTATTTAAAGAAAAATATATTCATGAAGTTGTGTTCTGACCGAACATGCAGCCCCCGTTGAAAGGCTCCAGGCTTTTAAAGTAAATTGTTGGAAGGTAAAGGCGCAATCTTCTGAATCGGTCGACGTATTGAACCCTTTGTTGTATGCAGATCCACAACTCGGACCGTACCATCTGCTCCAGATATGGCCTGGGTGACTCTTGCTAACAGCCATTATCGTGGTATTAAGTTTTCGTCATGAACAATGACTAAATCGCCTATTTTTAGTGGTGGAGCGCCACTTAGCGCATTGTTGCAACTCAAAAATGTAATCGAGCTGCCAGTTTTTCCAAAATAGCTGCTTAAGATACGTTACTCGCTGCCACCGTGTTAAGTAATTAGTGTTAGTGTTAACGATGATGTCATCAGGCACTGCGGTGAAACGTTCACCAATCAAGAGATGAGCTGGTGTAAGGGCTTCACCATCTGACGGACATTCAGAAATGGCTGTAATAGGACGCGAGTTTAAAATTGACTCAGCTTCGATTAGGAGCGTTTGAAGCTCTTCTAAAGTTAAACCGGCTTGAGATACGTTTTTTACCAATATTGTTTTTGCTGCCTTCACTGCCGCCTCCCATAAGCCACTGAAGTGCGGAGCTCTAGCTAGAATGAACTTGAATTCAAAACCAGTAACACTGCTGAAATGAGAAAGACAATTTAATGATTCAGCTTCAAGAAAACGTTTTTGAAATTTTTGTAATTTATTTGCAGCTCCAATGAAATAGGTTGCATTATCGCAGAATATTTGCTTTGGAATGCCACGTCGTGCGATGAATCTTTTTAACGAAAGTAAAAAATTGTTAGTGGATAGGTCTGAAACTGTTTCGATGTGCACTGCTTTTGACGCAAAACAGATGAAGACAGCTGCGTACACTTTATAAGGTTGTTTGCCCCGAATACGAGAAGTAATTAAAAACGGGCCACAGAAATCTATCCCTGAAACAAGAAATGGTCTTTCAGCTCTCAGACGATTCGCCGGCAAATTTCCCATTATTTGCTCCATTAGCTTGGATTTGTAATGAAAACATTGTACACAATTTCGTACCACTTTACGAACTGCTTCACGTGCATTGATAATCCAAATTTTTTGTCGAAGGATTGACAGTAAGACCTTTGGTCCTGCATGTATATGCTTTCGGTGAAGAAACTGTAAGTATAACTGAGTAAAGCGATGACCTTTTGGCATAAGAGCAGGAAATTTTGCTTCGTATGGTATGTCAGCATGAGTTAAACGGCCGCCAACGCGGAGTACTTGTACCGCAGGATTCGTTGAATCAATGAAGGGCGAAAGTTTTTGTAGCACAGGGCTTAAATTTGTACCCTTTTTGAGCTTAGTAAATTCAACTTTAAAATGAGTTTTTTGAATATCGGCAATAATTTTATTTAAGGTTTCATCTATTTCGTTCGAAGGTATATGAAGAATATCTGCAACTCGTATTGTTCTGTTTGCAGGAATTTTATTAAAGATGCGAAACAAATAACTTATGATTCGTATGATTCGACAGCACGACGAGTTATTTTGAATAACAGATGCAATGATGGATGTATTTGAACTTTATTCCTCACAGAGGAGAACCACTGGTTTACGATGTTCTTGCTCAGCTACTTTTGAAGCTTGTTCATTTTTTAAAGTAGGCCAATTCCCTTCTTCGTTTTGTAAAAAGTTAGGTCCAGTGAACCATATAGTGTTAGGTAGATCGCTTGCACTGTACCCCCGTGAAACGATGTCAGCTGGGTTGCCTTTAGACGGAACATATTTCCATGTTATATTTTCTGCTTCAGTCTGAAGTTCGGAAATGCGATTAGCTACAAAGCAATTTAGCATCGATGAATGCATTTTTAACCACTGTAAAACAGTTTTGGAGTCTGTCCAAAAATAAATTTTGTTGATGAAGGGTAATTTTTCCTTGACCTTATTCCACGACACAATAGCACCGCAGCGCAAAGTTCAAGGCGTGAAACAGACTGTGCTTTAAGAGGCGCTACTTTTGATTTGGCTATCAGCAAGTTGACTCGATAGTTGTTATGATCTTTGGCTCGAATATAAATACAACAGCCGTATGCCCGCTCTGAGGCATCTGCGAAGCCATGCACTTCGCATGCTAGTTGCGGAGAAGTAAAAACATACCTTGATATTGCAATTTTTTTATGTTTGCCAAATCATTGCTAATGGTTTTCCACATTTCATCCAAGCGGGGTGGCAAAACTATGTCCCAGTCTAAATTTTGCAACCATATTTCTTGTAAAAGTATTTTGCACCGAATAACTATGGGGCTTAACAGGCCGAGCACGTCATAACTTTTTGCTACAATGGAAAGTATAGATCTTTTCGTAGCGATTTCACCAATTGAAAATTTAAATTGGAAGCAAAAAGTGTCACTATTTGGTCTCCACGACATGCCGAGTGCTTTAGCGATTCGATCTTCCGTGAGTTGAATAGGAACTTCTTCATTAAATGCTAAAGATGAGTGATTTGAGTTCCACTTAGTGAAAAATAACCCATGAAGATGCATTATGTTGTTTATTTCGTGGCGCTTTTGATGAAGCTCATCAAGGTCATCAGCACCAGTTAGCAAATCGTCAACGTATAGATCAGAGCGAAGAGTGCATGCTCCAATTGGAAATTCATCTTTATGAAGATCAGCCAAGTGATAGAGACACCTGATGGCTAAAAATGGTGACGAAGCTAAGCCGTAGGTGACAGTGTTTAATTCAAATAATTGCAGTGACTCAGTCGGATTGTTTCTCCAAAAAACCATTTGAAATTTGCGATCTTCTTGATCAATCAGAAACTGGCGGTACATTTTAGAAATGTCGGCCATGAGGGCGGCATATTTATGAAGCCGGAATGATAAAAGAGTAACTATGAGTTGCTGTTGAATCGTCGGTCCCACGTGAAGGATATCATTAAGCGATAGATTGGAGGTTGTGCGAGCAGATGCGTCGAACACAACGCGTAGCTTCGTGGTCTCACTCTGAGGGCGCAGCACGCAATGGTGCGGTATGATATAATGTGAAGTACTGAAATCGAAATTATTTATAGGCGACATATGATTGAGCTGCTCATACTCAAACATGAACTCTTGATACATAGTTTTTATGTTTTGATCCCGATTTAAGCGTTTTTCAATAGACAGGAAACGTTTGCATGCCATGTCGTATGACTCACCAAGAACGGTTGGAGATTGCTTGAAGGGAAGGCGCACTTTGAGACGGCCATCAGGTTCAATTTTTACGTTTGTGATGAAATGATCTTCGCATTCTTGTTTGGTAAATTTTGAAGTGACTGAAGAAAATTCCTCTATTTCCCAAAACTTCTGCAAGAGTTGGTCTATTGTTTTTGGAGACGATTGAATTGACAAATTGCAAAAAAATGTATTTTTTTTCTGTGCAAAAGAATTCAATTTCCCCCCAATAATCCAACCAAATTCAGAATTTAAAAGAAATGGAAGGTTAGTTCCAAGAGAAATTTTGCCTTCAAGAAGCGACTCAAAAAAGAACTCAGTACTAATGAGTATCTCAATTTTCTGAGGCTTAAAAAATTGTGGGTCGGCTAAAGTTATGCCTGTGGAATGATCCAAGAATCGGTTTGAATAAATTCACCAGGTTGTTGTGGTGTTATAGACTTTGTTACGAAAAATTGTGTTGTTCGCTCAAAAGCAGTTACCCTAGATTTAAATGTCGCAGTGACACAATGCTTAAACGAAGTTTGAAGTTCAGCGATGCCTGAAACTTCACTGTTTGCACGATTAAATTTAAGATTTAATCTTTTAGCCGTTTCTTCGGTTATGAAATTAATTTCCGATCCGGAGTCTGGCTGGAATTGACCGTAAATATTTTTTATTAAAATCACTGCAGTTGGTATTAGAGTGCATTTAGCAACACGACTGACCAATGAAACTGGTGCGCTTTCTGCAGGGGTGCTTAATGTTTGGTTTTATGAAAAAATATGTAACACAGTATGATGCGACTGCTTGCAAACACGACAACGAGATTTTGATGGACACTTGCTAACAGAATGACCATGACGTAAACAATTGATACAGTGTGCATTGCGTTTAGCAAATTCAAAACGCTGTGCAACTGGCAACAAAGCAAACGATGGACAATTGCCTAAATTGTGTTCATTACTGTTACAACTGGCACAATTTAACTTTGAAGTTACGAGTGCGTGAGAAGCACGCTTAGTACCTGGTTTATTCCATTGCTCGCGTCCACTACACTGCATGTCCCAACCGGCCCGATGCCTGGCCAATGGCCGGCCCTTTCTTTCCCCCGCGAATGCTGTCCTGCGCACCATAGACCCGTACTTGGCAGTCATAGAACAAGTAAGGAAGTGGTCACTCAAATTTGACGGAAGAAGAGACCCCCTGGCATTTATCGAACGAGTCGAGGAATTGGCCGAGGTCTACAGCATCAACATGAGCTATCTAAAGCGAACGATGCCCGAACTCCTCACCGAGCGCGCACTCATCTGGTATCGGAACAACAACGAACACTGGGCAGCATGGCAGCCGTTCAAAGTCAAATTCTTGAAGTTCTTCCTACCGCCCAGGTACCTAGAACGCACCGATGATGACATCAGAAGCAGGCTCCAGAAACCACGAGAACCATTTAAGCATTTTGTGGTCGACCTCCAAAACTTAATGCGACACGCCGGCTACAGTGAAGAACAGAAGTAGGAGCGAGTATTCCGAAACACCCATCCGGATTACCAATGGTATATCCGTAGAAAGGATTTTTCGACTTTAGAGGAATTAGTCAACATGGCAGAGGACCTGGAGACCATCCACACCAACGAGCCAGACCGACCCCAGCGTAGTAACACACGGCCAGAACACCATCGCGTGATGCAACAGCACGACCGGCGGGCCGAGGCACGAACACAGCAGCCGCCTCAAGGCGCGTTAAGTCGACCGGAAGGTGAGATTAACCCCAGAACGGCATGTTGGAACTGCGGTGAAGACGGGCACGTGAGGCAATCATGCAGAAAGCCCCAGAAACTATTTTGTTGGGCTGCGGGCGCCGTAACAGTCTTACGATTGAGTGTTGCAGGAAGCCATCGGAAAACACAGTGGAGGGTCGCTTAGATCGAGGTGGGGCAGATCCTCCGGCAGAAGAGTCACGGGCTCACTAACTCACCTCTACCAAGATTCCAACCATATCTCCGCCGTCATCAACATCAACGCAGTGTCAGCCCTTGCGACCATCGACACGGGTGCCACGCGAAGTTTCCTAAGCCAAGTTTTCGTCGACGGGATTCAAACGGAGTGCAGGTTTATACCGACCGAGACGGTGGTCACGCTCGCCGATGAGACTGCGAAACGATTACGACACGCAGTAGAAGTCCGAGTGCAGATGGGTAACATAGACTGCCAATTCCAGTTCCTGGTAATTCCTGATTCCTGGTAACTCCTCTGCCACGGATAGCCCACATCCTGGACAGATTGCGCGACGCCAAGTATATAAGTAGCCTTGACCTCAAATATGGCTACTGGCAAATTCCCATGGAGGCTGAAAGCCGGAAGTACACCGCATTTACTGTGCCCGAACGAGGGTTGTTTCAATGGCGAGTCATGCCATTTGGTCTACTTTCGGCCCCCGCTACATTTCAACGTGCCCTCGATCAAGTGATAGGACCCGAGCTCGAGCCCTTGGTGACCGTGGTGACCGGCAGAACATTCGACGAACACTTGAAGAATCTCAAAGAAGTCTTCCGCCGTCTACAAGCGGAAAATCTCCGGATAAACGCAGAAAAATGCGAGTTTTTCAAAAGGAAGATCAATTATTTAGGACATGTGGTCAGCTCCGAAGAAATTCACACTGATCCCGACAAGACCGCCGCTATACGAGATCTCAAACCTCCTCAAAATGTGCGAGGAGTGCGACGCTTTCTCGGCATAGCGTCGTGGTACCGTCGGTTCATTGCGGATTTCACTGCTATCGTCCGACCACTGACGTCACTTCTTAAAAAAGGAAAACATTGAAAGTGGGACGAACCCAACAACAGGCTTTCGAAGAACTTAACAAGAAATTAACCTAAGCACCCGTACTAACCTGCTTAGACTTCGAACAAACGTTTTACCTACAGACGGATGCCAGCGACATCCAAAACCCAAACATTGAGGGATCAGAGCATGTGATAGCGTATGCCAGTCGCCATTTGACTGAGCCGGAACAGAACTACTCCGCAACTGAGAAAGAATGCCTGGCAATCATTTGGGGCATTTGGAAAATGCGTCCTTATCTCGAGGGCTACAAGTGTGGTCATCACTGATCATTTATCACTGAAGTGGCTCAATTCAATTAAGAGTCCATCGGGACGCGTCGCTAGGTGAGCTGCAACAATTTAATTTCACTGTACAATACCGTAAGGGCAGACAGAACGTGGTGGCGGACGCATTGTCCCGGCAACCCAATGAGGCCCTACAACGGCTTACGGTGGAACCGAGTAGCACACAAGCGTGCGCCTGGTTGAAGATGAAAATGGATTAGGTCACCCAAGAACCAAGCAAGTATTCGGAATTCATCATCATCGACGGACAGCTGTTTCGACACCTCCCGCGAAATGCGAGCGATGAAGACTGTGAGCCTTGGAAGTTATGTATGGCAAAACCCCAGCGAGTCCGGGTCCTGAATGAGAACCACGATAGTCCAGTGCTGGCCACCTCGGAATACAAAAGACGATTTGCTCGTATAGCAAATCGGTATTACTGGCCTGGAATGTTCCGTGAAATAAGCCAATATGTCCGGAAGTGCGAGTCCTGTCAAAAATATAAGGTCAGTTAGCAAGCGCCCGCCGGAGAGATGCTAACCAGAATACCCGAGGAACCGCGGTCGGTGGTGTGTGCCGATTTTGTTGGTCCCTTGCCTCGCTCAAAGCAAGGGAATAGTAAACTACTAGTGTTCTTCGACAAATTTTCCAAGTGGACGGAGCTGGTGCCACTGCGGAAAGCCACGTCAGAGAGCTTGCTGAAAGGATTTCGAGAACGGATTTTAGCGAGGTATGGAGTGCCGAAAATCCTCATCACGGACAACGGGGCCCAGTTCACTAGTCGGGCATTCCAGCGATACTTAGAGGAAATTGGGGTGCGGCAACAGCTAACTGCACTGTACACGCCCCAAGAGAATCCCACTTAACAGGCTAACCGCACCATCAAAACAATGATCGCCCAATTTGCAAATAACAACCACAATTTACGGGACGAACAACTACCGGAGATTTCTCTCGCCATAAACACTAGCGTTTCGGAGACAACTGGATATAGCCCAGCATTTTTGACACAAGGACGTGAGCTACGCCTTCCTCGGGCTCTCTATGACGAAGTCACCAGCGGTACAGGAATACGGCCGATAACACCGACCGAGCGCGCTACGCTACTGCAGGAAATCTTTACAATAGTACGGCACAACCATACACGAGCATCAAAAGACCAGGCCCGCTATATAATTTACGCCGGAGGAACTGGAAGCCTGCAGTTGGACAACAAGTCATGGTCCGACAACACCCACTGTCGAAAGCGATCAACGATTTTAACGCTAAGCTCGCACCTAAATACGACGGTCCCTTCATCGTCACGGGGTTCCCATCGGGGGTAATTGTGCGATTGCAGAAACCGGGGGAGACAAACGAGCGAACCACCCATCTGGGCGAACTAAAACCTGTTTATTTACATTAAATTTGTATTAGCTCTAAGCGTAGGCAACCCACTACTGTTGCCATACTGTTTTTTTTTCTCTTCCAAACTAGCTATACCAGCGATGAAAATGTCTGATTAAAAGAACGAAAGCGCCCTAAACAAGACAGCACCACAGCGGAAATGTGACCCCACCCGGGCCGTTTGACACTCATCCTAGGTTCGAACTGGCTGGAGACATCCTCCAACACCGGGCCCCTACGGTTAGCACCATACCGGTGTAGTCCGGGACACGAGCGCCCACACCCCGCTGATGTACCACACCAGGCCACCACAATACGGCATAGACGCATGCAGGCGACGGTACAACAACCCCAACCGGCCACCATGTCCAGGCCACACGTAGATGCGAAAGTGCAAACACTACCACCAGGTGCACTTACCAAACCACGCATTTTCATCACAGAGTAGCAGAGTCCGGGTCAAGAAAGCAGACCCCCCCTGCTCACCGTAACCCAGAACGTACTCCCACCTAAGCAGACAGGGGGGAACCACATTGAAATGCTACGCCAGCTACAAACGCATGCGGATCGAGCGGGACGCCGAAGAAATGCCGACTAGCGTCCGGTCCCACGCAGTAGATCAACCAGTCGACCGCATCCGGACAACACACGGTCCCACGCAGCACCACGCAGTATACCTACCCACCAAGCTACCTTCTGTCGCCACCCGGAGCGGAGAGGAAGTGTGAGGACGTAAGTCGATTTCACTAGTTTGCGTCCACACGTAAGCCGAAGGCGGAGGATTTGAAAAAATTAAAATTATTTACTTTTTTAAGTTATATATACCCTATAATTATTTGTGTATGTTTACATTACATAAGAACA
This sequence comes from Dichetophora obliterata, assembly GCA_963920525.1. Lineage (NCBI taxonomy): Eukaryota > Metazoa > Arthropoda > Insecta > Diptera > Sciomyzidae > Dichetophora > Dichetophora obliterata. The sequence goes on along the minus strand of OY986438.1, from coordinate 68,372,221 downwards.
TTAAAAACAGCAACCATTCACAGGTCGACAAAAACACCGATAGGATATTATTGAGGATAGTTAAGGCTAGGGAGAAGTACGAATTGCGTAGTTGACAGTCAGCGTGTAAACGATCGCTAGGCGAGAGAATTCTCATCGGCTACAAACACTACACTAAGTTGAGTACCACCGCCATAATGTATAGCGAAACCTATCTACACCAAACCCACCACACTCACGCGGTGAATGAAAACCTAGCTGGCTACATGTTCGACCAGCGCAAGAAAAGTCATTCTTGTTGCGGCCGCCACTTAGGTAAGTCATCTACTCTGCTTTAACTCTTGCCTCGTTCGCTAAGGCCGTTGCCTAGTACACCAGGAACATTTTTTTCTCGAAAATTTTTCAAAGTCTTTTGGACACGAAAAATTTCTAAGTCTTTCGCTAAGGCCGTTGCCCAGTACGCAGGAACATTTTTTCTCTCTGAAATTTTTCTAAGTCTTTGCGACACGAAAACTTTCTAAGTCTTTTTTTAAGAAAATTTTTCTAAGTCTTTTAGTCCAGAAAAATTTTTCAGTTCCCGATAGTTTTAGTTAGCCTCGTTCTGCGAGATGTCTTTAGGTGAATTTTTTTAACCCTCGCAGCCATAGTTTTAAGATCAATTTGGTTCTGCTAAGCATCAATGATTTTTTTGAAGTTTCTTTTTGATTATTTTGATATCTACAATAAACCATAAAGTAATTTTAAGACACAGTAATTTTAAGATATAACAAAAATCTCACTAATAGTAATAAACGAAACATTGTATGTTTGAATGAAAGCTTAGAGATTGAGGAAATTTTGGAAAAGGGTCAGAGACTTGAGAAAGTTTGCGTGTTCTGCGGTGTTTTCGGTTGCTCCAGCAAAGGGTATTCGTCCTTACTACCCTATCTCATTAGCCGACGAAACGTTGGTTGGATTGATCGATACGGGCGCTACTATCAGTTGCATAGCCAACAATTCGGCTCAAAACTAATAGCTATTCAGCAACTGAAGTGGCAAAGGTACTCGATCAATCTGAAGACAGCGGACGGGACGAGTCGTACTTCAGCAGGAGTACTCGACATCACCTTCCGAGGAGTCACTAAACCTCTCAGGTTTTTGATAGTTCCAACTTTGTCTCAATACTTGTATTTGGGAGTTGATTTCGAAAAGTTTTTGGCTTGGCTGGAGATCTCTTTCTGGAAAACTACAACTGCTCTCTCGTTAATGGGGTATGAAAGGTTGAGTCGACATGCCATGTGCTTACTGCTCGGCAGCAAGCAAGACTCAATGCAACAATTTTACTTTTTCCGTCTTTTCTGAAATAGGCTTAGGCCGCACCAGCTTGATTAGTCACGTCATTCACGTAGGGAATGCCAAGGCAGTCAAACAACGGCATTTCTCTCTTTCTCCTGGCGTCGAAAAATTTATTTTCGCTGAGGTCGATCGCATGTTAGCACTTGGTGTGATTGAGGAGTCTCAGAGCGCTTGGTCATCTCCAGTGGCACTGATCGTCAAACCAAACAAAGTGAGGTTATGTCTCGATACGCGCAAGGTCAATGAGGTTACCTTGAAAGATGCCTATCCTCTGCCGCTCATTGACGGAATCCTCAGTCGGCTTCCGAAAGCTCAACTTATTTCGAGCCTCGATCTGAAGGACGCCTTCTGGCAGATCCCGTTAGATGCAGCGTCAAAGGAGAAGACAGCCTCCATAGTGCCTAATCGACCTCTATACCAGTTCGTTACCATGCCTTTCGACCTCTGTAATGCGCCGCAGATGATGTCCCGGTTGATTGACAAGGTCATAACTGCTCACTTGAGAACAAAAGTTTTTGTCTATCTTGACGATTTGTTGATAATCACCGAGACGATTGACGATCACTTCACTTTGCTTCTGGAGGAAGCCAACTGCATTAAACGCGCTGGTCTAACCAACAATATTGAAAAGAGCAAGATTTTGCTTAAGCAAATTCACTACCTTGGTCACGTGATTGGGCATGGAACCATAAGTACCGATCCCGAAAAAGTATGAGAGGTACGCGACTTTCCCTTACCAAAAACAGTTCGACAACATCGTTTTTTTCTTGGCGTTTGTAGATGGTTCCGACGGTTTGTGCTCAATTACACTTCCATTTCGACACCGTTGACCAACATGTTGCAAAAAGCGAAGAAATTTGTTTGGACTGATGAGTCGTTAGCTGCTTTTGAGGCCCTCAAAAATAGCCTTTGCAGTGCACCAGTGCTTCACAGCCCTGACTTTTCTCGACCTCTTTCTCTCTAATGTGCTGGATCTCAATAAGGAGTTGGAGCCGTTCTGGCTCAACGCGATGATGAGAGTAATGAAGTCCCAATTGCGTAAATGTCCCATAAATTTAAACAAGCGCAAAGAAACTATACTGTATCAGAACAAGAGTGTCTTGCAGCGGTCATGGCCATAAAATAGTTTCGAGCCTATGTTAAATGGCACGAATTCGAAGTGATCACGGATCACGCATCGTTTGAATGGTTAATGGGCCAAACCGACTTGCATGGCAGATTTTCTCGATGGGCACTGAAATTGCAAGGTTTCAAATTTACCATCCTTCATCGCAAAGGTAGCCAAAACATTGTTCCCGACTCCCTATCGAGAGTACGTTCGATTGACGAGGTAGAAGTAGCTGAATTGACTGAGCAGGTCACCACGACTTGGCCAGTTTTGGCCACCCAAGAAGAACAATCATGGAAACTCTGCGTGCCTACGGAATTGAGAATATCTCTCCTTGTCGAAGCTCATGATCACCCAATGAGTTCTCATGGTGATATTCACAAAATGCTTACTCGTTTAAAATTATTCTATTTTTGGCCAAGGATGGCAAAACAAGATCGAGATTTCGTTGTGACTTGCGAGGTGTGCAAAATGACCAAAGCTCCTTACTACATACTTTGCCCATCCATAGGACAACAGCTCACTTCTATTCGAATCTTTCAGAGACTCTACGTGGACCTTTTGGGGCCTTATCCCAGGTCACGCTCAGGGAACGTGGGTCTCGTGATTGTGATTGACCACCTTTCGAAGTTTCACTTCTGAGAACCCATTCGGACGTTTACAACTAAAAAGATTATTGAATTTCTGGAGAGGCGAATTTTCTATATTTTTGGCGTTCCAGAAGTTGTAACCACGGACAATGATGTTCAGTTCAAATCACACAAATTTTAAGATCTTATAAAAATTATGTTGATTTTACATGATTTAAATACAAATTCTAAATGTTTGATAGTTTAAATCACACTTGATCTTTTAAAAAAATATGGTGCATTGCATAATTTTAAAGCCAATTATTCTCCTCAGGCTAACGCAGTAGAACGTGTGAATCGCTCAATAATAGCCACTGTTCAAGCGTATATTCGTCCTGACCAAAAGGATCGGGATGAATCTTTATCTGCGATTAGCGCCTCTTTCCGCAGCTCGGTTCATTCTTCATCTGGTTTTTTGTCGTATTTTGTGGTGTTTGGACACTCAAAAAATTATGAACTTCTGCTTAAGTTGAAACTATTAGAAGATCCCACGGCGAAAACTAGACCTAAGGAGAGAACTGAGCTGATTCGAGAACAGGTGCGTGAGAACTTACGATTGGCATATGAGAAGAATGAGAGGTTGGTCAGGTCGTGTACCAAAGAAGTTTTGCCCAAAGCAATTCCTCGGAGCATTTTAACGCAAAGCTTACGAACTTTTTTGGAAAGCTAGGGTCATTAAGAAGATGGGTTTGGCATACTATGAGCTGGCTGATATGGACAGTAATATGCTACCTTGGCATTCTCCAATCAGAAGAGGTTATGTAGCGTGGAGACATCTGGTGTTTGGCGTGGGAGCTGGTGAAAATATATCAAAAACCGTAATCGGCAAATGTGAACGGTGCTCAGAACACCGTGATAACTGGCAACACTGGACCCCTTACTGGTAGAAACGAAATGACAATAATTTTGGGAAACACTTGCAGACAACTGGTGTATGGCAATGATTCGCAATTACAAATAAGCCAAAAACTTAAAATTGTGAACATCTATAATTTCAATAAAGGAGTAAAATCCTCAAAGTAACTTCTTCGAAAGTAATTGCTGAAATTTTCTGCAATACTCTGCCTGAGCAACCCAAGCGAAAGTGAGGTTAAAGTGAATCATATAGATTCTTCTAAAAAATAAATAAAAAAGGTGTTTTAAGACAGTGTAACGACGTTAGAATACATTGGAAAATAGGCACCTCAGTGCCTGAACCAGCAGCCAACACTTTCACCCATCTGTGCAAGCACCAACACCGTCAAGCGTCACTTCCACAAAACTGCGTCCCGGACAGCCCCTGGCCCTTGCCCTTGCGTCTCGGACAGTGCTATGATAGCTAGCGCTTTCCACCACAGCACCAACAGCTAACGCAACCATACCAGCACGATGAGTGGGTAATATGCGCACCAGCTAAAGCTGAAAACACATGTGCTAACAGCAGCGCAGCCTGATTTGCAGCAACAGCAACGCTAGACACCCCCAACTGCAACAAATTTTTGCACCAGCAGCGTTAACCATTACCACCGGACGGGACAACAGGATTTATTTTTCCTATATTTATTGAATTTTAAATATGATTTTAAAAAAAAAACAAAGACTAAAATTCTAAAATTTAACGACTAACGGAACTGAAATTAAGACAAAGTATATTAAAACAAAGGACACTAAGTATCACGCCTCGACTTGGACGGACGTATTTTTTAATCGCTCTCGAAAGACTTATGTTTTGTTTCGTTTTAAGAAAATAAAATCAAATAAGAAAATAAAAACAATTGGCTAAATATTAATGCTTTAATAATAAAAAATATTAATTGCCGCGCTAAACAGTATATAAAAGCAATAAGCACATTTGATAGTCGATGCAAAGAAAAACTAATATCAGTGGCAGTGATGGGCAAATAACTAAGAACTGACTAACTAACACATAATTTATTTACAAACGGCATACATAATAGAAAGAATTAATGAAGAATTAACTACAAAGATTCAATCCCCTCTTAGGGCCAATTTTTCAGTGTAAGTTTAACTCTGTTTCTTGGTTAAACTAAGTTTAAACCAAGATATAAGATTTTGAGTGAATATTAACCAAAGTTTTAACTAAGGTTAACCGCTCAACATTCATTGGTTAAGCTTTTGTTAACTTACCGTTCGATTTTAACAAATGATTTGTTTACTTAATTTATACAAGAAAAGAAATTCACACTGAGCTAAGCTGTAATTAGCTGTAATTGGCCCCCCACTTGAATAGCAACCTTGACGCTGGTGTGGGGGCTTAGGTCGCTAGGATGCAATGGGTTGGAATGACGAAAGCGCAAGCTTCTGACATGGGTCCTAGGTCATACAGGTCATTGCATCCTGGCGATGCACTAGTAGCTATTCACTCCTACTTATATCCCCTTTTCACTTCCATACCTTTCCTATTCACCCTATATGTCACCTCTTCTATCCCACACCTAGTCCCTCCGATGGGCCGAATCAAGGTGTTATGCGACCAGTGCCGAAGATTTACTGGGTTGGAGGCCCATTAAAAATAGTCCAGTCTCAAACGGAACATACCGGATACCGGATACCGGGCGCCCTCCGGGACCACTGTGGGGGTGGACCTTCCTTTGTCTTACACTCTTGGGAATTTTATGAGAGAAACAATAATAATAAAAACAAACAAAAAACACCTCCCTATGGTTGGAGCAGGCCATAGCGGTTGCAAAGCTACTGCCAAAAATGTCACCGGGGCGGGAGCAGGCCCGAGCATAAAGACAACTACTGCCAAAAAATCCACACTACTGCGCAAGGGTGCCATAGTCGATGCAGACTCGGACCACGATATCGCAAACTCAGTTGAGGACAGGCTTCTCCTCTCTCCGGATAAGTCAGCGGGTTCCAGCTCCTCTCGCAAGGAAAAGCCCAAGACCAAGTCAAAGGAGGGATTGAAGGCCAAGGCCAACTACAAAGCGGCCCTTCAAATCTGCAGCCGGCTGTCAGGCAAGATTGATCTCTCTTCCAAAGAGAAGGAGTCGCTCGCCTGGGCTAAGCTAAAGGTGGAAGAGGGTCGCATACACTTCGCGAGCAGACCAAGCTTTGCACCTACGCCTTCGCAGTTCGCGAACGAAGTAGAAAAACAGGCTGCTCAAAACCGCCAAAGATCGGTGGAAAGTACGAAAGTCGGAGCTCCAGCAAGCAAACGACAAGCAGAAACCGATCATAAACACAATCCCGCAGCCTAAACAGGAGGTAAGAACCAAGGCCAGTGACGTGACTAAACGGCACCGATCGTAGCACTGATCGACCAGAGTGATCCCAAGCAAAATGACCCTCGAGAGACGGAAATCCGTAGAGATGAAGCTTCTCGAGGTTGTAAACCCAACCTGACGCTCCCATGCCCACCTTCGATGGAGCGGTCTGGTTCAATGGGGTTAAGATCCTGAAGTGCAACGATGATCCAACTCTGCACTGGGTGAAAGCAGTAACCCTCGGCACTCCAAGCCCTATGGGAGGGTGCCCAACTGGAAGTAGTGGACAGGACTAGTATCCCATGCCTACCAAAAGCGAAGGTACTCTTCCCAAGAGTAGTGCACAGGAGTCCGCTCTGAAGCTTCTCCAAAAACAAAATCCGGACGTGCCAACAGCTGTCTGGAGGGTGTTGAAAGTTGCTGATCCACTACCTGGTAGTAGCAGGGGGCAACGCTAAATCCTCAAAATCAAGAAGGAGGCAGAGGATATCCTCTACGCGCGTTACGGGAAGATGGCGTGGGGCGTTGGTAGTGTTCATCTGCGCCTCAAAAAGTGCCACCCCAAGGACAACAACAGCAACATACTAGAGTCCGGAGAGGTGGAAAAAGATCTCGGCCTACAAGCCGTGACCGGCGCTGCCCAACAAGGGCTTAGTCTGGAAGATGCGGGTGACGGAGGCACGCTCACGAAAGTTGACTCCGTAAAGGAACCTTCAGCCTAATGCAGTTGAAGGTTCTTAAGATGAATCTGCACAAAAGCAAAACCGCCAGAGCAGAACCCTTCTCATATTGGAGGAAGGAGGCTACGATGTGGCTTTAGTACAGGAGCCGTGGATTGCCTCGGCCAACGCGGTATCTGGCCTAATGTCACAAAACTTCAACAGGTTTTTCGCAACAACAGTAAGTAGAACAAGAACAGCCATCCTTATAAGGAAAGGCATCTATACTTATCTAATGTCTCATTACAGCACTGACGATCTCATTGTCGTGGCGCTAGAGGGTGACGCGGAAGAGCCGATCCTGGTCGCCTCATGCTACATGGCGCATGACGACAATGCACCACCAAACGAGCTACAAAGAATGGTAGCAATCGCCGGCGGGAAGAATCAAGCAGTTGTCATCGGAGCAGATGCCAATGCACGCCACCCAGTATGGGGCAGTCCAGACATCAATGATCGAGGTGAGTCTCTACTTAACTTTATTTTACAACATAAACTGAGTGTAGCTAACATCGGCGAGAAACCCACTTTTGTAGGCCCCACCTCGTCGAACGTGTTAGATGTAACGATATTCTCCGACAACAACACTCTGGTCACAAATTGGAGGGTGCTAGCACAGCCCTCCTTCTCAGACCACAATTATTTTAGCTTCAGTATAAGCTTTAAATACACTCCAGCTCAAAAGATCTTTAGAAACCCTAGAAACACTAACTGGAACCGCTTCAGAAGCATCATTGAGACCAAATTACCAGCTCCCAAACAAATTCATACGGAAGAGGTCATTGAGAGGTCCCTGAAGATTCTCTCGGCCCATCTTCTCAAGGCCTATAATGCCTCCTGTAAGCCCACGCGAACAAAGCGTAAGATCAGAGCACCATGGTGAAGTCCGGATATTACAGAGCAAAGACGTGAACTAAAAGATTTCTTTAAACTTGCTAAAATAGCTGCCCAAGAGGAAATTTGGGGGGAATACAAATGAAGGCTCAAACTTTTTAATACAAACGTAAGCAGAGCAAAAAGGCACTCTTGGAAGAACCTTTCCTCAAGCATAGAGAAAACTACGGACACAGCAAGGCTCAGGAAGCTACTCTCAAAGCAGCCCTCCATTCAGAGCCAGCTACGCAAAGAGAATGTCCAGTGGACGGAGAGCAGTCCGGAATCCCTTGAGGTGCTTTTAAAGGCGCATTTTCCTGGCTGTACCGAGGCTCCAAACACTGCTATAATACGAGGACACAGGACAACCCCGCTACAGGTTCCACACGACTTAATAACGTCGGACGGAATCGTATGGGCTATAAACTCATTCTCGGGATACAAATCTCCGGGACCAGACGGTATAATTCCTGCCATGCTGCAAACGGCCGAATCGCGAGTCGTCCCATGGTTGAAGAATATATTTAACGGATGCATCACGCTAAACTATGTACCTGTGGCTTGAAGGACAGCAAGGGTTGTATTATTACCGAAGGCAGGTGAGAGCAGCCATCTCTATCTGAGAGAGTACAGGCCAATAAGTCTGAACTACTTTGTACTCAAAACGCTCAAGAAACTTATTGACTTGCACCTAAGAAACAATTCAATCCAGTTATCAACCAACCAACACGCATACACGAAAGGGAAATCGGTTGAAACGGCACTACATTCCCTAGAAGTAACCCTAAAAAAGCCTTCCACCACAAGGAATACTCACTCGGGGCGTTTCTAAAAATCTCAGGTGCATTCAACAATGTATTAACCACCGCAATCCTTAGTGGATTACGTGCAATAGAGGCACCACCAGCAATAAACCTATGGTTATACAAGTTGCTAAGCTGCAGAAAGGTGCGGGCTGAGTGGGGCACATGGTGAATGATTTGATGATTGACTAGGTTCAAACCTTTTCAATCGTGCACAGATTGCAAGTACTTTAACCTGTAATCTGTTGTTGAGTTGAGGATTGATTTGTTTCTTTGTAAACTAAAACACTGATTTTCTTTATCTGCAAAACAATACTAACTTTATTGATCAAAATTACAAAATATTTATATACAAAATTGGCTTACAGTAACAATAAAATTACAACTAAACAAAACTGCACAAAACTGTACATAAGAACATTTTACAAAATAACAAAAAAATGCTAAAGTGCTAAACTGCACATAAGAATGAGGTTCATGACCGTAGGTTGTTGACTTAAGTTTGCCTTACTTTTGTTTTGTGTATATTTAAGCTGTTTTGATAATAGCAATACTGAATTTAATGTTGTTGGCTTCAAAATATGCTTATGTTGACAAACTTCATTCTTACGTGCAGTTTAAACAAAACAAAAATTATTTTGTTTATATTTATATGACGATATGTTTGTTTGTATAAACATTCTTCCCCCCGTTGATTGTATGACTCAACTTAAGTTGTTTCTATTTCAAATGATTTATGCTGACGTGGCCTCGGTTGAGGAGATGCAGCTAGTTGTCTTTGTTGAAGATTTTTGTTGGTAGTGTTTCTTCATTTTCCAAACGATGCAGGCTGCGATGAACAATACGGACAACACTAGAGCAAGATAGCTGACCAAATGATGATGAGTGCTGATTGTCTTGATTTGGTATGGTAAATTGCCAAACTCTTCTCTTGATAATTTTGTTTGAAGATCGGTGAGTTGTTCCAATTTTGTTTAAAATGCTCAAAGCTTGGTTTTAATAAAACCTTTAATGCGTTACGTTGACTGATGGATGAGATGTTTCCAATAGGAGCAAACGATATGTATACACGACTGGATGATTCAACATAACCTTGGATTTGAATGTCATCATTTTTTAAGCTGCAGTGTTGGTCAATCGTGAGTATTCCTGACCCTGTAAGTGTTAGTTGGATGGTTTCGTGATTACACACTGCTATTATTTCGGTTGGAATTGTAGACGTGTAAATCCACTTGTTAGCACGATGCAGTGATGTGAAGGTTAACTGATCAGGGCACTTGGTTAGGTCACAGCTTTGAGACGTCTTACTGTTAAAGAGTTGAGTTTCGCAAGCCAGTTTCTTTGATTGTTTACCAATGGTAGCTTGCTGTCTTCTTAATAAATAAATGTCATCACTAGTCATAATTGCTGCTTTAATTTCGGGTTGGCTTACTGCAATGTATTGATCCCGATGACCGCTAATTGCTAGTATTTCGGTGGTGGGCTTAATTGCCATAAATAGGTCTAATTTTTTGTGATCAACTAGTGGTAGGTCTTGGTGTGTGTTAAAATGCTTCTTAATTCTGTTTGTATATGCTGCAAATCTGTGAAAACCATAGAAAGTTGAATGAATAAAACCATTAGTTGCTGAGTGACTCGTAATTGGGCAGCAGTGTCTTCAATTTTGTTTATGTCTATGTTAACCAAACGCTCAATTTCAGTTAAACGTGAGGATGTATCAGCATCATGTTGTTTTATTATATTGATTGTAGAATTAATGATCGATGTTTGATTTTTAAGCAGCTTTAGAAGATGTTGCTCGTTTGATTCGACTTCCTTTATGGTGTTTGACATTTGTTCGGCATAATCTGAGTCGAGAATACCAACAATTTCCGATGATATTAAACGCACCTCTTTTGGGCCGACTTGATGACAATAAAGTTTCCTCCTGGTGCAGATTGTAACGAGCAACTTCGAAATAATCTATGAGTGAACTGCATGCGATGTCAGATGTTGGGTGTAAGCAGAGTTTTCTGAGGGTTACAATTCCGTCTGATAGTGAATTTATTTGGTAATGAAATGGTGCTAAGTCATAGTAAACGATGATTTTCCAGATGCCTGTTGATAGTTGTGCAGTGCCCATTTCTTCGAAGTAAATACCAGGTTTGTTACGAAATTTTGATACTCATTGCTAATGGCAACATCAGAATTGCAACTAACATTACAGAAAGAGCAAAACCCTTTGACGATGACTTGGGTTTTGGTATATCTTCTTGTTGATGTGAATTTTTCCGCTTTTGATTCTTTGTCAGTTATTTGTTATTTGTTGAAGGCTCCATTTTTCTGTCTCTTCTTCGGTGAATAATGGAGCTAGTTCATGTATAGGTCGTTTCGATATGCTTGAAGCTGTTTTGACATCAACGACCCGAATAAAACCGTCATCTCCTTTATAGGTTCGAACTATTTGAGGACTGGAACGTTGTCCTTTTTGATGATGACTAATGTGCCTTCCTTTACATTTAGTGTTGGATGCTTCCATTTAGACCTTTGCTGAAGCTCATGCAGGTATTCGTGATGCCATCGAGTCTAGAATTGGTGTTTTATATCTGATACATGTTTCCAATTTTGTGTTAATGACCTTCTGTTCTCTGAGGCCCTTAAGTCAACTGGTGTGGTGAGTGGCTCTCCTATGATGAATTGGCCTGGTGTTAATGCTCCGACATCATTTGGATCTGAGGATAATGGTGTGAGAGGCATAGAGTTTAGAATTGCCTCTTTTCCACTACGACGGTCTCTAACTCTTCATATGTAAGAGAAGCGGTTGAGACACTTCGATATAAATGATACTTAGCTGATTTGACTGCTGCTTCCCAGAGGCCACCAAAATGTGGAGCTTTAGGCGGAATGAATTTAAATTCGATGTCTTTGTCACTGCATGATTTGATGATCTTTTCTTGAGCAGAGTTAGAAAAAATAGCTTGATGCAATTCAGTTAATTGATTTTTTGCACCGACGAAATTTGTTGCATTGTCGGAGTATAATTTTTGGCACCTGCCACTGCGGCTGATGCTAGATCTGAAACAACTTCCATGTGTACCTCCTTTGTAGTAAAATAGCAAAATACTGCAATGTATGTCTTTTGCGGTCTTTTCCCGCGAATCTTGTAATGAATCCATATTGGCCCACAATAATCCACACCCGATATTAAAAATGGGCGTGATTCTGTCACTCTATCTGCTGGTAAGTTGCCCATAATTTGACTGTATAGCTTTGGTTTCGTTCTGATACAGCGCACACAGTTTTGTACAATATTACGTGCCATAGTTTTTCCTTTCAAAATCCAAAAGTTTTGCCTTGAGGTTGCCAATAGGGCCTTAGGACCGCAATGTTTATTGTCTTCATGCACCATCTTAAGTAGCAGCTTTACTATTGAGTCATTGTTTGGTAACAGAATTGGATGTTTGGCATCAAAGGGTAATGACGATGCTTCTAAGCGACCTCCCACACGCATTATATTTTGATCGTCTAGGAATGGATAAAGGCTTGCAAGTTGATTTGATTTGCTTACTTGCTTATATTTTCTTAAATCTTGAATTTCGGTTTTGAAATCAGCCATTTGAATAGTCCTGATTATAACTACCAAGGACTTGTTCATTTCCGATGCACATGTGGATAGATGATTTGGGCTAGCTGATGTTGATGATATTTTTAAATGTTAAATAAAGCGCAATATATAGGCAAGTGTGCACTGCAAAAAGCGGAAAGTGTTTTTATGGTTGATTCCATAAATTAAAATCTCAGATGATGCTGATGATGGAGCTGATTTTGAAGCTATTGTTGCTACAGTGGTAATTTTTCTTCTTTCGATGTCATTGGGTGTTTCAACAGGTTTTGGTGTTGGTTTGAGCCATGATTCTTGACTTTCATATAGAAATAATGGTCCAGAAAACCACATTGAACACCAGCCGAATTTTTGAGGACTGATTCCTCTTGAAATTATGTCTGCTGGATTATTCTTTGATGAGACATGATGCCATTGATCGGTGTGTGACATCTCTTGAATCTTGCTAACTCTGTTGGCGACAAATGTGTGTAGAGAGGATGCTAATGATTTAATCCATGAAAGGACTATTTCTGAGTCTGACCAAAAAAATGTAGATTCATCCTGATACTTAAGATCCTGTTTCACTTTTTCTGTAAGCTCGACTCCTAAAACGGCCGCACACAATTCCAAGGAATTGTTTGGAAGCGTTTGTAGTTTTAAGGGTGCTACCCTTGATTTTGCGCATAGCAAGTTCGATGTTATGGTTCTATCTTTGTACGTTGTTCTCACATAAATGGCTGCTCCGTACGCTCGTTCTGAGGCATCGGCAAAAGTGTGTAGTTGAACCCTTGCTTGGAGTTTTGAATGAAAGATGTGTCAAGGTACCTTTAACTTATTGAGTTCCAGTATATTTTCTTTGAATTGCTGCCATTCTTGTTGCGTTTGATGTGGTAGCTTTTCATCCCATTCATAATCTTGCTTCCATAGTTCTTGCATGAATATTTTTGCGGAAACGATTACAGGTCCAAATATTCCTAATGGGTCGAATATTCGTGCTAAGTCTGAAGCTATTACTCGCTTAGTAATCGGTTGAACTGGTGATAAGTGTGCTCGTCTGCACAATTGATCAGATTTTGGTAGCCAAATGAGACCTAATGTTTTTGTTGCCTTATCCTCCAGACCCAGATTAACTTCTTGATCCTCTACCGGTATATTTGCAAGCAACCTTGAGTTGTGAGTTAGTGAGTTAGTGGCGGCCATAGCCTAGTGGGTAGAGTGCCTGGCTCCTAAGCTAAAGAACCTCGGTAGCCCGGGTTCAATTCCAGCTCAGACAGAAAGTTTTTTCAATTAAATTAATTTTTCTGTTCGGTCGTCACCTCTCTGCAGACAATGGCAAACCTCAGAGAGTAAAAATTGCCATGTAAAGCTTCTTGAGAACATAAGCCGTTCGGAGTCGGCATAAAACACGTAGGTCCAGTTCTCGGTCATTTGTGATCAAACATTTAATAACACGCACAACACAAATGATCAATAGAAGCTAGGTCAAAGTCCTTCCAAGGGCTGAAATGGCCAGTTTATTTTATTTTTAACCTTGAGTTGTTAGAACACCACTTGCGGAGTTTAAAGCCAGCTTCTTGAAGCATTTGTGTAAGTTGTTTCTGAGATTCCCGAGCTGTTGCGATATCATTGGCACCACTGAGACAGTCGTTCACGTAGAAATCTTCAAGCAAAGTTTGTGCACCTTGTGGGAATTTACTCATGTTTTGTTTTGCTAGATATTGAAGACATTTTGTAGCAGGAAATGGTGCTGATGTTGTTCCGTAAGTTACTGTTTTAAGACGATAGTATTGATTGACTTGGCTCGGGTCCTTCCGCCATACAATTAGCTGTTGAGCTGTGTCCCCCTCATGCATGCCAATCTGTCGATACATCTTTTCAATGTCTGCCGTGAACACATATCTATATGTTCTAAAACGCAACAGCATTGAAAATAGATCACTTTGGACTGTAGGACCCTTATGAAATATATCGTTTAAAGCCTGGCCACTCGACGTTTTTGCTGATGCGTCAAATACCACTCTGAGCTTTGTGGTACTGCTATCTGGCTTTAAAACGAAGTGATGAGGTATAAAGAAATGCACATCGGGAACATACTGTCTGTTTCTACTGTTGACACTCCAGTCTTCCCAATGACAATCCATCCAAAGACCGTGTTTTGTAAGAAAGGTAGGTTTCCTTTTAATGTTTGCTGTTCTGGATGAATTAGGCTATGATAAAGTTCAGCACCAATAAGCATGTCAATTCTTCCAGACTTGAAAAACTCGCGTAACTGACCTGGGATGTTCCAATTTGTTACTTCTAGGTCCCTTGTCAGTTGTGACGAAATAAGTTTTGGCATAACGTAGGCTTCTATTCTAGTTGAAAAGTCTTCAGTTCGTGAAGGAATTGCAACGTTGACACTTGAAGTTGAAATTCCAGTTTGTTGACCGATTCCTTCAATGGATAGTTGGGATTTTGCAGTGGCAAGTGATAATTTGTTGATGAGTCGCTGTGTCACCATGTTGATCTGTGAGCCAGAGTCAAGTATTGCATGTACTTCGCAGACCTGACCATTGTTTGCCACAACTCGAATTTTTGCAGTTGCCAAAATTACATATTTGTTGTTTTTAATTGCACTATTAGTTGTTGCCACAGTCGCAGGCGAAACTTCTTTTACCTCATTTCTTGTTTCAAGTAATGATTCTTGTTGCTTGAGATGAAGTAATGAATTGTGTTTTTTCAAACACATGTGACAGTGTCACCATGCACATTGTCCGGCTGCATGACCTGACTTTAGACAATTCAGGCATAGTCTGTGTTTTTACACAAATTTTATGCGATCCTCCACCTTGAGGTTTAGAAAATTGTCGCATGCGAATAGCGGATGAGATTTATTTTCACATGACACACAGAGTTTGATGTTTGAGTTTGATACAGCTGTTGATGTGAAAACCTTTAGTAATGCCTTTGGTTTTTCTCGCTGCCCAATAGTTTCCATTGTTTGAAATTGTAATTCCAAAAAAGACAACAATTCTGATATTTTAGGCACTTTCTTTGGCCTTACAATCGATTGCTCATATTGAATGTATGTGCTTCGATACATTTTTTTGATGAGAATGTGAATCAGCAATAGATCCCATGAGTCAGTTTCGATGCCTAAATTATTTAAAGCAAGCAGGCATTAGCATGTTGTGTCATGCAGGTGTTTAACTGCTGGTATACTTGAAGTTCCGGATGATTGGTCTACCAATTTCTTTATAAGTGTTGATGTCAATACTCTTTTGTTGTTGTAGCGCTCTTCGAGTAGCCTCCATGCGGTGACATAGTTTTCATTAGTGGTAGCCGGGTGACTTACAAAATTTGATACTTCTCCTGCAAGCTGTGTTTTTAAATGCCACATTTTTTCTACGTTTGACAATGGTTGCTTGTGAACTAGTTCAGTGAACAAGTCGTGGAATTGGCTCCACTTTAAGTAGTCTCCGTCAAATGTCGGAATTTTTACCTTTGGAATTGGTAAAGTGCTTCTTGTTGGATGTGACTCATGTTGGTGAGCTGGTTGGTTGAGCATTAAAGTGATTTCTATTATTTTCAGATGCACTTCTTGTTCAAGTTCTTGAAATTTATCTGCATTATAGCCTAATGCAACTGGATCAGAGTGTTGCTCCCATATTTGGTCGTTTCACAAATTCCACTTTCAGGTCGTAATATCGTGAAGATTGCCTTCCAAGACTCTAATGTTCAGGAGCCTTGACTCTAGGAGGGACATTTTCCGATGGGCCTTTCTAATCAGGCCATTAGTTTTATTCTCATTGTTGGAGATGTCTCCGCCTAATACACCTTCTTCTGGAATCCAAATGTTGTCATCATCACAGAATTCTTCACTGTCTGTTTCCAACGCTTGGATTTTTTGCAGAAACTGCTTCATGTATTTTTCGCAAAGCACTGTCAGCTGCGTGTAGTAGTCCTTAATAAAGTAATCGTGGCTGCGATCTTTGCATTTACTAAGCTCTACATAGTTTGCTTTGAAATTAGCATGTATGGTTTGCAACTGGCTTAACCGTAAATTGTAATATGTCAAATCTTTCCGAACTTCTGTGTCCGTTTTGAAGTTGCGAATGATTCTTTCAATCTCGTCTCCAAGCTGAGATTATGCGATGAATAACTGTTCCATTATCCCTTTAATTGTATTGTATAAAACTGTCGTAAACTTCTAATCCTGAATGCTGTTTGACGTGAATTTCTGATCTTCCACAGAATATCACGTCGGGGTCACCAATGAATGATTTGATGATTGAATAGGTACAAACCTATTCAATCGTGCACAGATTGCAAGTACTTTAACCTGTAATCTGTTGTTGTGTTGAGGATTGATTTGTTTCTTTGTAAACTAAAACACTGATTTTCTTTATCTGCAAAACAATACTAACTTTATTGATCAAAATTACAAAATATTTATATACTTGTTGTAAGAACATTTTACAAAATAAAAAATGCTAAAGTGCTAAACTGCACATAAGAACAAAAAATGCTAAAGTGCTAAACTGCACATAAGAATGAGGTTCATGACCGTAGGTTGTTGACTTAAGTTTGCCCTACTTTTGTTTTGTGTATACTTAAGCTGTTTTGATAATAGCGATAGCAATACTGAATTTAATGTTTTTCGCTTCAAAATATGCTTATGTTGACAAACTTTATTCTTACGTGCAGTTTAAACAAAACAAAAATTATTTGTTTATATTTATATGACGATATGTTTGTTTGTATAAACACATGGGAAGGGAAGCTCGCAGTGGGACACCCCAAGGATGGGTCCTCTCGCCAAGACGGTTAACATGGCTTAGCAAGGACTTTGAGATACCTGTTATCTGTAATGATTAAATTCTATTTATTATGTGTGTCAAATTATTATAAATGCCCTAGGGTTTTGTTAGTTTCAACGGAATATTATTATTACTATAGGTTTTCCCTCAAAACAAAATGTATGTTAATTCAATTAAGAATTCTCGCCTGTGCAGTGGGTGGCTTTCTAACGACGTGTGCGTCGAATGACTTTCAAGTATGATTTATATTTTCCAGAAAATAAATAAATAATAATTTTTCTCATGCGCAGCGGATGGCTTTCTTAGTAGACATGTAGTCCCTGCTCGGGCGCCATTGTGACGAACCTTTCCGGCCGAGGTATCACTCGCCGGTGTCCAGGGTTCGTGTCTCACAAAACAAAGACCCGCTGTAGGAATCACACAAAAAACTCACGCTTAAGTTTTCATTCAAACATACAATGTTTCGTTTATTAGCGAGATTTTTGTTATATCTTAAAATTACTGTCTTAAAATTACTTTATGGTTTAATGTAGATATCAAAATAATCAAAAAGAAACTTCAAAAAAATCATTAATGCTTAGCAAAACCAAATTGATCTTAAAACTATGGCTGCGAGGGCAGCCGAGATATAAAAAAATAACCTAAAGACATCTCGGAAACACATTCATCAGTGGGTGGACAACTGTGTTGCGGGAACGCGTCGACGGGTTTGTTTGTCTTGTTGTTCTTCTTCAAACAAAAAAACTAGTCACGTGCCAGGCGGTGCAGCGTTTATTTACTAAAGTCCCGTTGTGCCGGTCGAGTGGCGTGATCTGGCGAGTGCAACCTATGTTCTAGCGTGCCGATCACGCGACGTAACGGTACACGAAGGCTCGAATGGGAAAAGAGAATTCTCGATGCACTAGGCAACGGTCATAGTGAAAAGACTTAGAAATTTTTCTGGACTAAAAGACTTAGAAATATTTTCTTAAAAAAAGACTTAGAAAAATTCTTGACGTACTAGGCAACGGCCTTAGCGGAAAGACTTAGAAATTTTTCTTGACTAAAAGACTTAGAAAAATTTTCTTAAAAAAAATTCTTAGAAAATTTTCGTGTCGAAAAGACTTAGAAAAATTTCCGTGAGAAAAAACATGTTCCTGGCGTACTAGGCAACGGCCTTAGCGAAAGACTTAGAAATTTTTCGTGTCCAAAAGACTTTGAAAAATTTTCGAGAAAAAAATGTTCCTGGTGTACTAGGCAACGGCCTTAGCGAACGAGGCAAGAGTTAAAGCAGAGTAGATGACTTACCTAAGTGGCGGCCGCAGCAAGAATGACTTTTCTTGCGCTGGTCGAACATGTAGCCAGCTAAGTTTTCATTCACCGCGTGAGTGTGGTGGGTTTGGTGTAGGTAGGTTTCGCTATACATTATGGCGGTGGTATTCAACTTAGTGTAGTGTTGGTAGCCGATGAGAATTCTCTCGCTTAGCGATCGTTTATACGCTGACTGTCAACTACGCAATTCGTACTTCTCCCTAGCCTAAACTATCCTCAATAATATCCTATCGGTGTTTCTGTGGACCTGTGAATGGTTGCTGTTTTTAATGTTGTTATACATACTCCTCGTAAACATACACAAATAATTATAGGGTATATATAACTTAAAAAAGTAAATAATTTTAATTTTTTTCAAATCCTCCGCCTTCGGCTTACGTGTGGACGCAAACGAGTGAAAACGACTTACGTCCTCACAAAATACGTCATCGAGCAGCGTTGTATTTTTGCCATCGCACATGCAGAGGTTTTAACGTCCTTTGTGGCGCACTAGAAGCCGTTTTTCGTGTTTTAAAATTTTAAATTGAACCTTTGGTACGTCTGGGATTGCCTCAGTTTGGCATGCCACCTCAGAAGTTAATGAGAGGCTGGTGGAAAATCTAAAAAATCATTTGTACGTGGTGAAGGGTTAGTGATGTGTTTAGCGTCAGTGCTGCCAGGATCACAGGTCAGCTCGGAGACCTGGCGCTGAGGAGGAAAACTTCTAGAAAATCGTCCATGTTCCTCGTCCAGCAGCTCACTTCTCCAAACAATCGCACGAAGCTGACTTACACTGCTCACCAAAACATACAACAAGCTTTGTCGCACATCCACTCATAAGTTTCGTCGCAAATCTCCAACAGCGCCTATGCATCAAGAGGCTGTTGCAGTTTTTCGGTAAGCTGCAAAACTGCCTCATAATATTCATCAAACTTTTCATCGAACTTTTGTTTTCGGCTGCGAACGAGATCCATGATGTCTACGTCGGTTCGGTGATCCGAAAGTTGACTTCAGAGTTCAGAGCACAATGCCGTCCATTTAATTCGAGGCACACCTCGTTATACCTCCAAAACCAATCCAAGGCCTTGCAGATGAACATCATAAAAAACAGAGAAACAGGTTGTATCAGTGTAAAAAATTTCTTAAAAAAAAGACTTAGAAAATTTTCGTGTCGAAAAGACTTAGAAAAATTTTCTTAAAAAAAAATGTCCCTGGCGTACTAGGCAACGGCCTTAGCGAAAAAAAACTTAGAAATTTTTCTTGACTAAAAGACTTAGAAGGAGGAGAAGTCGGGATCAGTGTGAATTCCTTCGGAGCTGACCACATGTCCCAATTACTTGTTCTTCCTTTTGAAAAACTCGCATTTCTCTGCGTTTATCCTGAGATTTGCCGCTTGTAGACGGCGGAAGACTTCTTTGAGATTCTTCAAGTGTTCGTCAAATGTTCTGCCGGTCACCACGATGTCATCCAAGTACGCAAAAGCAAAGGGCTCGAGATCGGGTCCTATCACTTGATCGAGGGCACGTTGGAATGTAGCGGGGGCCGAATGTAACCCAAATGGCATGACTCGCCATTGAAACAAACCTCGTCCGGGCACCGTAAATGCGGTATACTTCCGGCTCTCAGCCTCCATGGGGATTTGCCAGTAGCCATCTTTGAGGTCAAGGCTACTTATGTACTTGGCGTCGCGCAATCTGTCCAGAATGTGGGTTATCCGTGGCAGAGGGTAAGCGTTAGGAATCGAGTGGCTATTCAGAGAGATGCTAACCAGAATACCCGAGGAACCGTGGTCGGTGGTGTGTGCCGATTTTGTTGGTCCCTTGCCTTGCTCAAAGCACGGGAATAGTATGCTACTAGTGTTCTTCGACAAATTTTCCAAGTGGACGGAGCTAGTGCCACTGCGGAAAGCCACGTCAGAGAGCTTGCTGAAAGGATTTCGAGAACGGATCTTAGCGAGGTATGGAGTGCCGAAAATTCTCATCACGGACAACGGGACCCAGTTCACCAGTCGGGCATTCCAGCGATACTTAAAGGAATTTGGGGTGCGGCAACAGCTAACTGCACCATACACGCCCCAAGAGAATCCCACGGAACAGGCTAACCGCACCATCAAAACAATGATCGCCCAATTTGCAAATAACAACCACAAGTTATGGGACGAACAACTACCGGAGATTTTTCTTGCCATAAACACTAGCGTCTCGGAGACAACTGGATATAGCCCGGCATTCTTGACGCAAGGACGTGAGCCACGCCTTCCTCGGGCTCTCAACGACGAAGTCACCAGCGGTACAGGAATACGGCCGATAACACCGCCCAAACGCGCTACGCTACTGCAGGAAATCTTTACAATAGTACGACACAACCTGACACGAGCATCAAAAGACCAGGCCCGCCACTATAATTTACGCCGGAGGAACTGGAAGCCTACAGTTGGACAACAAGTCATGGTCCGACAACACCCACTGTCGAAAACGATCAACGATTTTAACGTTAAGCTCGCACCTAAATATGACGGGCCCTTCACGGTAACGGGGTTCCCATCAGGGGTAATTGTGCGATTGCAGAAACCGGGGGAGACGAACGAACGAACCGCCCATCTGGGCGAGCTAAAACCTTTCTATTTACATTAAACTTTTATTTAAACCCAAAGCGTAGGCAGCCCACTAATCCTGTTTTTTTTCTCTTATCTTCCAAATTAGCTCCACCAACGATGAAGATGACTGATCGAGAACACGAAAACGCCATAAGCACGAACACACCGCAGCGGAAATGTGACCCCCCCCCCCCGGGTCGTTTAACCCTTATCCTAGGGTCGAACTGGTTGGAAACGCCGTCCAACACCGGACCTCTACGGTTGGCACCATACCGGTGTAGTCCAGGCCACAGGCGCCCACACCCGTGCGATGTACCACATCAGGCCGCCACAATATGGCACAGACGCATGCGAGCGACGGTACCAACACGACCATCGGGTACACCATCCCAACCACGCATACGTACCCCGGAGCAGCAGAGTTCGGGACAAGAAAAGAGACCCCCCCTGCTCCCCGTCGCCCAGAATGTGGTACAGCCTAAGCAGGCCGGGATCGGTCGCAGCGATCTCCTACGACAACTGACTAGTGGGTGCGAATCCGGCGGGACTCCGACGAAATGCCGACCAGCGTCCGATTCCACGCAAGAGATCAGCCCGCCGATCACATCTGCGCAACACTTGATCCCACACAGCAAAGGGGCTCTAAAAGAGTTTGACCACCACGACCAAGTACAGGCGTATCCGGGTCAAGCCAGCCTAGGTCCAACCGAGCCGGAGTTGCGGGTGTGCATCCCGGTACATAATACCCCTAGCGGAATCCGGGTCTGTGGGCGCGCCAAAGAACATCGCCACATTAGGGTCGATGTGACACCACCCCGTCCGCCGGTAGCCCGCCGCCGTCATGCCAGCACCAGTAGCGAAGACAGTTCGTCAACCAATGACACGAACACGTCCATCAGTAGTGACTCCAGCTCAACCAGTGGCGACAGTAGTTCCACTGACAGCGACACCATAGCAACAAACGCCACTATAGAGCCTGCGACGAAAAGGAATGTCGTCACCCCACCTGACCCCGCTCCAGTCATTTCTCGGCGAGTCACAACCAACGCGAACTAACAGCCGGCACAGAATAACCCAAGCACATTGCCAGTACCTCCAAACATCGGGCGTGAAGTCGAGGAGTCACACAAAATCGCGAATTCGAAAAGAATATAGAATTAAACTTGGTTTAGCTATTGATAAACCAAAGCTAGGGTTTGGAAGTTCGAATAACGGCAAAACTGCTCGACGTTTTTTTGGAAATGCAGAAATAACAGCATCTATAACCGATTGATGTAGAGCTTATTTAGAGATTGCATATTATTAAAATCGTAATTTCATGCGGACACGAAGTAAACATCGAAAAATTTCGACACTATGCGCTTGATACAGCAATATATTTTGTAAAAAAATACTCATGGTATAATATGCCACCATTTGTGCATAAAATCATGGCCCTGAAATCATAAAATATGCTTTATTGCCGATTGGTCAACTTTCTGAAGAGGCGCAAGAAGCAAGAAATAAGGACTTCAAATCTTTCAGAGAGCATTTTTCAAGAAAAATAAGTAGAGAAAAAACCCTTGAGGATATTTTAAATAGGTTCTTAGTTACTTCAGAACCAATCATTTCAAGCAAAACGAAATTACCGCAAAATAAGTTGCGAAAGTTGCCACAAATGGCTGTTAATTTGCTTGTACCACCAACAAATGAAGACAACGCTGAAGATAAGGAAAAATACGATGAAGACAATGATGAAAATATAGGTGAAAGTCGATTTTTTTGACACAAATGAGAAAGACTTAACAAGCGGCAGTGAATAAAAGTTATAAAACAAACAAAAATCAAAAGAAAATTTATCATATATGTAGGTCTGAAAAATTTGTTTTTAATTACAAAAACAAAATCCGCTGAAGGATGTCAAACAATTGTTGTTTTTTTTTCCTATTTGGACCCACTTTAACTAAAAAAAATGTCAAAAGTTTCCTAATTGAATTGATACCATCTTCCATAGGTCAATACCCCACTGTGCACCGTCAGGTTGAGGGTATCCTCTCCCGCTTCCGAAATCCTGGAATTGAGTTCGATTAAAATGAGGCGGTGGAAAATTTTCGACTTTGGTTAGCATGCGGCATTGATGCATAAGTCTGTTGAAGATTCCGCGACGAAACCAAGTGTGACCGGGCATTACGTGGCTGTTCAAATTTAGTTTTGCCATTTCTGCTCGAATCGCCTCATTTATCAAGTGCTGTCATTTCTCATCATTATATGGCACCCCTGAAGGACTCGTTTTGAGCTGAATATTTCTGGCTGGCTGCTTGATATGAGGGCAGTTCTACTAACTCCTTAATCGATCGTCCCATAGATTGCGCCTGGCTGAAACCCAAGTATCTTTGACTTCTGTGGCCGGACGTTCCTTTCTGATTGCACCTTGTCTCGCACTCAATTACTAAGGCGAAGGTCAATTACTATAGCTGGCTGATATGTTTGGAGTTTTTCGCACTACTCAACGTGCGACACAATGGGCAACTCTGGGCCTCTTGTATCCAATGCGTGATGCACCCTCTATGGAACACGTGATTGCAGAGTGTAGACACGACGACATCGGTCTTCGTGAACACTTGTTTGCTGCACGAGCTCTCGCCCGTCTCCAGTTGAGCAGGGATATCCTCCGCACTGTGGTGGAGAGGCATGATAAAAATTTACAAAAAAGAAAATTTAATTTAGGTTGATATCTTTTGGTCTAAGCAGAAGATTGCTTGAAAAAATTTAAAGTTTTGGGTGGTTGGCTGGCTGTTTCAGGGATTCCTAACTAACCAAACGTTGTAAAAAAAAATAAAAAAAACAAAAAAATGTTTACGTGAATACTTACTGAAAATTCTGGGATACGGAGAAATAGTTCCGAGTGAAGCGGTCGATAAGCGCTGCAAATGCAAATACATCGCATTCCAAGAGACACTCGACACTACCCTCCGCAACCCGAAAATTTTCAGCGCAAATTATAAGAAAAAAAATTATTGAAATATTTTATGCAAAAACGAAAAAAATTTTATTTGAAATTTAAGTCTATCACAAGTTACATGGCCACAAGCAGGTATAAATCATGTCGCGAATTAAACACGGATTCGATTTAAGGTGGTCTTAAAATATCTCGAATGCTCTTTTATTTAAGATTTGCCAGCCGTCAAATTCGAAAAGGTGTCAGCACACAAAGATTTTACTCAAATTATAAAAATTATACAACTACACAAATTTTTGCCAAGTAAACTGCTAGAAGAAAGAAAAAAATTGTAAAATTGGTTTTAGCCCCCACGCAATACTGAACAAAAAGTTTAGAGATGGAGCGAAATTGCAATCCCGATAACATCGTTAATGTTTCGACTTTTTCGGGCCCCACGTAGTGCACCAAATTGTAACGGAGGTGAAACTTTTGGTTCACAAAAACAAAAATAGAATTTCAACTGATGCTTGTTGGTCAGTGTTGGCACCCTGGACCGGAAATGTCTTGCCGTTATTTAAATCCAAATTCAAATTTAAATTCCAAAGTTGTATTTAAATTTTTCCGTTGTTGAACGGTGTCGCCATCTTGTGAAGTGATAGCCCTGTCTCTCTGTTTTTAGGGTACCCCTTAGCAGCGCCCTAGTGACTAGGGCCAGACTAGTGTCGGGGCCATCACTTCTCAAGGCGACCGCACCGCTCGTGTCCAATTGACCCGCGGACAGTAGGTCCGCTACGACTGCATGTGCTAGAAAGCCAAGTACTAGCAGTTCGGGAGATTTGGGGCGTGGTGACCAACCACCTGTTCCCTCGCCGTACAATTAAATCACGTGCATACAACCATGTACCACGTCGCGAATCAAACCAAATATAAAAATTTCGGATCTGCAAAAAATGAAAAAAAAAACAATCAAAACTTTCATAAGAAAGGTTGGGATGACCTGACTCAACCGCCCAAACACCAAACTCAGGAGTCCAGATGTTGGGACTCTGTCCACATTCTTCCCACACTACCGTGGAGGAAATCGGGGCAAACCAAAAAAAAATTATTTTTCTTCCCCAAAAGCAATCATCTTCTCCCATGACCAAAATAAATAAACCCAAAGGTAAGTTTTAAAAAATTAAATTCGAGAAAAAAATATCAACACGTTTATATTATTACCGATCAAAAATAGAATTTTTTAATTACATTTTTGCTGAGCAGTGTGATAAAAGTTATTATTAATAAAGGGTTAAAGGTTTTTTCAATTAAGTTTTAGTTAGATTTAATTTAAGTTCAATTTAGTTTAAGTTTAATTGAAATTATAGTTTAGTTTCATCGCAAGTTAATTTACGTTTAGGTTTGTTTTATTCTAGTTTTTATAAGTTCTTGTTCCTTTTAGTTTGTATTTATATTCCGTCTGTTTATATTATTGTATTTTAGTAATGTATTGTATTGTATTTGTATTCTCGTAAAATTTTGTTGTAATGTTGGTTTTTGTAGTTCAATTTTTATTAATTTGGTTTTAAACTAGTATGCTATATTTAGTTTTTGTATTTAAAATTAAATATGTATGGTTAATTTAAGTTTAGTTTTAATGTACGTTTTTATTTTAAGTTTTGTTTGAATCTATGTCAGATTGTATTTCAGTGTTGAGTGTCCAAAAATACATTTTTACTTTTTTCTTAGCTTAATTTAGTTTCAGTTAAGTTAAAATTTTAGACTTAATATAATTGGTTTTGATATGTCGTTATAACCAAAGATTAGTTTGTTCTTAAATTTAACTTAATTTGTAGAACTTAGGTTTATTTTTACGTTTGGTTTTATTCTATTTACCTATTCTTTTTAATATACGAGCTTTGAAAGCTCGTGCATAAGTCTCTTTGAAGAAATATGCAAATCGATTCGCGATTCGAGATTTTTCAGCTGCAAAGTCAACGAGAAAATAAAGCGTCGCCGATTATTGTTAAACTCTTCTCCGCTCACTAACGTAACCAACTCTTTAAAGCTCTGGCTGGTTTCTGCAAAGCAAACAAACGTTCGCTTGCCTTGGGGACGTTGGCATCCAAGGTAATGCAAACATATATATGCATGAAAGTCTCACTAGAGCAAATAGAGAACTTATGTTTCATGTTTCTCAACTTAAGAGACAAAATCTTTTGGCTGCAGCTTTTTCGATACGTGGACAGGTGTTTATTCGTAAGCAGAGAGGTGAAGAAGCATTTCGTATTACAAGCCGAAATAATATTGATAATATCCTCAGTTCTGAAAAACAACACCAAGAGCATGCTTCTTCTTTGTAGTACCATGCAGATCATTTTATTTTTAACTATTATTAATTATCTTCGATCTTTACTTAATAGAGCTTCATATAATATTTGTTTTTTTTATGCAACTGTTTTTTATCATTTAATTTGCTATTTTCATTTCATTTTAATCTTTGAAACTGTTTTAAATTATTTCAATACAATTTTCAATATTTTTTAATTGTTTTACCTAACGTATTTAGCCAGTTTAACAGTAGCGTTTTCAATCATTATGAATCTGATGCGAGCAGCACTGACAATTTAAAACTCATTCTGCAATTAGTATGTCAAAACCACAATGGTCTTAAAATCTGTTTTTTTAACGCTCGAAGCTTTAACAGTTTCAAGCGTGATTATATGAATAATAATCTAGCGTCCCTTAACAAAGATATAATTTGTGTCGTAGAAACATGGTTTCAAGAAGAAATCGATGATCAGATAGTGTCACTTAATAACTATTGTATAAACTTATACGTAATGATCGGCGAACGGGATCGAGAGGTGGTGGAGTCGCTCTATGTATAAAACGCGATTTAAAGCATAAATTAGTGTTTGAATCGAATACAAGTGACACAGTGGAGTATTTGTTAGTTGATATATCAGATAGAATAGAAAATGTCTTTTAATGTGTGTTTACAACCCTTCGAGGCATTTTGATCTTTCAAATTTATTCCAAAATTTAATAGAATATAGCACGCAGTATGAACACATTGTAATATGTTTGTATGAGGGTTGGAAAATTTGCCTTATTTATTTAGCGCAGCAAGGCTTTGCCGACAATTCAGAGCATCAGAATGCCCCACTTGAGAACTCGAATAAATCAACAGCGACTAGCACATAATTTTAGGTTTAAGTCAAGTCTGAATTCTTTATTAAAAATTACTGGTATTTATACCAAGATTTTTGGCATTCTTGTTCTTACTCTAGTAAATGATACATATCTATAATTCTTAATACATATAAATATATTATTATAAAATATGGAAAAGTGTGACATGTGTAAATCGACCATCGTTGACTGATATTTTTAATAACTGCAGTTGACCGATATTTACAAATAGATGCAATGTAAACAAAAACATTACTTCAAACAAAAAGACAGTCATTGAGCCACATACCAATTCTGCTGTATTCAGCTCAAATTGCAATTCGTCACATTTGACGCTGCTAGTGTGTCATAAATATAAGCGACGGTCTTGGTTAGTCAGCATAAGTTAGCTGCAGTTGAGAAGCATTTATACATTATAATTTACATGTTGCCTATATGCACACTACATCCTTCCCCCAAAAAATAATGATATTTGTTTACATTTCTTAAAATTTAAATAAATGTCATTTGCTATTTTTAATCTATAGCGCTGTTTATAACTATGTCTCTTAAAATATCTAATGTTCTTGTCTAGATCTTACTAAATTACTATTGTGTATTTCATATAACTTATCATCTAGTTTTATAATGCTATTACATTTATTTTGCGAAATTATTTTATATGGGCCTTTATATGGCTTATCAAATTTTTTTCTTATTTTGTACTTTTAAATAAACATAATCACCTACACTAAAATTCGATTTATGTATATGTTTTTGATTATTACATCTTGTATTCTTAGTTTCTATGAGGTTATTTCTAGCTTGTTCGTGTGAATATCTTAATTTACATTTTAACTCATTCAGATAATTGTCTAAGTCATATATTTGTTCTTTGTTTGTCATTACTTCGCATGGTAATGCGCATAATTTTCCAAAAACTAATTCAAATGGTGAGTAATTTGTGCTGCTATGCGGCATCGAATTATAGCAATACGTATAATATGGTAGCCAGTCGTCCCAATTATCTTTATCACCTACTGTCATTAAGTAATCGTTTAGTACTCTATGATTTCTTTCTATTGAGCCTAACGTTTCATGATGGAAAGGTGTCGAAACAAATTTATCTATATTCAATAATTTACATATATTCTTTAATAACTCGTTAGTAAATTCAGCTCCTTTGTCTGTCAACAGTTTTCTGAAACATGCATATTTAAGAATAAATTTTCTACTATTGCTTTTGCGACTGTTATAGCATCTTTGCTTTCCAATGGAAATGCTTCCACGAATTTTGTTAATTCGCATTGAAGTGTCAATATATATCTGTAACCTTTGGATGGTCTTAGAGGACCTACAGTGTCAATCGTGATTGTTTCAAATGACGTGTTTGGAGTATCTGTTAATTCGAAATTTTCTTTAGTGTATTTAGTTATTTTTACTTTAGTGCAAATTTCACAATTGTTTATAAATTTCTTAACCATTTTGTTCATATTTTTCCAGACAAACTTATTTTTTAATTTTCCTATACACTTTCTGATACCACAATGTCCTCCTAACTTTGAATTATGATGTTCTCTTATTAACCTGTGCATTTCTTGCTCACTTTTAACCTGCCTTGGGGGTTCATATAACATTATTTTTAAACATTCATTATCTCTCTTATTCTTTTGCAGCTTATTAAATATATTTTTGAACTCACTTATGTTCACATTTTCAAAAATTTTACTATCTCTTGGAAGCGCTACCTTTTAATATCTGCATTGTTTGTCATGAATATTAACTTCTTCAAAATCAATTTCTGATAGAGAATTATCGTTAAATTTCACAAGTACAGTGTTTGCTGCTATATTTATTATAATACTTTTGGTACCCTTATATCTTTTTACATATTTCTTGAATTCTAATTTTCTTCACTCGCCTAGTGTCTGATATTGATACACAGTCCCAGATGTGAAGGTGATCAATCCCCACATTTGAGTCTAAGGCAATTGCACGGTTTTCATTTATTTCTTAATTTTTTTCTTTTTTGTTCTCTTCAAAAATTTTTTTATTGCGTGCGTAATAACATTAACATCATGTTTTGGTATCATTTCTCTAAGTTTACTGGAATCTAATTGTATTCTGGAAAGTGCGTCCGCGTTTGTGTTCATTTTCCCTTGCTTGAATATTATCTCAAAGTCATAGTCTATTAGGTCAACCCGTATTCTGGTTAATTTTGATGAAGGGTTCTTATGCGTAAAAAGACTTACTAGTGGTCTATGGTCAGTGTAAACTATAAACTTTCTACCAAATAGGTAAGGACGGAAAAAGTTTATTACCCAATGAATTGCTAATAACTCTTTTTCTATTATCGGTTTATTTAATTCATGTTTATTAAAGGATTTGCTCGCATATGCTATTGGTTTGTCTGTCCCTATTTCTCCTTGGGACAAAACCGCTCCTATAGCATGATTTGATGCGTCTGTTGTTAAAATGAACGGTTTAGAAAAATTTGGATAACTGAGAATGGGAGGGCTCATGAGTTTTTCTTTTAATGTGTTAAAAACTCTAGAGCATTCTGCTGTCCAGCTAAAAATCTGTTTTTTCTTTAGTAACTGATTCAATGGTTTAGCAATATCTGCAAAATCTTGAATGAACCTTCGGTAGTAATAGCAAAATGCAACAAATCTTCTAGTTTCATCTGTATTTTCAGGTACTGGATAATTTTTTATTACTTCATATTTTGCTGGGTCTGTACGTACTCCATCTGAGGTAATAAGATGACCGAGATATACAACTTCTGGTTTTAAAAAATTACATTTCCCTGGATTGAGTTTCAGATTATATTTGCGTAGAAGTTGAAAAACCCTTAATAAATTTTCATTGTGCTCTCTTAGATTTGAGCCAAAAACAATTACATCATCTACATATAAAAAAGCTGATGCTTGCAAACCACTTAATGCTATTGATAACATTCTTTGAAAACTGTTTGTTGAAATTTTTAAACCAAATGGTAGTCTTTTAAACTGATAATGTCCTTGATTTGTTGAACAAGCTGTTACGTGTCGAGATTCTGTACTTAGTGGTATTTGGTGGAATGAGCTGGTCATATCAAGAGTGGAGAAATATTTTGCATTTCCTAGTTTGTCCAGTACGTCATCCAGTCTTGTTAGCGGGAATTTGTCGTCAACTATTTTTTGTTTAAAGATCTGAAATCTACAATTAGCCTCCACTTAGATTTACCTTCTTTGCCTTTCTTTGGTACTATAAGTAATGGGGAATTATATGGACTAGTTGATGGTTCTATTATGTCTTCTTCAAGCAAATTTGAGACTTGTTTATCTATCTCTTCTAACTGTGTGTGTGGTAATCTATAGTTTTTTATGTATACTGGAGTTGTGTTATTTATGTCTATTTTTTGCTTATAAAAATTATTATTTGTTAAAATTTATCCTTCTAAATGAAATGTTTCTTGGAACTGTTCACATAATCTTAATAGGTCTTCTTTTGCTTTTTTATCTAGACTTTCAACACTTAATTCTTTTATTAGATCCCGTCGTCTTTCTTCATGATTTTGTTTGATTGAGTATGTGAATATTTCAAAGTCTCTGAGCGGTTGTATTCCTATAAGAATATTGTCAATTGAAATTTCAGTGTCCCTAGTGTTTAGTATTTTAACATGTTTAATACCGTTGGAACGAACAATTGAGTTTGCTAAAAATACTCCCTTTGCTTATTTCTTTGCCAACCACAACACTGTCACGTTCTAATTGAAATTCCACAGCTTGTATGGTTTCTGTTCTTGGTGGTATTGTAATGCTTCCAATGTTCTTTGTATTCATGTTCATTGGTATTATCTCATCTTCGTTATAGCTAATGATTAAAACATAAGTTTCATAGTCAATTTTACAGTTGTATAATTGCAAGAAATCTCGCCCTAATATACCATTAGTTGATAAATTGAAATTGTCATCAATGACCTGAAATTCATGGTTTATTATTTTTTCACCTATTACTAAGTCTATCTTAGACGTTCCTTTGGAATAGATAGCTTTATCTGTAAACCCATTTATTCTACATGTATTATTATAATCAATTTTCTTTGAATAATTCTTTAAAATCGAAATGTCTGCTCCGGTGTCTATCAGAAAAGTGAATGTTCCTTTTTCGTCTTTTATTTGAAGTGTCACAAAATTTGTTGTGCACAATGTGCGTGCTAAATTTACCGTCTTTGCCGCACAAAATTGCCCCGGTTCGCTTGACCGGGGAAACTTGCGTTTCCCGATTGGTTTTGTCCAACCCTTTGTCCGCTATTATGTCCAAAACTTTGGCCATTGTATTGTCTATTCCCCCTATTCTGTGTGTTATTAAACCTGTTATTGTTGTAATTATTCCTGCTATTTGTGTTTTGCAGCTGATAATTATTTTTGTTTTGGAAATTATTATTATTATTATTATTAAATCGGTAACTGTTAAAGCTATTGAATCTGCTATTGTTTCTGTTAGAGTTCGGTCTGTATCGTGTGGCTAAATGTACATTATTCTGTGTTGGCCTTGTTTCTGCTGCTGTAGCAATTTGTACTGCTTCATTAAACTTTGTGGCTCTTGAAGCTAGAACAACCGATTTAATATGGTAATTCAGTCCGTTTTAAAATGCACTCAGAGTGAGTTGGTCATTTAAAATTACTATTAGCTCTCTATTTGTTTCACCCTGTTCTTCTATCTGAATTTGATTTAAAGTGGCTATTAAAGATTCTATTCTTTCAACAAAAACATTGACACTTGCGTTCCCTTGATATACTCTTGATAATTGAACGTGAATGTTTAATGCATTTTTATTAGATTTGTAATTCTTACTCAAGATTGCTTTCAAACTTGCAATATGTTCAGGTTTGGAATCTGTGAGTAATTTATTCTTAACTCTGTCTGTTAGTTTTGTTGACAAAACAAATTTAACCAATTAAGCCTTTTCGTTATCATCCTTAAGCGAATCTCCGTAGAATTCTACCAAATTTAAAAATTTTTATAGATTTTTCTGTTCTCCGTCAAATTCGGGTATTAACTTTACCGCGGTTAATAAATCAAAGTTTGCCATTGCGGTTTCTTTTACTTTCAAAAATTTTAGTATTTCTATTTCTATATTATAAAAGGTTATTATGTGTGCTTTCAGGCTTTTGATGCTAGTTTCTTCTTCTATTGTTTTTAAACTGTTTTGTAGTATTATTCTGATTTTGTTTATATATTCATTTGTGTAAGTTCTATTTGGACTCTTTTTTAAAGTAGTTAATATTTCTTTTAATTTTATTATTTCGTTACTCATTATGCACAAAACTTACATTTTAATTCCGGCTCCTCAATTAAGAAACCTGTTTTTACTAAATTACAATTGCATTTGCTACATTTAAAACACTGTGAATGCCAGCTTTTCTTGTTATACTTAATATAAAATACTTTTCCTATATCTATTATTTTTTTTTTACAGTAAGCGCAATTTTCGCTGAACAATGGACCATAACATCCCTGGTACTTTGCATTAGTTCCAAATTTAATCATATTTAAAATTGCTTTTATTTGAAATTTTTTTTTTTAGACAGTGTTGGTAATACTTCTTGTTAATTGTTTTTTGAGATAGTTCTTAAAATATGTTATTATCCACTTTATTATAATAAGTATCATAAAAATTATACAAATTATTCCTATCAAAGTGTTTATATCAGCGCTGTTACTGCTGCTGCCGTTGTTATTGTTGTTGTTGGTGGTACTCATTATTGTTTGTTTTGCCTTTAGGAGCACAATTGATCATACCATTCCTTAGCTTTTTATCTGTTGTCTGGTTAACTTGATTTCCGCTTGTAGTTTCTTTTTGTTTTCACCAAAAGCTATTCCAGCTAATCTTCGGAGTTCAGCAAGCTGCTTTTTCAGTCTTCTCTGCTTTCTTCCACGCTTCTTAGGCTTATAAGTTTCTGCTTGAGTCTGTGCAGCAGTTGTTGGTGTAGATTTTTTTGTCCTTTTGATGTATTCTTCTAAAGAAATTGGCTTCGGACGAGCTGTTAGAGGCGTTGGAACGTACACTGGTGGTGTAGCTGCTTCAATGGATTGTGTTGGCTCGTATTCTTCTATCTTCATAGGCTGGTTAAATTCTTCAAATAAAAGATCCAGCTCTTCTTTGTTATATTTGTACATTTCTTTTTTTTATTTCTATTGGTCCCTGTGCCGATTTGGCAGGATCGCCATGTAATATGTTTGGTCAGGCTCGTAACTATGCAACGCTTATTACTAAATCAGCAAAAAAGCGTTATTTTGAGTCAAAGCTGCGACCTAGTCTTTCCTCAAAATAATTGTGGAACAATCTCAAGTCTCTTGGCATTGGAAAGCAGAAGAACACAGAAATTAATATAGATTCCGACACCCTTAATAAATACTTTTTGTCAGTAACTAGTTCTACAGATAGCTCGTCGTTCTTAGTTAATCCAAATTTACTATATAACAGAGAAAGTCTTTTTCATTTCGAAATGGCTACTGAAGAAGATATTTTAAGATGTTTGTTAGGCATAAATTCTAATGCTATTGGAGAAGATGGAGTAAACCTCAATTTTGTTAAGCTTATTTTGCCACAAGTCGTCGGTATATTAACACATATTATAAATTTCTCTCTTACAACAAGAATATTTCCTTCCAAATGGAAGATTGCAAACGTGATACCCGTTGCAAAAAAGAAGGAGGCACAGGCGGTACAAGATTTTAGACCAATCAGTATATTACCAGCTCTTTCTAAAATTTACGAAAAATTATTGGCTAAACAGATCGTTAAACACCTTAATACCAATCGGCTCTTAAGCGACTATCAATCAGGGTTTAGAGAAAAACATAGTTGTGCCACGGCCATGTTAAAAGTTATTGAGGATTTACGTGAAAAATATGACAATGGCGAACTCTCAATTTTAGCATTATTAGACTTTTCTAAAGCTTTCGATACGCTGAATTTCAAAGTTATGCTTATTAAGTTAGAAAAGTATTATGGTTTTGATGTATACGCGATTCAGTTACTACAAAGTTACTTAAATTCCACAAAGTTCTATACTGGGACCTATTCTTTTTAGTATATTTATAAACGATATAGTACATTGTTGTGAATCTGTATCTATTCATTTATATGCTGACGACGCACAAGTTTACCTTTCCCCACCAACATGTCTCCTTGAGGACCTTGTTGTAGGCTAAACGAAGACTTGCAAAAAATTTATAAATGGGCTGTCGACAACAGTTTAAAGTTGAATGCAACAAAAACTCAAGCTTTACCCATCTGTCCAACAAGTTTTGACATTCATTCGCTTCCGATAGTTTGCGTCAACAATAAACCTATAAACTATGATATTTGTGTAACAAGCTTAGGTTTCAAGATGAATAGGAACTTAAGCTGTTGTGATCATATAAGTCACACAGTAAGCAAAATGTATGCAGTTATAAGAAAATTATGGGCTTCCTCTAGTTTTCTCTCAGTTGAAATAAAGCTGAAACTTATAAGAACTCTTTTGTCTCCACTTATATCATACAGTGCTCTAGTCTATGGCAATTTGGATTCTGCTTCTAAACAGAAACTTCAACTGGTTGTGAACAATGCAGCGAGATACATCTTTCTTCTAAGGAAGTATGATCATATTTCGACTTACTCTCGACAAATACTAAACTGTGATATCTCGACCTACTTAAATGTACTAAATTTAGTTTTTCTTCATAAGCTTATGCTTTCCCGGTGCCCTCATTACCTGTATGTCAAACTTAACTATACTCAATCACGTAGAACACTAAATCTTATAATACCTAGATTAAAATACTTAGTGACCTCTAGAACGTTTTTTGTTAGTGCTGTCAAACTTTGGAATTTTATACCAACAAATATTAAATCAATTCGAGATAACAAACTCTTTAAACTGGCTCTTGTTAGGTTTTTTAGTATTTAATTGTACTTTCATAATTAATTATTACCTAATGTTAGGCTTGAATATTAGCTTTAGAAAGCAAACTTAGTCTGTAAGAATCAAATTAACAAAATAACTCGTAGATATATAAACGTGTTTTCGATGTACTACATAAGGCTTGCCTCAATGTACAAATAATTGAATTGAAAAAATAAATTGAAATTGAAATTGAATATAAATTAAATTTTGGTCTGGGTTTTGAATCTAGTTTTTAGTTTTTCTACAAATAATCTTTAAGTTAAGACTAGCATTTAAGTAACAATCAATTATGATTTTATGCTTAGATTAAGTTCTATTTAAGACTTATGGAATTTTAGATCTAATATCCTTTGTTTTAATTTCAGTTTCGTTTGTCGTTAAATATTAGAATAGTAGTCTTTGTTTATTTTTTAAATCATATTTAAATTTCAATTAATAAAAAAACTTAAATTGTGTTCATAATAATATAGGAAAAATAAAACCTGTTATCCCGTCCGGTGGTAATGGTTAGCGCTGCTGGTGCAAAAATTTGTTGCAGTTGGGGGTGTCCAGCGCTGTTGTTGCTGAAAATTAGGCTGCGCTGCTGTAAGCGCTGATGTTTTTGCTAGCGCTGCTGTATTTTGTTAGCGCTACTTTAGCTGGTGGTGCTGTGAGTGCGCTAATTACCCACATCATGCTGTTATGATTGCGTTAGCTGTTGGTGCCATGGTTGAAAGCGCTAGCTATCATAGCGCTGTCCGAGACGCAAGGGCAAGGGCCAGGGGCTGTCCGGGACGCAGTTACGTGGAAGTGACGCTTGCCGTTGTTAATGCTTGCACAGACGAGTGATGGTGTTGGCTGCTGGCTCAGGCACTGACATTAAGCGCTAACTTCTGCTGGTGTGAGCTACGTTCTAGCGTGAGGTGCCTATTTTCCAATGTATTCTAACGTGCTTGCACTGTCTTTTTTAATAAAAAACACCTTTTTATTTGTTTTTTAGAAGAATCAATATGATTCACTTTAACCTTACTTTTGCTTGGGTTGGCAGAGTATTGCAGAAAATTCCAGCAATTACTTTCGAAGAAGTTACTTTGAGGGTTTTACTCCTTTATTGAAATTATAGATGTTCACAATTTTAAGTGTTTGGCATATTTGTAATTGCGAATCATATTGCCATACACCAGTTGTCTGCAAGTGTTTCCCAAAATTATTGTCGTTTCGTTTCTACCTGTGAGGGGTCCAGTGCTGCCAATTATTACGGTGCTATGAGCACCGTTCACATTTGCCGATTACGGTTTTTGATATATTTTCACCAGTTTCCACGCCAAACACCAGAGGTCTCCACGCCACGCACCCCGGCCACGTAACCTCTTCTGATTGGCCAATGTCAATTTTGAGAAAAAGAGAGCGTACAAAGAAATGAATTCTTGGTTATGTCGAATTTTGGTTGCACCAGATGGGGTAACTAAAAGAGCTTACACATAAGGCAACCTGTTCATCAAACGGCAGCCTGGTTCAAACCAATTCGATAGAAAAAAAACTAATTTGACGGCTTGTTAATCAATTGTGTGGGCACTATTCCCAGATTTTCTCCTTCAAACCAGGGTTGTGAAACGAAATAATGTCGAAAACAGTACAATAATTCGCCTATTTGACAAACAGGTTGCTTTAATTTGCAAGCTAACTCCTTCGAACGAATTCGATTCGCCATTGTTGGAAGCACAAGTTCGCCAATTAGAAAAGAGTCAGCGATCAACAAAAAAATAACAACAAAATGTCCGCTGTCCACTTTGAGAAAAAGTCAGCTGTCAAATTTGAAAAGGTGTCAGTTGTCAGATAAAAAAAATATAGGTGATGTCAGGTTTGAAAATTTGCCCATAAGAAAAAATACCATGCTCTCTAATTTAAGATTTTTCAGCTTTCAAATTCGAAAAGGTGTCAGCTATCAAACCTGAAAAAATGTGACAGCTGTCAAATTTAAAAAAAATGTGACACTTGTGCAATTAAAAAATATGGCAGCTGTCCCATTAAAAAAGGATCAGTTGTCAGATAAAAAAAATTATGGCCGCTGTCAAATTTGGAAAAGTGTCAACTGTCAAATATGACATTTTCTAGCTGTCAAATCTGATGATGTGTCAGCTGTCAGATGAAAAATTGGTACCATAACACCAACGAATTGCATGCAAATTTATTTCTTAAGAAGTACGTTAGATAAAACTGATTTTTACGTTACATCTAACAGTTGCATGTAACTGAGTTTTCGGCAACACCTATCTGGTGAGATATGGTTACCTATAACCAACGAAATGCCAGATCGGTCTGATGACATAACGTCCACGGACATAATGTCCATGGACCTTATGGCGTTTTCAGACTGGAAAACTGCGCGATTTTTAATACAAATTGTTAGATTTTTATACATTAATTTAAAGAATTTATTAAAGTTAAGAACTAAGAACAACTAAGGTAAATAAGCTTAAAATAACAACTTTCCGTACAAGGGCAAATAATTTAATCTGAAAACACACCGTTTTCTATCCCAAATAAAGTTAAAATGCTGTAAATGGAGAACAGACGTTTTGAAAGACAAATTTTTAAAAAACAGTTATTGAAATTTAGGATAATAATTTGAAAACAGGAAAATTAGACAAACAGTATTTACACAGACTTTTGACAAGCAGAAAACTTACCCGCTCCCAATTTATTATTTAATTATAAAAAGATTTGACCTTGTACGGAATGTTGTTTTGGTCATATAAAACTGATATTTTTCATGACAGATTCGATATATATATATAACGTGTTCAGTAAAATTGTTTAAAATTGAATTTGTATGTGTAACACTGAACAATAAAAACACGTCCGCTTTTGTTTAACATATATTTCGGAATGCCTCCTTCGTCATGCACTGTCACTTAAAAGGTTACGAGAACTCAAAAGAGAGATACACAGTGACTGGAAATATGCAGTTAACATTATGAAGTTAAACATACATAATATGCAACAATATAATATGTATATTAATATAACAGTGTATATATATGTAAATATTCTACTACAATTCGGGCATCCTGACACTGAGATCACCTGATCTCCGTTATAATAATTTCAAATACTACTTGAAACCAAGCCTTCCTTGAACCATGGACGGATATTTCCCACTGCCCAAACACCTTTATATGGTATGCGCGATTGTTGAAACCCTTCCACATCCTCTATTACATATCGATCATACCGTAAAACTTTTGTTATTTTATATGGACCTTTGAATTTTGGAATTAATTTTTTCGATGAGCCCACGTGTGAGTCGAAATTTCTAATCATTACGTAATTACCAACTTCATATTTTGTTGGTTTTTGTCTCTTTTTATCAATGTACTCTTTATTGTATTTTTGAAGTCGCTCTTGACTTAAAGCTGCTTGTTTTCTAACTTCGTTAAGATTTCGCTTTTCTATTTCTTGTTCAACTTCCAACAGATTTTCTTTCAATAAATCTATCGTTTTACCTCTTTGACTAACCCCAAAAAGCATCATACTTGGATGTTCATTAATGGCGCGATGCAAAGTATTATTGAATGTATGTTCAATTGTTTCTAAGACTGAATCCCAAAAAATATTTTTCTCCGGATCGACAAGTTTAGCAATCATTGGTCCCAATGATCTATTAATCCTCTCCACTTGCCCATTCGCCTGTGGAG
Organism: Dichetophora obliterata; assembly: GCA_963920525.1. NCBI lineage: Eukaryota > Metazoa > Arthropoda > Insecta > Diptera > Sciomyzidae > Dichetophora > Dichetophora obliterata. Next base: position 68,333,608 of record OY986438.1, on the reverse strand, counting down.
ATCCAGTGGCTATTTTAATGTGTTTGACATTGTTCTTTTCCAAGAATTCATTGAATTCTCTAGATGTAAAACAGCTTCCTCTATCTGATATAATATACTTCGGGCGACTATACGATCTAAAATATTCTGATAGTGAATTAATCACTTCATTAGTATTGGTTGTTCTGGTCGGATACAATCTTACGAACTTTGTACTCGCATCTACAATTACCAAAATATGTTTCTTTGCCCTAGAATGGTCTACCGGCCCATAATGATCTATGTGTACTACCTCGAATGGGACGCTACTCTTTGGGATATTATTCAGAAAACCTTCCTGCCGGCCCTGTTTTGGAGAATAAACAATACATTTTATGCAGTTTTTTATATGTTTAATTGCTTTTTCTCTCATCTTTGAAAACCAATAACTTTTTGAAATTAAGTCAACCATTTTATCTGCACCTACGTGGCCCATTTCATTATGATACTTGTAAAGAATATGGTCTTCCATGCTTTCTGGTACAACGAACAAAACTGTATCATTTTCTTTTTTTCTATAAATAACGCCATTCCTCATTTCATAAAATGAATGGTCTGACTTCTCCAATATATCACGCAGTTTGCTTATCTTTTTGTCTTTTCCTTGCATTATCACTAAATTTTCTTCAAAAGTATTTGTCTCTAGGATTAATATATTTGTGGACCGGCTGAGAGCGTCAACATGTTGCATTCGAGTGCCTGACCTATGTTCTAATATATAATCATAATTTTGCAACTCTAACGCCCATCTCGCTATTCTAGGATTAAGATCTTTTCTACTCAACGTCATCGTCAGTGAGTTGCAATCCGTTACGATTTTAAATTGCTTACCGTGAAGATAGACTCTGAAACGTTGCAATGCATTTATGATAGCAAGTGTTTCAAGTTCGAAGCTATGATATTTGGACTCCGATTCAGTAGTTCGTTTAGAATAATAGAAAATAGGATGCATTTTACCGTCATCCTTTTTTTGCATTAAAATTGCCCCGAAGCCTATTGAACTCGCATCACAATGGAGCTCTGTTACGTCGTTTGGATCATACACAGCAAGAATAGGAGCTTCCGACAATTTTTGCTTAAGAAGTTCAAAAGATTTAAGCTCTATTGCACCAAATGTAAATTTGCGATCCTTTTTTACTAAATCATATAAAGGTTTTGCTATTATAGAAAAACCTTCAACAAACCTCCTAAAGTAAGAACATAACCCGAGAAAACTTTGAACCGAGTGTGGTTTGTCGGGAATTGGATAGTTTCTGATCGCTTTTAGCCCCTTCTCATCTGCTTTAATACCCTCCTCTGATATTAGGTATCCTAAATACTTCACATTCGACTGCAAAAAGTCACATTTATCTAGTCTTAACTCAAGCTTATTTTTTACTAATCTACTAAAAACTTCAGTCAGAATATCGAAATGTTCCTCAACGGTTTTTGTGGCTATCATTATGTCATCTAAGTATATTATCAATTTGTCTTCTTTGATCATATCAGCGAAAATTTTGTTAACGAACCTCTGGAAAACAGATGGCGCATTTCTTAGCCCGAATGGCATCCTCAAAAATTCAAACTGGCCTAGAGGAGTAGTGAAAGACGTGTATTTAATTGAATCTGGGTCTACGTAAACATGAAAAAATCCATTCTTTAAATCTAATTTAGTAAACAGTTTTTTCTTAACTAGTCTGTCTAACAAATCGTCTATGAGCGGAATAGGATAATTATCCTTAGACGTGACTTTGTTCAGCGTCCTATAATCAACGCACATTCTTAACTCACCAGTTCTTTTCTTTACAAGAACAATAGGTGAGACAAACTCTGATTCGCTTGGCCTAATATAACCTTTGCATAAATATTCGTCAATGATCTTTTGCAATTCAGTTTTTTCTGAGTAAGATAATCTGCGAGGAGCACAGTGAAATGGTTTCTCTTTTTCTATATTTAATTTCATTACGCACTTAGTTTCTGGTTCATCAGGTCGTTTTGGTCTCAAGTAGTATTCATTAAACATTTTACAAAATTTTTCATTCTCCAAATAACTTACAGTAGAACCTATATTAAGATTGTATTCCTTTTCATTAAAATTCAAATCCAATGACATAAGATCATTGTCAAAACTTACATCGATTTTTTTTACAACAGTATTTTTGTTTTCTACGATTTCATTGCTTTTAATATTTGTAACAATAACTTTTGTATCGGACTTATCATTAACTGCAACTTTATTTTTGTTTTCAAAATCATTATCAATCAATTCGTTTTCTTCAATTTTATTTCTATCATTTTTAAAAATTTCAATTTTTTTTTCTATTTGATTAAAATTATATTCTTTAGCTTTTCTCAGATGACATTCATTTTCTAGATTTTTTTCAGTTTTCTCATTTTCTAACATAAGTTTTAAATGACAATTTTTAATAAAATCCCTACCTAAAACAACTTCGTGACTCATAGACTCGTTAGCAACCACCATTAAATTTAAAAAAATTTGTTTATTTTCAAATATTACAAAACCTTCAATTTTTCCATAAATTTTTAATTTGCTTTTATTTATACCAACATAAGACATATTCATTTGTAAATATTTTGTTAAAATTATATTTTCTGGAATGCACGATCTTCGCACGAAACTTATAGGACTACCCGAGTCTATGAGGCACTCTAAGAAAAGAAAAGAATTAATATTTGACCCTATTATAAATCTTAAATATCTTACGAAGTCATTTTCTTCTAACAGCTGAATGGACGTCTTCCGATCAGGGCAGGCGTTAACTCGGTGTTCCGAGCTCCCACAAGCATAGCACGCACCAAATTCACGTTTGGGTTTTCTGCATTCGGCTGCAAAATGGCCCAACGAGTTGCAATTAAAGCACCTCAATTTTGCTTCAGGCCTCTTCTTCGTAGCATTGCTTGCCCAGGTTGGCTGATGATCTTTAGCCAACGCATACCGTTTTAGTTGAACTTTCCCAAACGCTTGCAACATTTGTGTTTTATTGGTGAAACACTGAATATTTGCCTGTATGCGAAGGTGTTCGTCAGGAATTCCATCGATGAGATAATCAATTAAATCAATGTCGTCTATTTGAACTTGGCTTGCTAACAAATTTTTTTCATTATAATACTCAGCAAATGTTTCGTTGTGTTGCCAGGAACGAGACTCGAACTTCCGACGCAACATAAGTTTGTTCTCTTTGCAACTAAAAGCCTCCCTCATTTGCTCGAGCAAGTTAATTACATTCTCTGCAGCAAAGTTATGCTTGGAGTGCAGCCAAGATTGAGCTTTGCCTTTAAGTTTACTTATAAAAAGCGCACGCATGTTGTTATCGTTCAAACCGTATACATCACTTACGCTCTTAAATTGTGAAATCCACATTTCAAGGTTAATTCCACCATCGTAATCGGGTAACATCTCTTTAAACATAACGAAAGAGGCACTGAACGTGTTGTTGCTCAAAGCCGTTAGCTCACCTACGCACGATGAAGATGCTGCTATCTCATTCAGCGCAGCGATTTTTTCCACTGCAGCAGCTCTTTTTAACAGTTCGTTTTCTCTAGCAAGCAATTCTTTTTCGCGGCGCAAAAGTTCTATTTCTTGTTCGTAATTTTTTACTGCACTTCTTTTATCTTGCTGAACTAACGGCTCGCTGTCAATGTCATTACGCTCCCCTAGCTCCTGCGTTCCCTCTTCGGAATTCCTCTCTAAAGCGCCCAGACTAGCTGCGCTTGGACATTCTCCACGTTGACCAGCTGGAATTTCATTTAGGCGTTGAGCTAATGCGCTCTTGGCGCCGTTCGTCGGCTGACCAAGCTGCGCCAACCACTCTCGTAGCTGTGCTGCTGTATATACGGCAGCGTTTATAGAGTCAGCCATTTTATCAGCGAGAAAAAAAAAATTGCTTATAGTTTCAAGTGCCAAATGTTTCTTACAATTTTAATAGTTCAATCTTTTGTTTTGTTTTCACGTTACTTTTTTTCCTTTCTTTAGATTTGATACACTCGTTTTATTTCACACGTTTTTTCTTATAATTTGTCCTTAACACGATTCTTTTTCAACTATCTTTTTATTTCAAGTTTTTCTTTCGATTATTGTCAATTATTATAAATTTGGGGTTTTTTCTATTGTATTTAAATATAATAAAAATTTTTCGCGTGTCGCTTGGGTACAATCCCACTTCTGAAACTGTAACACTGAACAATAAAAACACGTCCGCTTTTGTTTAACATATATTTCGGAATGCCTCCTTCGTCATGCACTGTCACTTAAAAGGTTACGAGAACTCAAAAGAGAGATACACAGTGACTGGAAATATGCAGTTAACATTATGAAGTTAAACATACATAATATGCAACAATATAATATGTATATTAATATAACAGTGTATATATATGTAAATATTCTACTACATATGGACTTTATGTCCGTTTTGATTTGGACATAATGTCCATGGACCTTATGTCCGTGAACGTTATGTCATCCCACTTGCCAGATCACACGTATACATGAGTTTCGGTTATTTTCTTCCCGAGGCTCTTGCTAGCATAACCGAAACTTTGTATGAAGAGATAACCCAAATTTCAGTTAAGAAAAACTGTTTTTTTTAGTTAAATAACCGATAGTTTTCTTGTAGGGTATGGCCTTTTGAATTTCTTGTCAAGTGCCTCGAGTTGGTGTTGTATAACCGATCAAAATATAAGAATATTAATATGCAGTTGAATAGGTTTACATAATATCGTTATGTGCTCTTTTGCTGCTATTCAACTAAATATATGTATTGAAATGTATTATGTATTAATATATTAATGTATTATGATATATTAATTCATGAATTGTTACTTGTAACTTGTTATCTCTTTAATCAAGTGTGCAAGGAAAATTTCTGTATGATCCTATAATCGCAATTTCAAGTGGTTCTAAAGTACTGTAGATAAATATTTCTAACTATTATAATAAATATAAATATAAGAATTTACGAGGCACCAGGTAAGTATGGGGTGTGTTACTCCCGAGTATTGGTAGTTCTTGCAGTGAAACCGTCCTTCGTTTGTGAATCTGGTTAATATTTTAATTGGTAAGTATGCACGGCTAGTAGCGGCGTCTCCGTTTGTGTTCGTCGCTCACTAGGTACTCTCCTCGGTTTCCAATATTAAATTCAAGGCCGGGTGCGGTTCTACCCACATTAGCCCAGATCTTAAATTTACTATTGCCAAATCAAGTACCCAATGGTATCTAGTCCGCTAACCACAATCTGTCTCGTCGTATAAATGCTCTGATCCCGAAAGGGATGACGGTGACTTTGAACGGGTGCGGTTCTGCCCACATTAGCCCGTCCTCGGTTCACAATACCAACACTCTATAGTCGTGTCACGTTTTCGATTCTGAAGGATCTTCCGAAGTAATGCAGAGAAGTAAAACGTCCGGGTGCGGTTCTGCCCACATTAGCCCGTCCGTTTACTTAAGTTTATCGGGTTCGCGTCACTATTAACGATCTTATTTTGTTAAGTCACTTTTCTTCAAACTCACTGTCTCACTATTACACTTTTCTACCGCGTTTTCACTCTTATTACCACATTTTTAAACCCCTCGGGAGGCCCCACACTTACCCACTGTCCGTGTTGTAGCTAATATATATATATAAAAAAGAATGGATACTTCAACGACGTCCAGAGTTGTCTGGGCTGCTTCCATGCTTTTGTGCTTATCGTTAGGCAGATGTTGATGATCCTACACGGGCCACTGCGCTTGACTTCGATGCTCACTCTTCCGTCCAGGTGAGTCGGCGTTCTCTAGCTTCACTCTATAATTCTTGTCGTTGTGTCGGCTGTTTCCTCTGGGGATGTTGACGTTGTCGTTGGCGTAATTGGGTGACGCCGTCGGCGTCGGTTTTTACTTTTACTTATAATTGTTGACGTCGCGGCTGGTTGGTGCGGGCAGAGTTCGCTGCCACCAACGAAAACTATTTTCTGACTGTCGTTGTTGACGTCGCTGCTAGTTGGTGCGGGCAGAGCTTTCTGCCACCAACGAAGACTATCTTTCCAATATCGACCTCACTCGCGTACGCTTGAAAAATCACTCCTCCAGATTTGCTCTCCGTTTGTGCTTTTATAAGCAGTTGTCTTCTTCTTTATTTCGAAACTTCTGGAATTATCGCGTGATGTTCCCGTTCGTTGGCTTAGCTTTTGTCTTTGCTACTCTCGCCAACTGCCTGGCGTGTGTTTTCGATGCCCGTTATCGTTATGGTACATGAAAGAGAAGAGAAAAAAAAAGAATATAGAAACGATTATTAATAAGAGAGCCACCCCTGTAGGAATCTACCCACAACGTAACCCTGTGGAAGTGGTTGCTCATGTCTAATCTTTGGCTTTAGGAATGATAGCGTTTGCGACCCGGTGTTGATTCTAAACTTACCTATACTAATTAATTAACTCGGTATATTATAATATAAGACGTTGCTTTTCTTATCTGTTATTCTAGCACTATTTATGACGCTTACTAAAGGCTATGCCCCACGACTTAGTACTTTCATAATGGAATAGTCATATGTGTATTTCGCAATTCAATTTATGGTTTTATTCTTTCCATACTTTCTTAATGAAACTTATAAATTAAATACTTATATTAAACATTAGATATTAGCTTAACTTTCTATTGAATACGAATGTTTGTATTAATATACTAATGAGTACGTATTTCATTTACGATATTCATAACTGCGTTGACTAATTCAATATTTATATAAGTAAACATTCCTAGTTTACTAAATGTTTCTTTACTATAAAATAAAACTTGAAAACAATAAATTTTCTTTGAAGCCCCATGGTCAGAGGCCTTGTTTCAGCTTCCGCACTTATCGTCGCGGTCCTGGTAGGTTTATATACCGCTCTTTAGGTCGATTGAGCGACCCAGTCGCCAGCCGAGGCAAGTCTAGAAAGAAAGTAAGTGGTGAAGTAAGGACACATGTGGGAGAAAATTTACACAAAATTTTGTTCCTTACAAAATCTATGTTTTGACTTCCTATGCAAATATCTCCGCTGTTCTTAAATATATTTCATTCGAAGTATATATTTTTTTATCTCTTTTCCAAAAACGAAAGTTGTAAAAATTAAAACAAGTAAATATATCATTTGTGACTACCTTTAGTATATAGCAGTAGTTTCATTCATTAGCAAAAATTCTTTCAGTTTTGCTCAAAAAACTGTTTTAGTTTTTTTGTCATCAACACAACAAGGGTACCCTATGATTTTTTTCCCCGAAATTTATTTCTTCCAAAATGTTGTTTTTATATTTTTTACAAAAAAGTCAAGTCTATATCGGTCATTCCATGTCAAATCGGACGCTTTTGTCCAAAAACTAATTTTGACGATTCCGATTTTTTTGAAATTTTGCACGTCGATAGAACTTTAAAAACAAAAAATATTTGCATACTTTTTTATAATTTTTTATTTTTTTTTTGCAGTGAAAAATTTAATTTTTAATTAAAAATGGAATTATTAGTATTTGTTTACTAAATTAGGTAAATATCGTAGCTGCACTAACAAAAACAATTATATGTTTTTCAGTAACTTTTCAGGAGAGCAAAAAACAAATTTTTTCGGAGCATTTCTGGTACTGCGAGCAATAACTGTTTTTGATCACTTCTAAATCATAAGAGGTATAAAAACTGCAAATGCAGAAATGTGGGTAAAAGAAAGTGTAAACAAAATATGCTATAAAAAAAATTTAAAAAAATCACATAACTTATTTTTCTGGCGGAGCGACGATGTGTAAAATCAGTCAAATTGAAAAATTTTATCATCTCGTTAAAATATACCATTCCTCTGAAGACACTCTATTTTTGAAATTTGCAAAAAAATTTCTTGGTTGTAATTCCATGATATATACCTTTATTAATACTAATTTATATAAAATTTTTTTAACATTTTATGTATAACTTTTTTTGTTCTTGTTAACTTAAACAATAGGTGAATAAGATGATGTGGAATGCTTAAAGCACGACACAGTAGCAGTTCATTTATTCCAGCGTGGCTTATTTAATTTCCTTAGGAAAAAATTGTGAGAAGTAAACAAAATATTTTACTTCTCAGATGGATAAAATTTTTTTGTTCTTATATTGAGTGATAAGAACAAAAAAATTTATAAATCTATGCAAGCACAAAGTCGATTTCAATATTCCCGCAGAATGCCACTTTTTCGCAACATCGCACGGCAAAGAGCCATGTGATGGTTTGGCAGGAACAGTAAAAATAATTGCGGAAAAGGCTAGTCTGCAAACATTAATAATCCGACAAATACGCCTGTAGTATTTTAAAATTGGGTTTCAAACAACATGACAAGTATTGAATCGGATTATTTTTCATCAAAGCAGTACAACTCAGAAAAACAATCTTTCAAAAAGCGATTCGAAAAAGCAAAACTGATACGCAGGACTTTAACCCACCATTCTTTTATACCACGGGGCAAAGGGAAAATAGATATGAGTATTACATCCACATCATCTTTTTCAACTATTTTTTAAGTTTACAAGAACAAAACAAAAATTATAAACAAAATTTAAAAACAATTTTACATAGTTTAGTATTAACATCACGGAATTACAACCAAGAAATATTTTAGCAAATTTCAGAAATAGAGTGTCTTCAGAGGAAAGGTATATTTTAACGAGTTGATAAAATTTTTCAATTTGACTGATTTTACATATCGTCGCTTCGCCAGAGAAACCAGTTATGTGATTTTTGTAAATTTTTTTATAGCATATTTTGTTTACACTATCTATTACCCACATTTCTGCATTTGCAGCTTTTTATACCTCTTAGGCCGCGTTCATAGTGGACGCTTTGGCTGAAGCTGAGGCATAAAGCTACTTTGTCAAGCTTTTTTTGATCATAGTGAACGCTTATTCAACGCTGCATAAAGTAGCTTATTGAGCTTATTGGTGTTCATAAAGCGCGCTTTATGCTTGTGACTGAGATGCTTTGTTTTCATTTGCCTCTTTGGAAAATAATGCCCTCAATTGCGTTTTTCAAAGTAAATGAAAAATTTTTTTGTTTAATGAGTATCTAGATTCGCGATGATCACCAATGAAATATCAAACCAATAACAAAGAAAAGTTCAAAGGAACTTGAAAACACAAAGCATAACAACGGTGGAAAGTTCAGTACAAAAAGTACCCAAGAAGTAAGCAACAACAACGAAAACTATGTAAACAAACGAGATAGAATACACAAGTGAATACAACTGAAAAGCACCACAAAAAGAAACAACAACGCAACAACAAGACAACAACAGTTAAAACTTTAGCACAAAAAAATCCAACAAACAAAACAAAATCAACGAAAATACTGTTAACAGGCAAAATAAATAAACAAGTGCCGAATAGCATTTTAAAAATGCTCTACAACAAAGCATAAAAAACAAAATTATTTTTCTGTGTGAGCTAGCGAGATGGAGATATAAGCGCTGAAAAGCATTTGAAAATAAGCTTTATGCTAGCTTTCTGCTGGCACTATGAACACTTTGAGCTCAGCTAAACCTCTCGGCTAAGCTAAAAGCGTTTACTATGAACGCGGCCTTATGATTTAGAAGTGATCACAAACAGTTATTGCTCGCAGTAACAGAAATGCTCTGAAAAAACTTTGTTTTTTGCTCTCCTGAAAAGTTACTGAAAAACATATAATTGTTTTTATTGGCGCAGCGACGATATTTACCTAGCATAGTTAAAAATACTAAAAATTCCATTTTTAATTAAAAATTAAAGTATTTTGTACTTAAAAATTGTGTAGACAGTTTTTGAAAATTTCGTTAAAAATAGTAAACATGGATTCTTCAACATCAAATTTTGAGAATGCATTAAGAATGAATGCCTTAATACGATAATATTTTTAAAGTGCCAAAAAAATAGTGGTGCTGACCTTGAAAAATGGGAATGAAAATTTTAATGGTTAAAAAATTTAAAATTTTTCTTGAGAATGTTTGTAAAAAAGGACACCACAATAAAGAACAATTCAAGATCTTCAAAATATGTCTTGAATATTTTTCTTGTAGGACTAACGGTCTAGAAGATATAGTTGTTTGAGTACATGTCCAAAAGACAATTTTTGTTTTTCTGTATAATTTTTCACTGTATATAACTGCATAAAAAAATTGGAAATTATAAAAAAAATATGCAAATTTTTTTCTTTTTTAGAGTACTATACACGTGCAAAGTACCAAATTTTTACAAAAATGTGAGTTTCGAAAAGCGTCCGATTTGACATAGAATGACCGATATATGGAAAATAGTTTATGTAAAAAAAATTACCCTAATATACAAGGTCGGCCATCTAACGTTTTTTTTTCAACTAGTGCTTATTTCGTGAATAGTAACACTTAACTCATGTCTGATTTGACAGATAATTAGTTTTATCCTTCCGCTGAGCGCACATGGTTGTGTATATGCTTGAACAACGCTGGGAAATATTGCGACATTACTTTGAAAATCATGGTAATGTTGCAGAATGTGTGCGAAAATTGCGTACGGATTTTGGAAGAAGAGAAGCACCATCAGCTCCGTATGTTAGTTATCTTGTGAAAAAAGGGAAAGAAACTGGCATCCTCATCGATAAACCAAAGCTTGAAAAGCCAAAAGCAGTGCGTACACCCGAGAATATTGCTGCTGTGGCAGAAAGTCTGCGTGAAGCGCCATCAACATCAATTCACCGTCATTCTCAACAATTGAACATTTCGGAGACATCATTGAGACGAATTTTGCATAAAGACTTTGGTATGACGCCATACTGTTATACTTTATTTAAGGATCGTTTTATTTTCGCTATAGACTGCAGTGTTTGCCGACTTGAACTATGTCCAAGGCAAACAGAGACGTTTAAAATAAACTGAACAAAGCAGAGATCTGCCAGCTTGTGTAGTTAATTAAAGTCTGATTTATTGTTGGCCATCTCGGCTCTTTTATAACATTCTTACAAAACTTACTTAGTAGTCTTAATCTATGGTCATACTTCTCTAGTTAGTTTATATACTTATAACCTATGTTGCGCTTCGTTCTTGTATATTAAATTTGAATCATCGAAAGGATTCAAATTACATATTTTTGGTTTGACGAATGATAATTTGGCACGGTCAACAATATTGAGTGAGTGATGAAAATATTCGCATGCACTGAGTGCAGCACACGCCGATAATGCAGTGCAACTTATTAGTCACTCAGTATGTTGCTGTTTATAACAACGAAACTTAAGGTCGGCAGTGTGTATAACGAGAGCACACTACACTTCTCATCCTTAAGAGAAAAATTAGGGGTTACAATAATTAAGCGCGTCACCTATTTTCGAAATATATGTAATAAAATAGTATTAAAATATGATAAATATATATATATGATATAGTGTAATATAATATTTTTTGGTTTCAATGTATTTGACTAAATATCTTGCTAAAGTATTAAATTATTGCCTTATATGGTTTTAGTTGGTTATTGTGTACTTTCTTATGTAATATAATAAAACAATATATTACAGCATTAACTTCTAATCTATCTAATATTCTAAATGGGCCCTTATACGGTAATTGTTGTGTATTCCTATCATCTATTTTAAGTAAAACTAAATCTCCTATTTCTGCTCTTAGTGTATTTGTGTAGTCTAAATTCTTATTAGTACGCTTTTGTTTAGCTCGTATGAGCATTTCTTATGCCTTATTTAGAGCAAAATTCAACCTAGTACGCATCTCGCTCAGGTAACTTTCGAAATCATAAAACCTTGTTTGTGAATTGTAAATGTCATTTGGTAATGACGCTAGTATTCCGTATACTAATTCATGTGGTATGTATCCTGTGTGTATGTGTGGGGTCGTGTTGTACGTAAATGTGAAGTATGGGATCCACTTGTCCCATTCGTGGTCAGTAGCTGTTGTCAATAAAAATTCGTTTAGCACCCTGTGGTTTCTTTCGAGAGAGCCTATTGTCTGGTGATGGTATAGTGTCGAAAATATTTGTTCTATCTTAAAAAGCTTGCATATTTTGCGCATTAGTTCATTTTTGAATTCAGTGCCGTTGTCTGATTTCAACACTTGAAAGTGGCCATATTTTAGAATTACTTGCTCAACCAATGTTCTTGCAAGTATGTCTGCATCTTTTGTCGACATTGGGTGTGCAATTACAAATTTTGTCAGTTCGCATTGTATTGTCAGTATGTAGCGGTACTCGTTTGAAATTCGTAATGGTCCTACAGTGTCAATTGACAATGTCTGAAAACTATTGCTAGGGGTGTATGTTACTTAGTAGTCTTAGTAGTCTTAGCGTGAGTGGTTCTTTTGTGTGAAGTGTTTGTTTACTTTTTGCACATATATCACAATGTGACACAATTTTCTTTACCATCTTGCCCATGTTTTTCCAAATATATCTTTGTTTTAGTTTTATTAATGTTTTTCAGGAGGGCTGTGTTATGGTAATCGTTGATTAATTTGAATTTCGTAAGGTCATCTTGTACCCTTTTTGGTGGGTCATAAATTAGTATTTTTAATTGAGGACTTTGAGGATTTTTTCCTTTTTGAATATTTTGTTGTATCTTTGTATAAGCTTCTTTAAATTCTTTATTTGTATACAATTTGAATATTTTATCATTGTTGGCTAGCGCTAGTTCTTCAATATTCTCATTTTTCATTTTAGATATCAGTTTCTTCAAAATCGAATCTAGATTCGTTGAATTATCGCTGTATCCCGCATGCATTTTTAAATTATTATGTTTAGATCTTAGCTTCTCCGAAAATGAAACTGGTTTCGATGGATTATCGCTAATCGCTACGTGCACTATATTACTATCAATATGTTCTTTACTTTCATTATTATTGGCCATATAAAACTTAAAGTTCTTCATATTCTTGACGTCACTAATGGATGTACAATCCCATATCAGAAGTTGATCAGACTTCTGGGTATTGTCACCATCTACAAAGATTTTTTCATTGCTATTATCATTTGCCTCATTATTTTTAATGGCTCCTTTATTTGCCATGCCTCTTGTAATAATTAACGTTCTTTTGATTTTTCATCGTTTTCTTGTGGTATCGTTTCTTTTAAAGTTTCAGAGTCCAGTTGGATTCTTGAGAGTGCGTCTGCGTTTGTGTTCATGCTGCCTTTTTTTGTTTATTATGTCATAGTCATAGTCACAAAACTCTAGTCGAGTCCGCGTCATTTTTGAGGAAGGGTTTTTGTGAGTGAATAACGAGATAAGTGGTCTGTGGTCAGTTATAACTCTAAATTTTCTGCCGTTAAGGTATGGCTTGAAAAAGTTTATTCCGCAATGAATAGCTAATAATTCCTTCTCAATAACTGGTTTATTCAAGTCATGCTTTAGCAAAGATTTGCTGGCATAAGATATTGGTAAATCTTTACTATTTCGCCTTGCGATAATACTGCGCCCAAAGCATAATTTGAAGCATCAGTCGTTAGAATGAACGGCTTGTCAAAATCTGGGTATTGTAATAAAGGTGGAGTTATTAATTTTTCTTTCAGTGTATCTAGAATATCTTCTAGTCTCTTTTGGTACCAGAAGGAGTGGAGCATTGTATGGACTGAGCGATGGTTCGATAATAAGTTTTTTATGTATACTGGTATGTTGTCTGTTGTTGTGATGTGTTGTTTATAAAAATTATTAGTTGTTAGAGGTTCGTTTATCTAGGTGGAATACGTCTTGATATTTTTTGAAAATAATATGTAGTTCGTCTTTAATTTTTGTGTCATTACATTGTATGTCTAATGTTTCCAAGATCTTACTTAAACGTTTTTGTGAGTGTGTATGTTTTTTGCTATTATAATTTAAAATGTCGTATTTGTCTTAAGAATCAGTTTCCAACTCAATACCATTTAATATTACTTCATCATTTGTTGTATTTAAAATTTTTATGTGCGTCATGCCTTTTTTCGGAGCTATTGAATTACTGAGAAAAATACCTTCTTGTATCTCTTTATTAAAAATTACCTTATCTTCGGTTAGTTGTAATCTGATCGGTTGAATAATTTCTGTTCTTGGTGGCACTTTTATTATTAGTGTGTTATGTGATTTCGAGTGCATTGGTAATATTATATGTGACTCATTAATTAAAATTGAAATAACGAATGTTTCCTAGTCAATTTTGCAAATAACCGTATTCAGAAAATCTCTGCCTAATATACAATCGGTTTCGATTGGAAATTCTGAATTTACCAATTGAAACTCATGTTCGCAAGATTCCTCCCCAAAATTAAGTTTTAGATTTATGCTACCTAATGAAAAAATTTCTTCGTTTGTAATATCAGTTAACTTGCATTTTTCGTCTGGGTTATAAAAATCGTCATTCAGTTTTTTACTAAGCTTGCATAAAGAAATGTCAGCACCTGTGTCAATGAGAAAAGTCATTATGTTGTTCTTGTATTTTATTTTTATAAAATTAGAATTTTTATCCGAGATTTTAAAAATCTTTACTTTTGGCTGTCTGGAAAAACCGTGTCTTCCGAGCCTTGGTAGTTTCCCTCATTATGTATTATGCGTATGTTTCTGTTTGTTTGGTTATTTGTGTATCTGTTGCCATTATAGTTGCTGTTGTTGTTTTGATTTCTGTTTTGGTTGCTGTTAGTCTGTCTGTCTTGGTTAGAACGATTACTGTTGTTACGGTTTCTATTGACGTTGTTGTTGTGGTTTAAATTTCTGTCATAGTAATCGTTTTGATTGTAATTTTGGTTGAAATTATTGTTATACCTTCTGGGTTCATTGTGCCTATTGTTCGAATTGAATGAATCGAAATTGCGTTGTGTGCTTAAATTCTGTCTCATATTACTACGGTTATTGACATTGTTTCGATGTTGGTTAAATGACCGCTGAAAGTGCATGACTACATTTGGCGAAGTCATTGACTCATTTTCTAGTTCAAGTGCTAATTCTGCTGCTTCTAATAAATCTTTTGGTCGCGCCGCGTAAATGGTTGTTTTTAAGTTTTCATTCAGTCCCTTTTTAAATGCATCGAGTGCAATTTTGTTATTGCATTTTATTATGACTTTTTCTCGGCTTCTGTCGCTTGCGTTCCTAAACTTTCAACTCCTAGTCTGTTTAAAACTTCTATTATATTTAGTAATTGTTCTTTGTAGGTATTTATTCATAAGTTCCGTTGTTGTAAATTGTTAAGTCTAGTCTGTAGTTGAGCTATGGTTGTGTTGTCTTTGTATCTAGCTTTCAACTGTTGTTTTAAAATTTCAAAACTTGATGGCTTCAAATAGCTACCCAATGAGGTGCGCACATTAGCTGTCAATTTTGCATGGTGAACATACTGTAAAAAATCTAGTTTACCTTCACTACTTAATGTTTTATTTACTAATTCAGCTGTAATGAGAAAACTATCTAACTCATTAAAGTTGCCTGAAAACGTGGGCAATGCCTTTGAGGCAGTTTCTAAACTAAAGGATGCCATTATTGGTGTTGGTTCTGTATCAGATTTTTCTTCTTCTTCTTCTTCTTGTTCTTCTTCTAATTCATTATGGTCTTCAGCTGTTTTAAGTTGTTCTAAAATTAATTTTTGGGAATTTAAATGAATGTTACTGAACTCTAATTTTAAAGCTACTAATTCTTTGCTATCTTTGTTTTGACTTGCTAATAAGTCAAATTGTTCTTTTAAATCTTCTAGCTGTTGCTGTTTGGATATTAATGTGGCTCTTGTGTAGCCTCTAGCATAACTTTTTCTTATATTTTAATAAATTCTTTCTACCTCTTTAATTATTTTTTCTATTTGTGGTGTATTTTACAAAATATATATTTTTTTTTGTTTTGTTTGCATAATTATTAAGATGAATTTATATTATACTGTTGTGTTGATGTTTAAGTTTCTGCTTAATTGTTTTTTTAAGTATTTTTTAAAATATACAGCTTTGTAATGTAATGTAACTATAACTATAAAAACAAGACATATTATTTCAATAATGTTAATTGTGTCGGTTTTGTTGCTGTTACTGCTGCTGTTGTTGTTGTTAGCGTTCATCATCACGATCTCTTCTTGCACCATCTCTGCGTCTTCTGTTTGCGAGTTGACTACCGCTCCTGATGTTGCCAAAATAGTGCCCACGAAAGGAACGTACATTTATTTTATTTTTTTGTGTTGAGCTGCTTGTGGATATTGTCAATTTCTGCCCATATCGCAGTTGAGATGTCCCAGCTTGGTTGTTGTTCTTTTCAAGTGATGGCCAAAAGGTGCACCAGGCGTTTGCGAAGTTCAACTTTTAAGCCACCGCGCTATTTTTGTATTTTCGGTATGTCCACTTTTGGGTATGCTGTCAGCTTTTCTTCGGTTCGTTGGAGTTGGCGTTTTCGAAAATCCTCTATCGTTAGTGCCTTTGGACCGATGCGTAGTGGCACATAGACTGGAACAGGTATTTTCGGTGCTATTGTTGTCGGCTGCGGGATGTACTCATCCATCAATAAAGTTTCGATGCACCAAAAAATTTATTTTACAGGACTCAAAGTCGGAGTGGCAGGATCGCCATGTTATAATTTATTTAAGGATCGTTTTATTTTGCTATAGCGGCAGAGTTTGCCTTCGCTATAGACTGCAGTGTTTGCCGACTTGAACTATGTCCAATGCAAACAGAGACGTTTAAAATAAACTGAACAAGGCAGAGATAACAAGGCAGACACACTGCCGTATAACGAGAGCACACTGCCGTATAAAGAGAGCACACTACAATACAAAGTCCAATTGGTTCAGGAGTTGAAGCCAACTGACCAGCCAATGCGTTTTCGCTTCGCTAAGTGGGCCTGCGATCGACTTACAGAAGATGCCGATTTATCCAAAAAATCATATTTTCAGATGAAGCTCATTTTGATTTTGGCGGGTATGTAAACAAGCAAAATTGTCGCATTTGGGGCACAGAAAACCCGCACGCATACATTGAAAAGCCGCTGCACCCAAAACGAGTCACTGTTTACTGCGGATTTTGGTCCAGAGGCATAATTTTTTTTTTTTTAATATAGCAATACATGCAATAACAATAGAGTTCAGCTACTACAGCTTTTTCACACTTTCTCCGCAATAGATCATTTTAAGAACCAATCCAATATCATTGAAATAACTCAAAGATATCGATAAAAGTGGTCCAATAAAAAACCAAAAGGGAAAAAAATTTGCCCACCATAATATGGGTTGGGCTCAGGGACAACGTTACAGTTGTTAACAAAGGTACTCATGCGATTTAATGGAGCAGTTAACATATAATTTGTTCTACTAAATGGTAAATAAATCAAGTTGTTAGAGTTTCTGCTGCTTCTACGGTTAGTGTTAAAATTTATAAAAGAAAGAAGCTCTGGAGAGTCGAATACACCAGTTATGAGTTGGTGTAAGTAGACGATATCAGCAGATTTTCTTCTCTCACTTTGGGCCATTTTTCTCGAAAATGAGCAAGGAGTGGCCGTTACAGTCAATGGCGATAGTTATCGGGCCATGTTGAACGAATTTTGGTTCACAAAAATTGAAGAGGAAGATATAGGCAACATTTGGTTTCAACAGGACGGCGCTACGTGCCACACAGCCGAAGCTACACTCGATGTTTTGCGCCCTGTTTTTGAAGATCGCATTATCAGCCGCAGAGCTGATGTCGTTTGGCCACCTCGGAGCTGCGATTTGACACCGTTGGACTATTATTTGTGGGGTGCCCTCGAAGATAAGTGTTACGCCCACAAGCCAGAGACAATTGGCGCTTTAAAGGACAATATTCGTGAAGCCATTGGTGAAATACAGCTGCATACAATCGATAATGTGCTTAAAAATTGGACCGATCGTGTAGGCTACTGCATGGCCAGCCGAGGTAGCCATTTG
Organism: Dichetophora obliterata; assembly: GCA_963920525.1. NCBI lineage: Eukaryota > Metazoa > Arthropoda > Insecta > Diptera > Sciomyzidae > Dichetophora > Dichetophora obliterata. The sequence goes on along the minus strand of OY986438.1, from coordinate 68,315,775 downwards.
AATGAAATTATTTTCCATTATTAACCGGAAAGATTGTACTTTCAAATAAAAAAAGAAATTTGAGAAAATATCCAGTTTTTTTATAGGATTTTCAAAAAAAAAAAGTTATTTGGCGGACCCTTTATCTTTCCAATGAAAAATTATGGCTAAAAAGGTATTTTTTCCATACCATTGACTTTCTATATTGATTATCTATATTAATAAAACAGTTTTATATAAATATATATTAAATATTAATAACAAAATAAAAAAATCAAACTTACACCATCCATCCTCAATCGCAAAATTACAAACTCAACTATTATAATGTTGGCGAGAACTTCTCAACTAGTAGAAAATACTCTTCTCAACTCACCACACTTATATGAACACTCTAGTTGAGAATGTCGTCATAGTGACGTCACAATCTCAACCAGTTGAGAAAAAAGTGCCATCAATTTCTTTGTTTAATTACCAATACTTTTAATGTCGATTGAAGTTTTGGCGATATTCACGACGCGTTCTTTCATAGCATATCCAATTGTAGACGGCCTCAGCACAATACGAAGTATGTGACAATACTTCTGATCCACTTTCATTTTCCGACACATGATCCAGCGTTATCTGCATCGCTTATTTAATTCAATTCCACATCTGCATAGGCAAATTTGGAATATTTGGCTCCATTCGTTTCGATACAATTCGTACTTCGAAGAACTCTTGGTAGATAACTGATACTTGCAAACGAGTGTTAATTTTTTTCTTATTGAAACACGCTTTACAGTTGGTATATTTGCACGTTGCCATAGTTTCGACTCTTTCGCTTTCACAGTTGGTGCGTATCTTATTAATTTTAGATTTTTGGGTACTCTTGCAATGCCTCAAAAACAGAAAATATTCAATAATCAGACATGTGCTGCAAATCGCACGATTTCATTTCATAATCATAGTTTGAAATCGAATGAATTTTTAAAGTTGTTCTACAAAATGGGCGATTTGGTTACAATTCGAAATTAAATCCAATCAGCCGTTTTGTGTTGACGTCTACAAATTTTATGTTCGAACGTTGACTGAAATTGAAACATATTATAAAATGAGTATTTTCTTTGCAAGTTTGGTACATTTGGAAGAAAATTAAAGAAGAAAAGTGGAAACGATTAAACGTCGCATTCTTAGAGACCATTCCAACCCACTGGACATGCCAGAAATAACGTAAACATTTCTCATTGCAACGATATTTTTCCAATCTTTGCTAACAATGTAGTTCGGAATTTTTGCAGGTTTGTTACTGTTTACCGAATTAATAAGGATGCATTTAAAATGATTTTGGTCGCTGTTGTAAAAGGAACTTCAATTCCCTTAGCACTGATACTGACCGCAACCTTAAGTTTCTTGCCGAAGGAGGATACCAGAGATCTATCGGGCGTGACGCGAACGTTGCTGTTTCTAGGTCTGTTGTGTCGCGAATGATCACAAAAATGCTGCCCGCTTTAGAGAAAACGCTGTGTAACGTATGGATAAAGTTGCAAATAAACAATGGGGTCAAAACGCAATTTTTGTGAGATTTCAAATTTCTGGTGGCACACGTCAAGATCACAAAGCCATGGGAAGACGAGCACCTAAACTTCAACAGAAAAAGTCATTTCAGCATAAACGTTATGATTGTAAGTAATGTAAATTTTGATGTTTCTAAAGAACACATTGGGACTCTTAACGCAATGAATATTTTTGTAGATATGAGACTACAACATGAAAATTAGAAGTGTTGATGCATGCCATCCAGGGGCGAGCCACGACTCATTTGTTTTCAATATAAGCCGAGCTCGTCAATATGTGATGATGAAGTACGAAGGAGGCGAATGAAATTCCTGGTTGTTGGGTGATTCAGGATATGGAATTGAGCCATTTCTGATGAAACCATACAGAGACCCTGTTGCTAGGTTCCCATAGCATTACTTTAATATTCAATATGCGAAAGCGCGTAATATCGTAGTTATGAAGTTGTGGAGACCGAGTTAAGGTATAATATACGTGTAAAAAGAGAAAAACAGTAACTTGTTTTCAAACATTTTTTAAGGTACAAGGAGTTGTTATATTTTTTTAAATTTATACGGGTTATGGAACTTAAAAATTACTTTGAAAAATTTGCTTTTTTTTAGCAAATTTCTGGCTTTTTATAGATGTCGCTCAAAATTAAATTTTAAAAAAAACATCCAAAACTGTTCGATAAATATGGGCTTTCCCATGTATCTGACACAAACAAATCAAATGTCATTTTAAAGTATAGGTCAATAATTGAGCATCCCATCTACGAACGACCCCGGGGGGTTTTTTTAAATTATAGTGCAAGTTTGAGTAAAAAAATTTTTAAAAATAGACTTTTGCGCGCTTTTTTGTCAATTGAAAAAAAAATCAAAGGAAATAGGTACTTGAGTTTAGGTGGGATGCTTAAAGGACAAGCTTAGGAATAAAATCCAATAAGATTCATTGAAATTGAAGCAATACTTTTTGAGTTATCTATCGAACCGTCTCGGATGTTGTTTTTTCAATTTCATTTTTAGCGACCTCTATAGAAAGCCAGAAAATTGCTAAAGAAAATATTTTTTTAAAGTATTTTGTACGTACAATACCCTGTATAAATTTCAAAAATATATACCCACTCCTTGTACCTCAAAAAAATGTTTGAAAACAAGCTGCTGTTTTTTCACCTTTTTTACACGTATTATACCTTAACAGACCCTGTTACACTCGTTGATGAAGAGAGTAACAAAGGAAATGCGGCACAACTTGTAGGTCGGAATATAAGGGAAAATTTTCAAACAATTTGTTATTGTACTTGTGAAATTTTTATTTTTAATAAAGGAATTCATTTTAATAACAGAACAAAACAAGCCTTTCGTATCTTCGTAGCATTAAAAAATAATAAAATTAAGATATACCGGGACTTCTCATCTTGCGAGAAAATTCATGAGCCACAAATTGTGTTTTCTCATCAATTTCTAACAACTTCTTTTTCACATCAATGTTTGCTTCTACAAGCTCCTCCATCCCCAAATAATGATTTCGTTGCTCTTCGTTCCGTTCCTCTAACAGACTGTTTTGACGAGTAAATATATTATTTATATTTTCTAATAATTTATAGATTCTTCTTATGCCACTGTTATTTTCTTGTAAAATTTTTGTGTTACTTTTTATGGTCGCACATATGTTTTTTGAGTGCCCACTTCCGCTGTCATATTTAATCTTAAACATTGTTGAATGGTGTCCACGCGCACTCTCTTCAGTGGGGGGCCAACAGAAGTTGATTCCGCCTCACCTCCAACTTTCAACATAACCTCCCCCTCTTCACAATTTTCATTTGACTCGACCACTCCAAATGATAAAGCATTTTGAATCCCATCCATAGCTCTGCGCATGCCGCATATTGTTGCGATTGCCTCTTCAATCGGAGCTAACACAAACTTATTAAATACATCACCTCCAGTGCATGTGGATTCCCGTTTGTTGTGAGCTATTTTCTTCGTAATGGTCACTTTCCAATCTGACCAGATTTGAAAATAAAATTAACTATAACTGGGTCGCGCAAAATTGCACATTACATGCCTTCTTTCGTGAAGTTTTTTGCAATGACCGGGTAGCGCTCCATGTGCTGCAGGAAGATTTGTTCCTGGGTAGAGTTTTTGTGTTTTCCCCTGAAATTTATGTCCCATGATTACACGGTGTGACCGCCAAATAGTTTCAGCCTAAATTCTTAAAAATTTCGAGAGAGGAACATCTTGAGATTATATTGTGACTAGTTCGACTTCTCAATTCCATCACAATTTTTTTTAAAAACATTTTAAAGTTAAGAAATAGGAATTCTGGTATTCCTAATTTTTAAAAATTTTTTACATATGCTTGGGCTGTGAGAATTTACTAACAAAATGCACTTTTGTTCGATGAAATTAAACATAGAATGTTACTGTGTCAAAAGATTTTTGAAAAAAAGAAACAAAGTATGTTAATCACAATGGAGAAGTCAATTTTTAATAAATTTTGCTCAAATGTTGGTGTTTCTTTATTTTTTTAAAAATAGTTACTATCCAAAATCCTTAATAGTTTTTCCAGAATTTATTAAAACTATAAAATGTCTTTTTAAAAAGTAACTAAGATAACTGAAATCAGTTGAAAATTTGAAATATGGCAGCAGTTTTAAGGTGTTTTTTAAATTGACAATCACCGATTTTTCTTATATTATTCGCAGTATACGAACTGCTGCAATTTAACCAAATGATAACGGATTTTGGTCATCTATTGCTTATCAGAATTTAAAAACTAAATGCTACATTTGACGATTTTCATTTTTGTAAAAAATAAAAAAGGCGATAAAAAGTGACTGCGAATAATAAAAGCTGCATTATTTTTTTTGGTATAAATGCTGAAATTTTTTTTAGAAGTATTTGTTTGAGTGTGTTATGAATTGTGTTTGTGTTTGTTTGCTCTTATTAATGCTTAACCCGGTGCCAAGCACCAGCATTAATCAGCAATAAAGATTGCAAATTTTTATTCTTGTATCGCAGAAAATGTATTTTAAGCAACTTTCGAACATTGAGTTGGTTTATCGTTTCCATCATATCGGCGACAATAATTCGGTAATTCTGAACGCAGTGCTTCCCCAAGAATCCATCGAACGTTGCCTTCACCAAATCCTAAGCAACCAATTCAGACAGGCAGGCAGACAGGCGCAAGAACTAACCTGCGAAGAAATGGGATAGAAATAAAGCCAAGATGGTTTTTATCTCGCTTGTTCACAGAGTTGAAGAATGTCGAATTTTTAAAGATTCTTCAGGTTTGCGCGTACTTAAATAAAATTGCAATGCTAAGGGGTTTCAAAAGTTGTTTTATTTGCAACTGGTACACGCGCTATGGTGGCAACAATTACACTAAATCTGACTGGAAGCTGCGCCAGCATTCCGTTATTAATGAAGAAAGTGTGATTCTTGATGCGCTCGATCCATGTGAAAAAAATCCTGCTGCCTCCACTCAACATCAAGCTTGGCGTAATGAAAAATTTCAGAATGTCTTTACAATTAGATTCGCTTGGTTCACGTCTGGTTCTTAAACTTACATTCAACAAGATGTTCAGCACATAGATTAAATTCGTTGTTTTTATATACGTATGAGTGCTCGTTGGCCCTGATATTCGCAAGCTTATGGATATAAGGATTATGATTTGGTGAAGGCAAGGTTCAAATTATTTTTAAAGAAACACCGCTTTCAGAAATACCGAAGTTTTGTCGCCGATCTAATGGTGTTGGCTGATTTGTGTTGGTTTTTGGCAACAGATGAGGCGTTGTGAAGAGCACCAACATAACCCAATTCAAAACTCACAAAAGAACATTTGCTCCACACATGTTTTGTGAACATGTTTATCCCAAAAGTTTTATAAAACTTTTATTATTCGCAGTCATTATAAATCGAATTTTTCGTTTTATACAAAAATTAAAATGATAAAATGAGGCATTTAGTTTGTGCATTCTAACAAGCCATATATGACCAAAATCCGTTATCATTTGGTTAAACTGCAGGATTTGTATGCTGCGAACGTATATAAGAAAAATTGGTGATTGTCAATTTTAAAAAACACTTTAACACTGCTGCTATATATAAAATTTTCAACTGGTTTCTGTTATTTTAGACTTTTTTGAAAGGCATTTAATAGTTTTAATGAATTCTGGAAAAACTATCAAGGATTTTGGTTAGTTACTATTTTTAAAAAAATAAAGAAACACCAACATTTGAGCAAAATTTATTAAAAATTGACTTTTCCATTGTGATAAACACACTTTGTTTCTTTTTTTCAACAATCTTTTGGCACAGTTACATTCTATGTTTAATTTCATAGAATGTATGAATTTAATAAAGTGAATTTTGTTAGTAAATTCTCACAACCTAAGCATATGTAAAAAATTGTTAAAAGCAGGAATACCAGAATTCCTATTTCTTAACTTTAAAATGTTTTAAAAAAAAATTGTGATAGAATTTAGAGGTCGGACTAGTCGCAATGTAATCCCAAGATGCTCCTCTCTTGGAATTTCTTAGAATTTAGGCTGAAACTTTGTTAAAGATCGAATCGGTCACACAGTGTTATTCCAGCTTTCAAAAATAATTATTTATTATAATACTTACATTTTGACAAAAAATCAGTCAAATAAATTTTTTCTAGCAAAATATTAATAAAAACGCAGACACAACGGCAGCCAAGTTAAAATCGCTATGAAAAACGAATTACGGTTTTCTGGCACATGCCATTTCGAACGATTTTGATTTCGAAGAATGACGAAATCGAAACGAAATTAAACACACCCCATTACGTTTTCGCTCCGAATTCTGACCGAAAACGATTTTCAACACATGCCTGAATATCACGATTTGTTGGTAATTGGGTTTCCATAATTTCAATCTGATTGAATTTCATTTTGCACTTCACTTCAACACGTTTTTTTAGAAAAAACCAATCTTTATAAGAATAAAACATTTGTTGTGGTTATGTTTTAACTAAAAACAAACTGCTTTAAATGACCAAAGAGAAGGTATGTAGAATATACGGTAAAAAAATTGTTTTTGATATTTCCTATGCTAACCTGTTATTGTTATTGATAAGTTAAGCTAATTGTAAGCTAAGCGTTGATGCTAAGCTTTTTTGTATGAAACTGGGAAAGCAAGCGAGTGTTGTAGGAACGACTTTGAGCCAATTTTCAATAGTCGTCGTGGCGCCAAGGTAGAGTATTTCTCCAGCTGTTGGAACGTCGTGGGCTCAAACCCGTAGCTGAGCGAGTGAACACATTTATTTTTCAAGTTTTTATTTTATTTTTTGTTTTGTTTAAAATACAAATTACAACCAACAAAAAATTTTATTTTGCATTTAAAATCAATGAAGAAAAATAAACAATTTAACAAAAATCGGTTTCTTTGTAGCTGTAGGTGGTGATCCTGGCCCTTTTTATATTTTTGTAAACTTTTTATTTTTATAACAATGATTTTATTTTCTTTAACTAATTTTGCATGAATTTTTTTGCTGAATATGTTTTTTATAATAATCTTTTTGAACAAAATATTTTTGATTAATAAAATTTGACAAACATAAAAATTATATTTTTTAAACTCAATTTTTTTAAAATGATTTTGTTGTGTAAGTGGTGCATGTGTATGTGTGGCTTGCGTATGTGATATACAGACACCACATTGTAATATTAAGTGCTTAAGCAATGTTGTTGTATTTTTTCTTCATGTATGTTGTTGGAAAACCTGTTCTAGTTGTTGTTGCTTTATGTTACACCATACACTTTTCTTTTTTGCCGTCAGGGTGTTGACACGTACTGAAATTTATAACCAAGATAACTTTTTTGTTTAGTAATAATAGTTAGTTTTTTTATCGCAAATATTTAATTTGCATTGCACTGGCTTAAATTCTGCATCAAAAAAAATTATGATTGGTGGGGTATTTTAAAAAGTGATGATGAGTAGTATAAGGTGACGATAAGTTCAAAGATTTTATAACATAAATATAGCCCTTGCTATGACCTTCTTATGGTGTATGTGTATATGTATGTGTGTCTTGTGTATGTGATATACAGACACCACATTATTCCCCTCTAGATTTTTGTTCTGTTCGCTAGTAAATTGAAGTGTACTTTATTTTTTGGTTTCTGTGTGGAAGAGATTGTCTGTGAAGTTTCTGAATCTTAGAATGCTGGTTTAAGTCTGTCTATGTAAGTGTTATAGAATTGTCTATTTTTAAAATTGTGAAGTATTTTGGCCTTTTGTCTACCACTTCGAAAGGGCCGTCGTATGGATTTTGGAGTGTGTGCCTGATGTGATCATTACGAATAAATACAACTGCTCAACGCCTGAGGTATGTACAGATTTTATATGAAGCTTGCTGTCTGACTGTGTGTTTTTAGTCTTTTCTTTAAGCGCTGACAAAATTTCTGATGAGCTGCCCGTTAGTTTGCTATGTACTACTAGCTGTCGCGGCAGTCTCAGACTGTCCAAAAAACAATTCGGCAAGAGAAGCTTTGATGTTTTCCTTAACCGTTGATCTTAGACCTAACAGGATTATGTGAATTTTTTTATGTGAAAACGTCCCAAAGTTACGTTCTGCATACGGTAACGCTGTCGAATTTACTACCCTAGAAGAACTTGACAATATTTCCACTGATGTCAACGCCATGCGTTTACAATTATAACTAATTTTCGTATGTTTATTGTGTTCATATGTTCATTATAAAAATAAAAAAATGGAAAAACAACAATGTTTCATTAAAAAATACAGTATTTATTTTTTGGTGTACATGTAGTAAAAATTACTATATGTAGTAATAATTTCTACATGTGTAGTAAAAATAAGTCTAAATTACTGCATAAAAAAGTTCATATTCAGCATTTCGATTAAATACATGTGTAGTAAAATTTACTACAGTGTTAGTAAAACTATGGCAGAAAACGTTTTGCAGTTTTTTTAATTAATAAATTAAAAACATTTAATTTTAATGTGAATGTATTTATTCTCTGTACTTAAAAATAATGTAGTAAGAGTAAATAATTGAAATTAGTAAAAATAATTAAATTTTTATTTGGACGGTGAGCTACTAACTTACATTTGTTTTAAATACATTTTTATTTGTTTTTACTGCAGGATTTTTTTGGGTGTGCGTATTTTGTGAAACACAGCGTGGATGTTAACGTTGCATTTACAGCAGATGTAAATGGTAGTTTTGTGGCATATTCAACGCAAATGTTTACCCTGGTCTCGGCTACTTTAACCCTCATCGGTCCCTCGAGAAATACATCTAATCGGTCCCATTGTATGCGCACGCATACACATATATTTGTAATTGTAAAAAAGCTAAAAAAAATTAACAACCATTTATGTTTTGTGATTTTTTATGTTTATTACATTGTTTACTATCATATTAATACATTTGAACTTCATAAAGGTAGATTTAGAATGAAATTAATTAAAATATTACATATATTAGAAAAAAAAATTTAATTTTTAACTTTTGTCAATTATTTGTATATTTTTCGCATAAATTGAAATTATGTTCAGCGCAAATGAAATTTCTACACTTTTCACAGCGTGTAGCAAAAAGATTTTTGTTATTTTTATATGTGCAGATGCAGCATCGGCCACGTTTTGATGTACTTGGTAAATGGCGAATCTCCCGAATTCTTTGAACACTCGAAGCATCATTACTTTGAGGTTGTTTTTTACGTTTAGTGATCTGTTTTTCATCGAGATTCAATCCAAGCTCCTCGATAAAAAGACGACGACGAATGGTTCGTTTTAGAATTTTTCCGATTCGGGAACAATGCAATGAACGTCACGAATGCATTCAACGCACTAACATCAAGCATGTTACAAAATACTGCCGTTGGCCACCCATTGACTTTTCGTTTGCATGTGTACGTAGCCACCATTTGATCCATAGTATCAACTCCACTCTTAGTTTTGTTGTAGTCTTCAATTATGTTAGGTTTCTTCTTTTCACTATACTCATTTATGCTGACATCATTGTGGTATGTACTGAGCAATGTTACAAATCGGTACCGGCGAGGAACATATGACAACATTTATGCTTGCAATTTATGTTCATATACAACTTCTGTATGATAAATTGGCTTTTGACGCATGTCGAGTAGAACTGAAGGAATAGTCATGTGATTCTTATGTAAATCTTCTGCCAATTCATGCGAAGTGAAAAAGTTGTCACACGTTACATTTCTGTCAGAAAGTCCTTCCACCAAATCCAAAACAACACGCCGTCCGAGATTACTTTCAGGAGTGGCATTACGATTCCGGCCAACATAAATTTGTGTGTTGTATGCATACCAGCTTTTTGAGTCGCATAGCACCCAAATTTTGATGCCAAATTTCGCCGGCTTGGATGGAATATACTGACGAAATGGACATCGCTACGATACGGTAATGTTTTTTCGTGGTGTGTATACAACTTTCAAATTATGATTCCATTTATCGTATACATTTCGAATCGGTGCCAATTTGTCACGTACAGAAAAACTTGTAGATGCAGTGTTGGCCATAAGTTGTTCGCGGTCATCAAATCGAATGCAACCATGGATACGCTTGAACATTTTCAAAAACATTGTTGATCTAAATATTTGCCGACCAGTTTCGTCATTCCACAGTTTAGTGACACATTCACCGTACGACCGATACACACCAGAAAGCAGAAACAATCCAAAGTATGCGTGCAATATAAATTCGTCATGTTCAAAATAATAATCTCAACCGGTTCAAGGAACATGTGAAATGCAGACGAAACATCGACTATAGTAGCAGCTGCTAATGCTTTTGGACCTGAATTATAACAAAAATGAAACATATAATGAACATGAACCCATAACAAAGAGGGTAGGTTTTTACGTGAAGTGAAATTCTCTGCACGTCGAAATGAATTTCTTCGATTTATTTCAAATGGTTGCGATGAATATTCAATTTTCTTATTTTTTGAAAAATATTTATTTTCAGGATTTGCTGCATATTCTTCTGCTAAATTTTACTCAAGTGGCTCAATGTCGTCTTCATCCGAATGCACGCTAACTTCTCTTTCATCATTCTCCTCGTCTGATAATGCAAAATCATCGTTACTATTGCACGGAGATTCGCCCGCTTCTCTTTCCAAATCAAAATCCATTTCTAGTTCATCTCGCTGCCTTCTTTCACGTAAAACTCTATCCATTTTTTATCAAATACTTCGAAACACAACCAAAATTCAAATAAATGCGCAAACAAACTTCACTTATGTGTGTTTCAGAACAAACTGAATTTCATAAAAAGAAAAATTAAGAGCGTGCTATAAATCCACACATAAAAATAAGCGGCAATTCCAGGTACCTGCTTATGTGTATGCGCGCACATACACAGGGACCGATTCGTAACTATAACTGCAGAGGCAAATATAGTAAGGGTGCAAATTAAAAAACGGGTTTTTTTGGTTGTTCAGGCAAAATAATTCTACTTTGCAGAGTACAAGGTCATTCCGCTGAACCGTTTTTATTTTATTCAAGGTTAAAGATCAAAATTGTATGCGTGCGCATACAGGGGACCGATGAGGGTTAAAATTTTTTTGTGACATTGGTTTGATTTTCTTGTGTTTGGCGATGACACATTGCATTTTCCATGCGTTCACCAATGAAGTGTTCAGACCACGAATGGCCACCCGATAGTTGAAGACAGCATTATCGTGAAGGCCTACACCCCCCATATGGTGATTATACTGAGCGATTACCAATGGCATGTATTGATGGCTAAAGGCTCAATGCATTGGTGATTAGTTGCAATCGTGACTTCCTTGTTATCGCTCCAGCGTGCAATGAGGATATCATTTGTTTTGTCGAATGTGTAATCGATTGCACCTCGAGGCAAATTTTCGCACCAGTCATCAGAGAAGCACCGGCCAACCGATTGACGCTAACCGTCCCAGTAGCGAACAAATTCGTCTCCGACAACAGGCATATCAAATAGTAAGATGTAAAAAATTGTCAAAATATACGTTACGACGGGTTGGATAATCGAGGAAGGATAAAAGTTGCAAGACCGTATCAGCTACTAGGCTAATATCTTTGGGAATCCGCCGACACCACCATATGAAATGAGCTGATGCAGGTATCCCTCGGACTAACAGAGGCACCACAATTTATAACCAAATTGGATCGGCTTGCCGCGTATGCACATTTGTGACGAATGCTTCCCGTAATTCGGCACCATTTGTTTGTCAATTGATAAATGTGCACTGAATATGCCAAATTGCATGAAATTGTTGTTGAGCAACTTGAAATATGGCGCACGATTCCCGAATTTATCAGTGGTGTCAAACGTATAGTTGTCCGCTGAATTTAAATAGTGTTTGATTTTTTGAAACTTCTTCCGGCGAAAAGACATTTCGCACGATTGGTCTTCCCAAAGTAACTCACGGCTCCAATAGTTGGCAATGTGTGGCACCGTACTATACCCCGACATCAACAAAATACCAATGAAGCGTTTCATTTGAGGTATTGTGCAAAGCTCTTCCGATCGATTATCCTGATTATAATACATTCAATCATGACATACATATAAATAATTATAAACTTACCTTAAAAAACATTATAAAAAATCCGGTTTTGTACAAGTTTGTGGCAACACTGACGAAATGTTAATCAAAGCAAACGTCAAAAAATAAATGTATTTTCTTTCGTTTTGCTTTTTGATTCCTGTGCTGAGCCCACGCAACAATTTTATTGCTTTAAATTAATATAACGAATAAGTAAAATTTGATTTAGGTTTTTTTGAATAAAATTAACTTTGTTTTAGTGTAAGCCATACCAACTATAGTTTTTATTTAATAACTGGTGCCAACTACCATAATTGGTGACCCCGACACCTAACCTCACTTTGCGCAACGTGTTCAGCACCTCGCAATGGAAACAAAAAAGGTTCAACCGCTGATCAAATCCCAGAGACGGAGAATAACGCGGACAATGCAAGCCTCTCCGGTCATCGTGCACGTGCACCATTTCCAGCTATAGGAGAATTTACCGATGCCATCATAACACGTTTTTTCATTCGCTTAGAAGCGTGGTTTGTTACGCAAGGAATTACGTCACTAAAAAACGAACGCAAGCGTGATGAAGAACAATTTAACGCTCTAGTGACAAATATGGATGATAAACTCTTTGAGCAGGTGCAGTCTATAATCAGCAATAAACCTACAGATGACAAATACAAACACCTAAAAGCAACTATAATTGCACGGTTTGCAGAATCACCGACCGCTCGTTTGGAAAGGTTGTCTCATGGGATACAGCTAGGTGACAATCGGCCAAGGCACCTGCTGAACAATTCTGCAGCAAACAAACGCGACCACAGATGAAACTGTGGTAAAAGGTTTTTGGATACAGCGTTTGTCACCGCAAACTCACGCATTGGTAGCTGGTATCGAAGAAGGTCAGCCAAACATATCACTTCAAAGTTTGGCTATAGCAGCAGATGCTGTCACAGAAGCATTGAAATCATCACTAAAAGACTAGCAATTCCATTTGCACTATCAATTCCACTTACAATCTTTCGAGTGACCGCTGTTCTAATATTGAAAAAAGTATTGAAAAACTAAACTCAAGAATTAGTAGATTGGAGCTCAACAGGAATCAGCGCAGCAGTTCGCGATCACGCAGCAGAAGTTTTGCTCGCAGCACATCCGCGACTCCTACTCAGCGTAGCAATAGATTCTCAACCTGCTGGTGCCATCACAGATTTGGTACAGCAGCAACCAAATGCATGCCACCATGCGATTTTGCTGGTTCAAAAAACCAGTAGAACAGGCGGTGAATGCTAGTTTACACCACAGAAGCAACACCGCCAGCGAACAAAATTCATCTGTAAACCCAGTTAAGTATTCTTCCTGTTCTAAAAGACTTTTTGTTGCATATCGCAAAACTCACATTAATTTTTTGATAGATACTGGTACAGATTTGTCGATCTTTCCACTAACCAAATGCACAAGTTCCCCTCCGCCACCGACATTTGCACTTTTTGCTGCAAATAACACAAGAGTAGATACGTATGGTACCAAGCGGTTAGACATCAATTTAGGCTTACGTCGAAACATGCCTTGGGAGTTCATAATTGCGGATACTCAATATGCCATCATCGGCTCCGATTTTCTGAACAATTACCGCTTACTCATAGATATAAGAAACACATGCTTGTCGACGCTGATACTACATTGTACGTACTTGTAAATCAGTTGCAGCACCACAAATTACAACTTTTAACACTGCAGATCCATTCTCACACCTTTTGCAAGAGTTCAAGGACATAACAGTGCTTAATTTACGCCCAGTGTACTGTAATGTATTTAGTTATTTTTGTTTAAGAAAAGGACCTGCCTCGAATTTCTTTGCTGGCGCTTAAAAACGAAACTGGCTCTAAATATTTAATATTTTTTTGTATTGTCAGCCGGCATAAAAATGAACTCAGGCTTTGAATAATTAGGTCAGCTGATTGAAGCTTGTTTAATTACTGATTTTTATTTCGCAAAGTCGGTGTTTATAAAGCTAAATAACGGTATTTTATTTAATCTAAAAAGTGCATAATTCTTAACATAAAAAGTGCGTGAGTGAAAAATAAATTTTAACTTAATGTGTAAGTGCGTAATGCAAATAAATATATAACTAAAATAATAAACATTGAAAGTGCGCGAGTGAAAGAAAGCTAAATATTTACTTAGTGCGAAAGTGCGTAATGAATATAAGTACATATATAACCACGGGTCATTGTGCGTGGTGAATAACAATGTACATAGTCGCGTTCAGTAATCTTTCTTACACAGTTTTGCAAAGACTCGAGTTACAGTGTAAGCAATAAGTTAGAATATAGTGCGTATGTAAAGTAATTGTTAGTTGCTTAATTCGGTGCGCACTACACCCCCATCCTTAAGATAAAAATTATTTGAGAAAAGAAAAATAATTTTTAAAATTATACAATTCAAACTTTCTTATCATAATCTAATATCATAATTATTTATATATATTTGGGTACGCTTGTAATTTCTATCAGTTACGAACCATAGTTTTATCATTTTATTTATATCCGATTTGGATGTGCACTCCCAAGCAAAAAGTTGATCAGACTTCTTGTTAGTAATGTCAGTTGTTTTGTATGAATTTGTGAATGTTTATTTGTAACCATACTTCTTGTTATAGCCAGTATTTTGCTATCATCATTTGCAGGTATAATACTATTTGCGATTAAAAATGTTACTGTGTACGTTTCAAAATCTATTTTAGACATATACTTTCTCAACATGTCACGCCCTATTATGCCATCTGTTAATATTGGCAATTCATTTTCTACTATGTGGAAATTGTGTGTAATTTCCTCCGTTTCAATTGAAAAATATAAATATGATGTGCCTATGCACTCTATACTTTCATTAGTTATACCAGTTATTGTTGAAATATTTCTTGTTTCTATTTTATTTACGCTTCTTTTCTTGCAGATAGAAGTATCTACTCCCGTGTCTATTAGGAATTTCAGACTCTCATTTGTATTTTTGCAATTTAACAAAATAAAATTTGTTAAAAATTATTGTTATTCTGAAAATTGTTGCTTCTGTAATTGTTATTATTTCTGTAATTGTTATTTTGATTGTTGTTTTGAAAATGATTATTATTTCTGTAATTATTATTTGAAAATTTTTGGTTTCTTTTTTTAAAGGTATTTCTATAATTGTTATTATCTCTGTTTGAAAAATGTTGATTATTGTAATTTCTGAAGTTTTATTTAATCTATTATTTTGCTCATTGTAGTTTCTTGAATTATTTCTGTTCTGTATATGTAAAATATTGCTTCTATCTGTCAAAAGATTTTGCTCAATATTCAAGCATCTTTCAGTTGCTTCATTAAAAGATTTTGGCAGATTCGCCTGTAAAATAGTTTGATATTCTGTCCTGACACCTTTTGAAAAAATATTAAGTGCCATAATTTCATTGACCTTATATATTGCATCTTTTGTTTCCTGACTGGGTTTCTCTAAGCTTTGTAGCTCTAAATTGCTTAATTGCTCTGCTGATTCTGTTATTTTTTTTCTAAATTCTGAAATTGTTAGATTGTTCTGTGCTATAGAACTTAACTCATTTAGCATTTGCTGTACTGTTTTTGGATTGGGATAAGATTTCACCAATAAAGATTTTAATTCAATCAATGTCGAAGGTTTGTTCAAACGTCTAAGTATACTTCTCACTTGGGTTGTTAATTTAAAATTGTATACATACTTAATAAAAATGGCCTTATCTTCATCTTTTTTTAAATCATGAAGCAATTCTGCTTTCACTTAGAAATCCTGTAACTCTGCATAAACTCCCTTAAAAACTGGTAGGTTTGTACCTACTACATTTATGTCAAAACTTACATTTTTGGCAAATTATTTTCCTCCTCCCAAACTGATGATAAATCTAAATCAATTTTACGCGCTTTTCGTATAATTAAATTTTTTATGATTTCTATTAATTCATAATAATTTTTATTAAATAGTAATATTAAATCTTTACAATTTTCAAAAGAGTCATATTTAATTGTTTCGTTTTGTAATATTTAAATTTCTTGCAACTTTTCATTTTTATATTCTTCATTATAAATTCGATTTTTACTTTTTCTTAAATTTTTCTTTAATTTTTCAAGAAATATTATGTTTTCTTTAATTATGTCCATAAATTCATGTCATGACATCAAAACATTAAAATTTTCCATTTTTTATTTCACATGAATCACCCTGTGATTTCATAGTGCCAATAAATCATGCATGCCAACATTTAAACATGTGTCTGCAATGATTGATTGCGAATAAGAGTACAAAGAAAAAGTAAAACTAACGTTTCAGTTTAATGAATGAAAAATATAATGGCGGTCGTTAATATTTTCGCGCAGAGTGTAAGAAAAAGAAAACAATTTTTTTTTATAAATCATCAATCGTGGCCAAAGAATATATAAAGGTAATTTAGTGAACGCATTATATATTAATCGTGCGCGTAATTTTCGTTTAGCATATATTCAATAAATATATGCATTTAATTGAATTTTAAGTGTAGTGTTTCGAGCATCAACACAACAAAATATGTAAAGAAAGAATTGTTGTTGTTGTTGGCAAAAATTTTGCCATTAATAGGAGGTGCAACAAGTTGTTATTGTTAGAAATCAACCACCAAATTGAAAAAATATTAACTAAGATTTACTAAAATATGTGCGTGTTAAAAAAAATTCATTATGGAAATAAAATGGATTTACTTCATTTGTTTATTTGTTGATTTACATTAATAATATTAAAAATATAACTTGAAAAAAATTTAAGAAAGTGTTATTAGTTCCTCATAGTTTTACAGTGTTTTGCCGTCGGCTTATTGATTTTTATTGTTTTCTTCCTTTATTTATTGGGAAAAATTTGTTTATAATAATAGTAAATGTAACAATTAAAATTAATAAATTTAAATTGAAAAATTTTCATTAATGTTGTTTTAAAATTAAACAATTTATGGAAGAAAAGTATTTTTCTTTAGTTTTTGTTGCCCTCGTAGTGGCTCTTTAGTTTGAACTCCAGTTCGCCGATGTTTTCCATAGTCCTGGCTGCTTAAATCTGCATATCCATGGTACATATGGTTACGCGTCGATCGTTACAATCAGGTACGTGCTCAGACACATTCTGTTTTGCCGTCGACAAACTCTTATTGCCGAGAGTTGGCAGGATCGCCATGTAATGTATTTAGTTATTTTTGTTTAAAAAAAAGGACCTGCCTCGAATTTCTTTGTCAGCGCTTAAAAACGCCACTGGCTCTAAATATTTAATATTTTTTTTTTGTATTGTCAGCCGGAATAAAAATGCACTCAGGCTTTGAATAATTAGGTCAGCTGATTGAAGCTTGTTTAATTACTGATTTTTATTTCGCAAAGTCGGTGTTTATATAGCTAAATAACGGTATTTTCTTAAATCTAAAAAGTGCATAATTCTATACATAAAAAGTGCGTGAGTGAAAAATAAATATTAACTTAATGTGTAAGTGCGTCATGCAAAATAAATATATAACTAAAATAATAAACATTGAAAGTGCGCGAGTGAAAGAAAGCTAAACATTTACTTAGTGCGAAAGTGCGTAATACATATAAGTATATAACCACGGGTCATTGTGCGTGGTGAATAACAATGTACATAGTCGCGTTCAATAATCTTTCTTACATAGTTTTGCAAAGACTCGAGTTACAGTGTAAGCAATAAGTTTGAATACAGTGAGTATGTGTTAGTTGCTTAATTCGGTGCGCAGTACAACAAAAACATTAGCATTACGCAATGCATTGAGACCAAAGGCCAACCTGTCTTCGCCAGACTGCGTAGATAACCACCGGACAAATTCAAAGCAGCAAAGGAGGAGTTTGTGTACCTGCCTAACATAGGCGTTTGCAGACCATCAAAAAGTCGCTACTCATCGCCTCTTCATATGGTCCGAAAAGCAAATGGTGCTTGGCGCCCATGCGGTGACTATCGCGCACTTAATGCTCGACAGTGCCGGATAGATACCAGTTGCCGCACCTGCAAGATTTCGTCCATATCCTTCATGGAAGAAAAAAAATTTTCTGTCATCGACTTAAATAGGGCATACCATCAAATCCCTATTGATGACGGGGGTATACCAAAAACGGCAATTACGACTCCTTTCGGCCTGTTCGAATTTTCACTGATGACATTTGGCTTGCACAATGCTGCACAAACAGTTCAGCGTTACATGCACAGTGCGCTATGTGGACTTGATTTTGTTTTTTCATGCTTGGACGATATATTTATTGCTTCGGAAAGCGTAAGCCAACATGAAATCCACATTCGAAAAGTTTTTGAACGCCTGCGCTAGTTTCATCTTAGCATCAACCCAATTAAGTGCAATTTTGGTAAGTCATCTGTTAGATTCCTTGGCCATGAAGTGAGCAACGAAGGGATTAGACCTTTATCAGACAAGGTTGAAGCCATAAAAATTTTTCCACTGCCTAAGGAAGCGAATGGACTCAAACGGTTTTTGGCCAAGATCAATTTCTACCGTCGCTTTCTTCCCAATGCCGTTCACCATCAGCAGCCTCTTAATGCGCTTATTAAAGGGAATAAGAAAAATGATCGCACCCCAATACACTGCAACGACGATGCAATTATTTTGTTCAACAAATGCAAAGATGACTTGTGCAACGCAGAATTGTTATCGTACCCAGCACCAGATGCAGCGTTATCTCTTAGTACAGGTGCTAGCGACACGGTATAGCACTTACGACCGCGAGCTCACAGCAATATTCTTATCCATAAAGCATTTTCGTTACCTTTTGGAAAGCAAAAGTTTCACCATCTGCGCGGACCATAAACCGCTGACTTACGCGTTTGCACAAAATCTGATAAAGCATCAATACGTCAAACCCGTCAGCTGGATTTTAAAGCACAATTTTCTACAGATATCCATATTCTTGGTGCTTTGAATATTACTGCGGATACATTGTCTCGTATAGATGCTATTAATGCGGAGCAGATCAATTCCCCAGAACTCGCCCAATATCAATCCAGTTGTCCAGAGCTTCAACATTTTTTAAATACCAACGACTCTTCTCTGCAGCTTAAAAAAAAATCAACATGCCTAACAGGAACACCACATTATACTGCGATTTATCTCAAGAAACTTTACGTCCATTTGTTCCCTCTCAATGCAGGCAACATATCATAGCTGCACGGAATAACACATTCAGGGACTCGAGCAACTACAAAGTTAATAAAGCAACGGTACGTGTGGCCACGTATAGCTCAATTCGTTAAGCATTGTCTAAGGTGTCAGAAGGCAAAGGTAACTCGATATAATAAATCTTATTTTAATTTTTTCCAAATTCCTACGCAGAGGTTCGAGCATATTAACGTCGACCTAATAGGCCCACTTCCTCAGTGTGGCGATAAGCGATATTGCTTAACCATTATCGACAGTTATACCAGGTGGCCGGAAGCAATTCCATTGGTCGACATATCAGCAAACACTGTTCGAGACCGGTTTTTTTATAGTGTCGAATAGTTGCATACCCTAAATCCTAGCATGTCCAAACATTTCCGGTTGTAATGATTTTTTTTTTAAATTTAGAAATATGAGCCGACATCTCTTTTACACATATTACGGCTTACACGAATTTTGCGAACGAAAGAACTGTAGTTCATTCTGTAACTATTGCGACAAATAATCACATTTTCTGTCGTCATTCCAAAATACTCACTTGGACGAAAACCAGTGTTTCTGTAACTGATAAGCGAGCAGGATAAAAAAGATTCATGAGGTTCATCTATACACAATAAATAAAAAAAAACAAATATAAATATTTATGGTTTTCACAAGCTCACGCATTGTCGTATTGCGTTTTCATAAAAAAATAATAATATTAAATAATTATAATAAAACTAATTATTAAATTTTGTCTCACAAAATAAAAACAAGCTTTAATAGTAGAGATACTACTTATAAAATGTACACGGTAATAACAATTTCGTTACAAGAATAGCACTAGTGAAATACGACAAGCAGCAACATACCAAACGCAGTCTTATTGTCGTAAATTAGTTTTATGTGGACAACATAATAAATATGGCGGAAATGTACATTAAGCCGTTTCGAAAAAAAAGTTTGCAGTGTTACCGCCTTATATAAACTTTTATGTCGAGAAAATTACGGGCGTGCAAAAAATTCTTTGTGGGCGTAGCAAAAACAGCCGAATCGGTTTTTTGCCTATAACTCGGTTATTTATAGTCCGATTATTAAGTATTATATATCGTTAGGAAGGTCATAGCAAGGGCTATATTTATAAAATCTTTGAACTGTGACGTCACCTTATACAAGTTCTCAACATCATAAAATAAAATACCCCACCAATCATAATTTTTTCTGATGCAGAATTTAAGCCAGTGAAAAATTATTATAGCGATAAAAAAATAAACTATTATTACTAAACAAAAAAGTTATCTTGGTTTTAAGTTTCAGTACATGTGAACACCAAGACGGCAAAAACGAAAAGTGTATGGTGTAGCAGAAAGCAACAACAACAAGAACTGGTTTTCCAACAACATACACGAAGAAAAAATACAACAATCGGAAACTTTTCAGTCGATGATCGAATTTTGACAGTTGGTATAGCAATTTATATATACCAATAGGGCTACTATAAATTTTGACAATCGAAACCGAATTTTTGACACACTCAAAAATAAAGAAAAAAAAACACGTCAATTTCCGCTACATATTTAATTCGAATGCTTGTACGTGCAACTTATTTCGTAAACTTGTTATATTGTAAACTTAAAAAGTAACAAAATAATAAAAAAAAAGAAACTGCTTGAGTTTGTGTGTGCGTGTGTGTGGGCCAACGATCTCCCGGTGCATCAGCAAGTGCAGCAAAGTTAAATTGGCCTTCTTTGCTGACGCAAGTCCTCCAAGTGCCACCAGCAGCACAAGCAAGTGCAGTGCAAAATGTCTTGCTAGCCAACATCCTCCAAGTGCCATCACCAGTAGCACAAGCAAATGAAGCGCAGATTTTCCGCTTTCAATTTATTTAATTCACGCCGAAGTATAATGGCAGAAATTTGACCTTGCGCTTGAGACATGCTGAAATGGTGCTTCTGAAATATTGGAGAGTTGACCAATCAATTGAATTGTGCTGCACTTGTTGGTGCTGCTAGTGGCAACTCTTGGAGAACGTTGGCAATCAAAAGAATCAGGAAGTTTGCGCTGCACTTGCTTGTGCTGCTGGTGATGGCACTTGGAGGATGTTGGCTAGCAAGAAATTTTGCACTGCACTTGCTTGTGCTGCTGGTGGTGGCACTTGGAGGACGTTCGCCAGCAAAGAAGGCCAATTTAACTTTGCTGCAATTGCTGATGCACCGGGAGATCGTTGGCTCACACACACCACACACGAACTCAAGCACTTTCGTTTTTTTATATTATTATTTTGTTAATTTTTTAAGTTTTTTAAGTTTACAATATTACAAGTTTACGAAATAAGTTGGAAGTACAAGCACTCACAAATATGTCACAAATTGAATAAAATGCAAATTAAATAAAATATTTGCGCTAAAGCACGACCGAAATGTGAAACGTCAAATTTTGTAACTGACAAAATTTCATCGTCCATTTGACACAGCAAAAAATACATTTATTTCAACACACAAATTTTATTCAACTTGATATTTTCTGAATTAAGATTGTGAGCTTTAGATCAAGTGAGTTTTCAAGAAGGCAACAACAACAACAACAACTCTGTATAGAGTCAATCACTTAGCTGACTAGACAGTCTGTTTCGGAAATCGCTACATATTCCTCTTCAGTAGTCTTTGAGTGATTAAGCTGTGATCAACTCACTGTTTAAACTAGCATATGAATGTACAGATCCTCTAATTCATTCTTATGAATTGTATGGCTGCTAATCATATGACACTTCAAAGCAGTAGGCCATTTTAGATCACCGCCGTCAACTCTATCAAGGGTTGCCATCTGTTCTAGTTGCTTCTTCATTTATTTCAATATTCATTGGTGTTCGATTGTTTGTCGAAATGCACCATAGAAATGAAACGAGTTTTTGCTTCGCCAGAAGCTAGTGTTCTAACTGAAAGGTGGCTATTTTCACAACCAAATGTTCAATTACACATGACTTTGACCGAAAAATCGATCAATTATTAGATTATTTTAATTAATTTGACATTAATTAAACTTATTTGGCCGTGCTCTGCCATAGTTAAGTTAATTAGTTTTTATGATCTATTGAATAATTACATGAATTAAGATTGTGAGCTTTAGATCAAGTGAGTTTTCAAGAAGGCAACAACAACAACAACAACTCTGTATAGAGTCAATCACTTAGCTGACTAGACAGTCTGTTTCGGAAATCGCTACATATTCCTCTTCAGTAGTCTTCGAGTGATTAAGCTGTGATCAACTCACTGTTTAAACTAGCATATGAATGTACAGATCCTCTAATTCATTCTTATGAATTGTATGGCTGCTAATCATATGACACTTCAAAGCAGTAGGCCATTTTAGATCACCGCCGTCAACTCTATCAAGGGTTGCCATCTGTTCTAGTTGCTTCTTCATTTATTTCAATATTTTCGATATTTTCTATCCTACCACGACTGAAAAGTTTCCTTTTGACACACACCCTTAATGCACTAAATATTACAATGTGATGTTATGTGGTGTCTGTATATCACATACACAAGACACACATACACCACTTACACAACAAAATCATTTTTTTAAAAAAATTGAGTCTAACCCATTACGATTAACCCTCGTACGATTTTTCGTACACCAACTATGACATCGAATTAAAAATATTTAATAATATACAGTCGAATTTTCATAATAATAATAATAAACTGGCCATTTCAGCCCTTAGAAGGACTTTGACCTAGCTTCTATTGATCAATTTGTGTTGTGCGTGTTATTAAATGTTTGATCACAAAAGACCGAGAACTGGACCTACGTTTTTTATGCCGACTCCGAACGGCTTATGTTCTCAAAAAGCTTTACATGGAAATTTTTACTCTCTGAGGTTTGCCATTGTTTGTCAGAGGTGACGACCGAACAGAAAAATTAATTCAATTGAAAAAACTTTTGTCTGAGCTGGAATTGAACCCGGGCTACCGCGGTTCTTTAGCTTGGCCCCTAACGCACTCTACCCACTAGGCTACGGTCGAATTTTCATAGGCACAAATAGGTTGTTCATTTGTGTGTAAATGAAGTTGGAGCCAATCCTCCCTTCCCCCCTCTATTTTTAGGGCGCATGCAAAAAAACACTTACAAACAAACCATTTTGAAAATTTATTAAAAATAGCAAATAATTAAATTGATCTTAAAAAACATTAAGGCCAAGTACAGGATAGACTACAGTACGCGAAACACATGTTACCTAGTTTGTCATGGTGTAACCTGATGCCGCCAGCTGTGGTCAAAAATGGTGTACGAAAAATCGTACAGTGGTCGCCGACGCACATTCTATGTTTTTGACACTTCGCGCCATTTTTGTGCATGAAAGTTCGTAGTGACGCCACTTCAAAGTTCTCTGTCAGTGTTTGTGCTTGCAAAATATTTGGTTTACTGTAATTTTTTCATCAGAAATATAATTTTTATTATTTTCATACAGAATAAAGTGAATAATGTTACATTTTTGTTAAAAAGAGTCGGCATCAGTATTTCAAAGCCCATGAGCTAGAAGCAATCATCGATGGATGGTCGTCGGTTGAGGAAGAAATAAGAAAAATTGTGCTGTGCCCACCGATCAAGGTGGATGGACTTTACCGATGATAAAGACATCAATGATGTAGTTATGCCAAATATACCATCGCATCGTACGCGTGCTATGCCGGAATCAAATGTTTTTGAGCCGCAGCCCAGCACATCCACTGAATCGTCAAAACCAAAATACACAGGCAGAAAGAGATCCACATCGCTTTCGAACTAGAGCCGGTTGCCACGAATTATAAGCTGTTGGCTGATTTCGGTGTTCCCAAATGGAAAAAACAAACAGCCGAATCATGCACCGATTGAACGAGAGGTTATTAAAATTGTAGCAAAATTGGCTTGCAATTGTTCGGGCCGTTCTTTGATGACGCCGTATTTGATTTAATGGTGACTGAAACTAATAGGTAAACAAAGGAAATCGATAAACTTATATAATTATTTAGATGTATGTCATGATTGCATGTATTATAATCAGGATAATCGATCGGAAGAGCTTTGCACAATACCTCAAATGAAACGCTTCATTGGTATTTTGTTGATGTCGGGGTATAGTACGGCGCCACACATTGCCAACTATTGGAGCCGTGAGTCACTTTGGGAAGACCAATCGTGCGAAATGTCTTTTCGCCGGAAGAAGTTTCAAAAAATCAAACAATATTTCAATTCAGCGGACAACTATACGTTTGACAATTTCAACAAGCAAATAGTGCCGAATTTGTTCGCTACTGGGACGGTTCGCGTCAATCGGTTGGCCGGTGCTTCTCTGATGACTGGTGTGAAAAATTTGCCTCGAGGTGCAATCGATTACACATTCGACAAAACAAATGATATCCTCATTGCACGCTGGAACGATAACAAGGAAGTCACGATTGCAACTAATCACCTATGCATTGAGCCTTTGACCATCAATACATGCCATTGGTAATCGCTCAGTATAATTACCATATGGGAGGTGTAGGCCTTCACGATAATGCTGTCTTCAACTATCGGGTGGCCATTCGTAGCAAGAAGTGGTGGTGGACTCTATTTGCATCGGGTCTGAACAGTTCATTGGTGAACGCATGGAAAATGCAATGTGTCATCGCCAAACACAAGAAAATCAAACCAATGTCACAAAAAGATTTTAAAGTAGCCGAGACCAGGGTAAACATTTACGTTGAATATGCCACAAAATTCCCTGCAGTGTAAGACTAGTCAGCATTAAAACATGAGTAGTATTTATACTAGTCAAAACAAACTAGTTTATATTTTGCCACGATTTACAAAAGTAGTTTAAACCCAACTAGTTTTTGTCAGGTCACATTAAACCAGTTGTAAAACTAGCCAAAATCAAACTATACTACATATTATCAAAATCAACCAGTTCCAAAACCAGTTGGAGCTGAGTGCCCCATTGGAACAAACTAATAATAAACAAATTAAAACATATAAAAACTAATTTAAAAACATGTAGTTGATAAACTATCTTGAATTATATTAATGCGACATATACTCTCATTTTTAAATGTTTTTATTGCAACTTTGTAGTAGATTAGAACTTAGTTTATATATACCATAAACATGGTATTTCATCAAATAGCTTTAACTTTAGCCTTTAGCTAATATTTTTTTGTAAAAATATATGTTCTTTGAACCTATGAACTATTGAAAAAATATGAACCTATGAACTAATTTTAATTCGATAATTACTATATTGGTTAAAAACTAGTCACAACCCAACTAGAATTTTACTTTACATAAAAAATGAGTTGTTAACTAGTTAAAACCTTATCTATAGTAAGACAATTGTCTTTTCCAATGACATCACCACGTAAAAAATACCAGTCGGTTCTATGAGAATAGGACATAAATCGAACTAGTTGTTGGATATTTCCAACTAGTTGTTGACTGGTATAAATCTAGTTGATTACACTGCAGGGTTACCATTTACATCTGCTGTAAATGCAACGTTAACATCCACGCTGTGTTTCACAAAATACGTACACCCAAAAAAATCCTGCAGTAAAAACAAATAAAAATGTATTTAAAACAAATGTAAGTTAGTAGCTCACCGTCCAAATAAAAATGTAATTATTTTTACTAATTTCAATTATTTACTCTTACTACATTATTTTTAAGTACAGAGAATAAATACATTTACATTAAAATTAAATGTTTTTAATTTATTAATTAAAAAAACTGCAAAACGTTTTCTGCCATAGTTTTACTAACACTGTAGTAAATTTTACTACACATGTATTTAATCGAAATGCTGAATATGAAATTTTTTATGCAGTAATTTAGACTTATTTTTACTACACATGTAGAAATTATTACTACATATAGTAATTTTTACTACATGTACACCAAAAAATAAATACTGTATGTTTTAATAAAACATTGTTGTTTTTCCATTTTTTTATTTTTATAATGAACATATGAACACAATAAACATACGAAAATTAGTTATAATTGTAAACGCATGGCGTTGACATCAGTGGAAATATTGTCAAGTTCTTCTAGGGTAGTAAATTCGACAGCGTTACCGTATGCAGAACGTAACTTTGGGACGTTTTTTTATAACATTAAAATGAATTTAAAGTTCAGGGTTTCTGTCATATTAATATTTTATATAGTAACCAATGTGGGGTGAACGTGAAGCACATATATGCAGTGCTAAGCGCCAATGTAACATAGCTACTCTGGTCTCGTTATGTTCTTCAACAAAAGTGGAATCTGTGGAAACTAGTCACTTTTATATTTGAAATATTACTTTATCGCTAAAAGGAGGCTTATTTACCAATCAGCTCATGTGCCTCTGCAATTTGAAAAGCTGGATATTCCAGATGAGTCTTCAAATAATCAAATATTTTATGAGCTCCCTTAAGACAAGATGTGCGTAATGCCTTGTCACCATATCGACTTTTGGCATAAGGATTTGCGCCGTAAGCAAGCAGCAATTTTGCAGTTGCGATTTTTTTGCTGCTGCCGCCTTTTCTTCTGATTACAATTTTAAAACGAAAAAATACAAAGTAAAAAACAAAGATTGCTTTTATTTTAAAAAAGTAAAGTATTTTTGTATTAAAAAAAAATACATTTCAAGAAGTATACTTAACACAGTTCTTCATCACGAAACTTTGAAAATTATTTTAATTTAAATAACTATAATTGCTATCAAATACATATTATGAAGTTTATTTTAATGTAGATATTCTTTATTTAAATAAATGTATGTAAACAACTACTTACTACATGCAACTTCTTCCTGTAGTATTAATTATTTAAATGTAAATTCAGTAAAAATATACTGAAGAACTACATGTGTATTTAAAAATAAATAGAACTACATATATATAAAGTAAATACACATTGTGTAGTAAATTTCACTACAGTATTTTTTTGAGTGTAGGTCACAGATAGATTTAATTTGATATTTTATTTCTGTTAACCTTTTCAAAACATTATCCAATAAAAATAACAGCATATTTGATGAAAATGTTTTTATCTTCAATGTCCCCCTTCAAATAGGAACTTTTCCTAAAGTACATAGATTGTACCACTGTACGAAAAAACTTGCAGTTGGTAACTTTTGAGGGGGTGGGGATGGGGGGTTGAAATTTTGTTTTTGCAGTTAGGGGATCAATTGAAGTTATCCCTGCAAAGGGCAACAAAATCGGCTCGCGGGATCGGGTAGGGTTATAAAATGGGTTAAAAATATAATTTTTATGTTTGTCAAATTTTATTAATCAAAAATATTTTGTTCAAAAAGATTATTATAAAAAATATATTCAACAAAATAATTCATGCAAAATAATTTAAAGACAATAAAATCATTGTTATAAAAATAAAAAGTTTACAAAAATACAAAAAAGACCGGGACCACCACCTTCAATTGGCGATCCTGCCAGGAGCGTAACCGCAAAAATTTTGAAATTTTCAATAAATAAACCAGCAATTTCAATTGGTGACAGAGACATTGCTGAAATCATAATCATAAATTACACCGCAACATTAGTCGCCACAACCTTAAATTTAAATACGGCGCTATCTGCAAAACAATCCGCAGCGTTTATAAACACACGCCAACAGAACAGTTACTGCCGACCTACAACAGCAGCGGCAACAACTACAATAGTAACAGCAACATCACCAAAATTTTACAACAACAGCAGAGGACACAGTCACTGCTGTACAACAACAACAACAACAACAGTCAAAAGCGCTCCAACAACAACCAAATCGCAGCAGACACGTACAACAAAGGTACCTCCATGACATCGGCACTACATCAATACGACTAGCGGCAAATACAACAACAAAAATCTTTTAAAATTTGTATTAAATTTTGTAAAAATTTATTTTAATCCTTTGCTTATCACGAGGCTATCTTTTTACACGGTAGTAAAACGATTGGGTAGTAAGAAACCAATCGTTTTATTCCGTAGGCACTCCACTGAACATAAAAAAAACAGATAGGAATACAAATAGAAACACAAATTATATAGGTACATTTATAGGAACACTAAATTAAATTATTATTATACTATTATTATATATTATAAACAATAATGAGTATTAAGCATACACCCTTCTCACTCACACCTCAACCCTCTCATCACGGAGATGGGCACACGACAAATAGGCTAATCGATTTAGAGTCTGATCTAATCAACCCATTCGAAAGGTCCGAACGTACCGAGATTCACGCGACATCGGTAAAACTACCCCAGTTTTGAACAAATTCTCCAGAAGCATGGTTTATACACGTCGAAATTCAATTTCAGTCAAAATCCATTACGGTGGATAAAACAAAATACGAGTACCTGGTTACAGCACTGCCACAAGAGGTAATCATAACGGTACTCGATTTTATACAGAAACCTTCAAACAATCAGTACGAAGACCTGAAGAAGATACTGATTGAACGTCACTCTCTTAGCGAAAATAAACGTATTGACAAAATATTGACCGACACAGAGATGGGAGATAGAAAACTTTCCCAATAGTTTAGGTCACTATTGATACTTTTTCTTCAAAAACTATGACTCAGGAAACTTCTAAAAGCACTCAACATAGCTTTAACCGGGTCGGGTCATACAGAGTAAGAGAAGCTTTTGAAAATGGCTGACGAAATATGGGAAGTGATGAATGAAAATTACGTTTCAGTTTTACAAACAAGCCAAAGTTCCAATGTCAATGAATTAGGAAGTATGGTACAAAAGTTAACGTTATCTACCACAAATATATTAACCACTTGTAATTAATTGTCTATAGAAGTTGAGGCCCTCAAGTCACAAAGTAATTTCCGATCACGGTCACCAGCGAGACATAGGTCAAACTCAAGACAAACATCATGGACACGTAGGACACGTAGATGTGAACAACTATGTGCATATGTTCAAAACGACAACACAATACAACCCAACACTTTAAAAGGTTAAGGGCCACTTTCTCAATGTCCGGTTAGTCTAGCTCTTAACCAGGACTTAGCTAACCATACGATAGCTAAAAAAATAATTTTGATTTCACCAGGTGCTGGTTAAGCAACTGTCGGTTAGATGACTAATTGTGAATTTTTGAATTGTGAATACGTAAAAACATCATATCAGCTGTCTCGTTTTTACAAATTTTTTGATTTTGTGCTGCCACCTAATTATATTTCTTTTTAATAGTTTTAAACGTAATTTATCAGTGTTAAGGGATCGCTTATTTCGAATCTAAAGTCAGAATTTTAAAATTCAAGATGGCGGATAGGGTTGCCACCTTAATTTTTTTTAGTTTTATAAATTCGGGGCCGGCAAAAAAAATGGTACACCAAATATGAGTCGCTGAATCCGAATCCGTTGTCAGAATTTCAAAATTATAAAATTTTTTAATAATAGGGTTGCCACCTAATTATATGTCTTTTCAATAGTTTTAAACGTCATTTATCAGTGTTAAGGGGTCGCTGATTTTGAATCTAAAGTCCGAATTTTAAAATTCAAGATGGTGGATAGGGTTGCCACCTTAATTTTTTTTAGTTTTATAAATTCGGGGCCGGCAAAAAAAATGATACACCAAATATGGGTCGCTGAATCCGAATCCGTTGTCAGAATTTCAAAATTATAAAATTTTGAAATAATAGTGTTGCCACCTAATTATATGTCTTTTCAGTAGTTTTAAACGTCATTTATCAGTGTTAAGGGGTTGATGATTCCGAATTTAAGGTCAGAATTTAAAACTTCAAGATGGTGGATAGGGTTGCCACCTTAATTTTTTGTAGTGTTATGAATTCGGGGCTGGCAAAAAAAAAATGGTACACCAAAAATGGGTCGCTGAATCCGAATCCGTCGTCAGAATTTCAAAATTATAAAATTTTGAAATAATAGGGTTGCCACCTAATTATATGTCTTTTCAGTAGTTTTAAACGTCATTTATCAGTGTTAAGGGGTTGCTGATTCCGAATTTAAGGTCAGAATTTTAAACTTCAAGATGGTGGATAGGGTTGCCACCTTAATTTTTTTTAGTTTTATAAATTCGGTGCTGGCAAAGTTTAAAATTCTGACTTTATAAATGACACTAATAAATGTCGTTTAAAACTCGTGAAAATATATATTACTAGGTGGCAACCCTATTACAAAATTTTATAATTTTGAAATTCTGACGACGGATTCGGATTCAGCGACCCATTTTTGATGACCAATTTTTTATTGCCAGCCCCGAATTCATGAAAATGCAAAAAATTAAGGTGGCAGCCCTATCCACCATCTTGAATTTTAAAATTCTGACCTTAAATTCGGAATCAGCAACCCCTTAACACTGATAAATGACGTTTAAAACTACTGAAAAGACATATAATTAGGTGGCAACCCTATTATTTCAAAATTTTATAATTTTGAAATTCTGACAACGGATTCGGATTCAGCGACCCATATTTGGTGTATCATTTTTTTTTTG
Source organism: Dichetophora obliterata (assembly GCA_963920525.1). Taxonomy (NCBI): domain Eukaryota; kingdom Metazoa; phylum Arthropoda; class Insecta; order Diptera; family Sciomyzidae; genus Dichetophora; species Dichetophora obliterata. The sequence goes on along the minus strand of OY986438.1, from coordinate 68,285,049 downwards.
CCGGCCCCGAATTTATAAAACTAAAAAAAATTAAGGTGGCAACCCTATCCACCATCTTGAATTTCAAAATTCGGACTTTAGATTCAAAATCAGCGACCCCTTAACACTGATAAATGATGTTTAAAACTCTTAAAAATACATATTATTAGGTGGCAATACTGTGGTAAAAATTTATGTGGCAACCCTAACCTCCATCTTAAATTTTAAAACTGTGACATTATATTCGAAATCAAATCCGTTGTCAGAATTTCAAAATTACAAGAATTCGCAAAAATAAAAAAAAATCTAGCTGGCAACTCTATCTGTCATCTTAAATTTTAAAGTTTGACAGCATCTTCGAAATCATTTACCCTAAAATGGCGCTAACCGAAACCACAACTTGCCGTTAACTTAATCAGCACTTAACTGACAGTTCAACCTTAACCGAACATTGAGAAAGGACTTTTTTTCTAAGTGCTGGTTAAAGTTCTGATTAGTGCTTAACCGGACATTGAAAAAGCGGCCCTAAAAGGTTTAAAAAAAACCGAAATGCCCAATAATTAGATTCGGTTTTGCATACCCTACTAAGAATGAATCAAAGGAACGATTGGAACTATGTCCGTCTGTGAACATAGTTATGTGAGCTATGCAGGTTCGGAACGACCCATCTCTAAATCAACTATTATCCTAGGTTAAGTTTAAGGGGTCAAATAATATTATATCAAAATGTTTCTATTCAACTTTGTAACAAATGGACTGCGAAAAACCATGGGGGAAATAAAGAAATTGTCTCACATTTATTTCTTATAAACTTACAAAACTTTAGGGGTGAAGTGTTAGTTATAATGATACATTGTATTAAATTTATAATTGCTTATCTATACAGGCAAAAGATCGAAATCGTCTGTAACATGGACCATGGGTACGTGTAAGTCCTCAGTTCTTGCTTGGTTGTTATATCCACAAAGTTCACGTTGTTTCAAAGCTATTTCCCAATCCATTAGTTGAACTGCTCTTAGACTTTCAGCTTCATTATGATGCCTGAGGACCATCGCATCCTAAAATAAATTATTTTAATTAGTTATCTTTATAATAATATAGGCATTTAAAAATACACTTAGAAAATACTGATATGTATAAGACTGCATTTAATTTTATGTTATTTTGTAATTATATTGTCTTGAAAATATTTTTAAAAAATTTTAAGTCAATAGTAAAAATTATTTATAAGCTCAACGACCGATCTTTTGCTTTAGTTTTAACTACTTTCAAAATTTTAATCGCTTTTTTCTCTAAAGATAACTTCAGAACAAATCCAAAGATCGTATTTTACACAATTGGTTAGCAAATTGTTAAATGATAGAAAGACAATAATTGTTATAATCTAGAATGGCTTTATTTTTAAATTTTAAAATCAGTACTATTCAGTAAAGCGTATCAAACTCAATACATTTGTTTAGCAACTAAGAATGGTCGAAAGAAAGTAATTTTAATAATCTTCATACCCCACACGTAGAGCGTAAAAGGTATGTTAACTTTGTCACTCCGTAATCTTAGAGCTATCGTAATGAAATTCGATCTTTAAGCTTCTATCTTAATGAAGATTTAGTCAGAAAATGGGCCAAATTGGATAAAAACCACGCGTACTTCCCATACAAACAAACTTTTCAGAACGGTAAAATCTCTAAACAATTCACAAAAATTAATATATTAATCGGAAATTTTGCACATTAACTTCAATATTAAATAAATATAAAGCTGTAAATGCATTGTATTATGAAAATTTATGTACGTATTCAGCTTATTTGTTTTTCGACCTTTTTGAAGTTAGTTATATTTTCTAATGTGCTCTAGGTCCAAAATATTAAAAATTAAGAACTTTCATAGTTTTAATTTTTAATTTTAATTTCAAATATTTTAATTGCCGTCGGCAATCATCATCAAGGAAAACTGAAAAACACATACAATAATTGTTAATAATTCTTCTCACTTAAACAAAACTATTAAAGTTTTGAATTTTTAATATTTTGGACCTTGAGCGCATTAGAAAATAAAATTAATTTATGAATTTTTTAAAGAATGTTAGAAAAATATAATTTGTTTTTTAACATTTAAATTTTTGGTCCTGGTAGACCATCCTGTGGAAATGACCAAATCACCCGCTTACAATACCGCGCCAGAGTAGGGTGCGGTGGGGTGAAGCGTTTCGCTTTTTTGTTGGAGGCTCACGCACCTCCAAAAATTATCATTTTTGTATGGTTTTTGGCTTAAATCGCAAGAATGAAAATTGATCTTACTTTATATGAGCTCGTATTTTAACATTTTCGATTTCGGCAAAAAATTATGGAGATACTTCGAAAATGTTCATTATCCGATTTTTTAAAATGGTGAGGTGAAGCGTTTCACCAAAAGAATCTTTCCATTTTCATGTATAAACATCAACATAAATAGGTTTAATGGCCTCGGACAGGCTCTTAAGTCAGCAAGAAACTAAAAAGCTGAATAAAAGTAATCGAATCCACATTTATTCTTCATCGCTAATATCTAGAAATAATTTTTCTGTTCGGCCGTCACCTCTCTGCAGATAATGGCAAACCTCAGAGAGTAAAAATTGCCATGTAAAGCTTCTTGCGAACAGAAGCCGTTCGGAGTCGGCATAAAACACGTAGGTTCAGTTCTCGGTCATTTGTGATCAAACATTTAATAACACGCACAACACAAATGATCAATAGAAGCTAGGTCAAAGTGCTTCCAAGGGCTGAAATGGCCAGTTTATTATGTTTTATAGTTGGCATAAAGCATGATAAATTCACTCCATCAGAAACTTTTAAAAAAAAATTGTTACCACTATTTTGGAAGAGAAACACAATGTACGTCTGAACGCTTCGCTGTATCAATGAAATTGATATGCCCAATCAAATGAAAGAAGATGTTTGTTATGATTGTTGTTGTTATATGATTAGATTGTATGATTACTTCTTGATGATCTTTATGATGAAGCATCGTCAAAATTATGTTTGTGCACACTCGTAATGCCTTTTAATATTCCCTAGTTCACATCCCATGAGAGGTTTTTCGCATAAGAGACATTTGGAAATGTTACTTATTTTGTCATAGATGACCAGAGATTTTTTGTCTATTTTTGATACTCTTCCTATCACTGAAAATCAGGAAGTGAAGAACGTTTTAATACGTATGCTTTCAAAAACACTGGTCTGCAAAAGTATAAAGGCACTATTACGATAACTGGGGCGCCGCGATTAGAAAGTGTTGTTCTTTTCATAACAAAATAAAAATGTTTGTTCGAACAAAAAATCGATACCTCAACTAGTTATCTATGATTAACATTTTGTTGCTTGGTACAAGATCTGTTCAATAAAATAACTATATCGTTACCATTATCTCATAGATTTAAAAGATTGATCTATTGATTGAAATTGATATTGATTAATTGAAAGATTAAATGATAATCAAATTAAAAAATTGATAACTCGAAAACAAATCGATGCATCGATTTTTCTTTCGGCCATTCCTATTTTTATTAAAAGAACTTCATGAATCCATTGTCAAATCGCGGCTCACCAGTTATCGTATTCTCCCCAGTATAACTGATAAATTGGCAGTTTCGCGATCGGCACTTTCATTTTTTTAGATAACAATTTTATTTTGTGACTTTTTCATTTGATCAAAATGAAAATTTCTGAAAATATAATAAATGAATACAATTCAAAATGTTTTTTTATAACAAGTGTTTTATAGACAAGTGTAAGTATTTTCAATAATTGCTAAAATGATATAATACGTTATTAATGATAAATCAAGGTAAGTTAAATTTAAGTTAAGATAAAAATCAACGTCAGGAGAGGTAAGTATTAATATAACTAAAGGTAAGTATCAATGTAACGAAAAGGTAAGTATTAATGTAACAGAAGGTAAAATAGAATGTAGAGATTTACTCTATGTGGTGATGTAACAGAACACCACACATACATAACTAAAAAGAATCCTCGCTAGACGATGTGGATGCTGATAGTCGGAACATAACTTTTCTTAGGAAACGAACGTTCCTGAATTTTTCTTTGAACGATTAATTTTTATGAAAAATTAAAAACTTAAAAAAATAATAAAAAAATTCGATCGAATAAATTTGAAACTGACAAATTTTTTAGAGATTAAAAATACGACGCCAGAAGAGAGTTCCCCATTCGTACGTGATAATTTGCGAGAACAATTTTATATGAGGAGAACGATAATTGAGAACAATCGTATTTCAAACGTTCTCCGTACCCTGCTAAAAATATATGTTACAAAAAAAAACATTTTTTTATTTAAAGTGATGATAAATTAATATGGAAATGAAATTTTTAGTATATAAGTTAACGCAAATAACATTTAAAACGTAAATCCAAGCAAAAAACTGATGACACCATGTCTGCGAATGCACGCGCAACCGTTGCAGCACAGCAATCGAAGGAAAGCGACGCATCAACAAATTAATAAAGAGAACAAACAAGAAAAACAACAAAAATAACAAAGGAAACAGGCAGCAGAAAAGTTTTAGTTAAGATATCAAAATTATTGTTAGTTCAGTTCTTAAGCGTAATTCAATAAATAAAGCCCCGTCAGCGATTAAAAAAATGTTTTTATAAATACAAATAATGAAGAAAAATAACTGGCGCCCAACGTTCTTGTAGTGAAAAGTGATAAGTCGAACCAAGTTTAAGTCGTCCTAAAGTAGCACGCCGCTATTCGCAAAAAAGTTCACCTCATCAACTACAGCCGAACCAAGTTTAAGTCAACCTCAAGAAGCTTACTACTGTTGTGTGTACAACCAAAAAGCAAATAAAAACAAACAAATAAGTAGGTAGGCTATGCCGGTTCTGGGCCACTTCCGGTAAAAAATAAGCGCCATCTAGCGGTGGTTGACGAAAAACCATTGCATACTTCTGGGGGAACGCTTGTTTGACAGCGTTGACGAAAAAAAAAACATTGCATGCTTCTGGGGGAATGCTTGTTTGACAGCGTTGACGAAAAAAAACATTGCATGCTACTGGGGGAATGCTTGTTTGACAGCGTTGATGATCAACGATTTAAATTTTTCGTGGTGGCTGCGGAGGCGGAGGCAGCACCATCTAGCGTTTAGGTGAGGCGGAGACAGCGCCACCAGAAGTAATGCGTGTATGAGGTTTGTGTCTTGGCTTTCCACAACTTGAAAAAACAACCGCCAGATCTCTGCATGAATTAACCCATTTTAATAAATTTAATATGAGTTGGCTGACTAATGTAAAAACAAAGTATGAAAGCAGCAAAATAAATTAAGCTAACGATTGAAAGCGATATCATAACCATGACCATACGCAACTATGCTGATATAAATAAAACAAAACGAGTTGATTTATATATGAATCATTATTGTTCTTTTATTGATTTGCTATAATTAAATAATTCTTATGATTTCCTTTGTTAGAGGAGTGTATTCAATTAAACGATCATGGATTACCAAACAGTAAGCTGACGTTTTGTCTGGAATCGGTTTGTTTGCTTCGGTGTAAAACTCAATTCGTACATCAATAGGTCCTGTTTTAACTGCTTCATTTTGGTGTGTTACATCAACAACAATAAGCGGCGCTGTTGCCTTATATTCAACAACATTGAGCAATGGTTGAGGTTCCCGCATATAATAATAACTTTGTTGAAATTTTGCATACATATCATATAGAATAGCATACTGTCCCATTTCAAAGCGCGTATTTAAATCATCATAGGGATATGAATCAGAGTTTAAATGAACTTTTAAATTAGTTATATTACAATGGTCGAATGTATTTCCTTCCTCTTTGCTCCTCTCATTTTGTAGGCCAATAATAAGAAATCTAGGTCTTTCATTTTGCTGACTCAGTTTTACATTCCATAAAACCTTTGTACTTTTACTTTCTGAAATCCTAGGATTTACATGACAGTCCCAACTTCGAAAAGCCATTAAAATAGGGTTTTCATTATTAATTATCTTGTACATTTCCAATTTCGAAAAGTCCGATAGTTGTATGTGAGGCATTTTCCATGTTATATCCAGTATTGTCAATTTTAATTGATCTGCGGCATTAGTAGGATAATATGAGCTATCATTAGACGAAGAACGTTGAAGGATAAGCTCATGCTTCGAATTTAATATTATTTTAGTGTAATCTTCGGCAAATCCCATCAACATTTTTAGTGGTATGCAGCAACTAAAGTGATTTTTTTCCAAAGTTAGACTTTCATCAGGGCACCAACCAGCGTTTTTTAATGCATCGCTTTCAGCTTTATTCAATGATACAAAATTTTTCATGGTGGATGAAGTTCCAAGATTGCGCGTACGATCAACTTCAAAACCATTAATTTCATATCGAATTTCATCAAACAAATATGACACAAAGTTATTTTTCAATTTCACACCTGTTGTTGGCACATCTTTTCCACCTTCACGTTTTACTATGAAGCCATGAATGTAAATCATACTCTCACTTGGTAGGACAAAGAGATCCTGATTTTGAATTGGTATACGAATCTCATCGTTATTGTTGAATGATTTTAAATATGGAGAGTAGCTATGGTAATCCCTCTTTATAATACTCTCATCATATATTGGTTTTTGAAGGACATTTAATATTTCGTTCATGATTAAAGCTGAAATCCCAAGAACTTACAATTTTTTATGTTTAATGTTGACAACAGATTCTTTTTATATGTCTTCGATCGAGAGTTGATGTAGGACTAAACGGAAATACTATGACAACTAGTTATTAATAATTGTTAACGACTTGCCACATCTAACTGTAAAACTGTTTACTACAGTATCAGATCAGTATCAGATTATCATCAGAACAGCATAAGATCAGTATGAGATCAGTATCAGATCAGTATCAGATCAGTATCAGATCAGTATCAGATCAGTATCTGATCAGTATCTGATCAGTATCAGATAAGTATCAGCACCCGATCAGTATCAGCATCAATATCAGATAAGTATCAATATCACTATCAGTGTCAGTTAGTATCTTCATGTTTTGAGCAAAATTTAATTTGAATATGAATAAAGAAAATTGTAAACTATTTTAGTAATTATTTAATACTAAATCGGGGAAAAATATGTATAGATGCTCAGTTCATTACGACTACTCATAATGTCTTTAACAATCTCTTTAAGCGGAACCACATCAACTCTTATTGGAAAATATTTTCCACCAATTGAATTGGCAACAAAATATGTTTGCGGACTTGTAGACTTTGTAACATTTAATTCTATACCCAATGTAGATGTCCACAACAATTTATTTCATATCGGGCCGCATACTATTACAATACCAGTTGGTTCATATGAATTTGAGGATATTGGGTTTTTCTTGAAATCAGCAAAAAATAGAAATCAATTTCTATTGGGTTTTTCTTGATGATTCAATTTTCCTGGAAATTAAATCAAACAACAACACTCTTAAAATTGAAATTGTATCCTCCGTGGACATAGATTTTTCAAAACCAAACAGTATAGGACAGGTGCTGGGATTCAGTATAAGAAAGTTGATAGTAAATCCTATAGATCCGTTACAAGAGATAGAAAAAACGGAATATATACATATAGGTCAGTCAGATAAAACTAGAAAAAAGTTTGAATCTGATTTACCTTTAAATATTACAAATATAAACACAATACGAATTGAATGCAACTTGACAACCGGATCATATACTAACAACACATCAGTTCATACTATTCACGAATTTCCTCTCGATGTCTCACCAGGATATAAAATAAATGAAAAACCTCGAAATGTCATTTACTTACCCGTCAACTGTCAACAAATAAACAGCATAATGATAAAAGTCTTAAATCAAGACGGTGACCTTATTAATTTTCGAGGAGAAAAAATTTCTATAAGACTTCACTTTAAGCCAGAGTAAAAATAATGATCATTTACGCTATAAATTCTTCAACATCCGCTCAATGTTGATGAATATAAGGCAACAGCACCGCATATTGTTGTTGATGTAACACATCAAAATGACGCAGTTAAAACAGGACCTATTGATGTACGAATTGAGTTTTACACCGAAGCAAACAAACCGATTCTAGACAAAACGTCAGCTTACTGTACATTAGTCAGCCAACTCATATTAAATTTATTAAAATGATTTAAACACCCCGCTTCGAAACAGGACAGTATGCTGTATTATATGATATGTATACAAAATTTCAACAAAGTTATTATATGAGGGAAACTCAACCATTGCTAGATGTTGTTGGATATAAGACTTTTGCACCGCTTATTGTTGTTGATGTTACACACCAAAATGAAGCAGTTAAAGTGGGACCTATTGATATACGGATTGAATTTGATACTGAAGCAGGTAAACCAATTCCAGATAAAACGTCAGCATACTGTTTGGTAATTCATGATCGTTTAATCGAATACTCACCTCTTACCAGCGAAATTCGAAGAATAATTTAAATAAACAATTACTTATTTTTCACAATTTTAAAATAATCAAAATTGTTATGTAATAAAATGATAAAATCAACACGTTTTTTATTTTTATTTACATATATCAACATAGTTGAGAATGGTCAGGTATTTGTATTATCAAGTTCAAGGTTAATTCATGCAGAGATCTGGCGGTTGTTTTTTCAAGTTGTGGAAAGCCAAGACACAAACCTCATACACGCATTACTTCTGGTGGCGCTGTCTCCGCCTCACCTAAACGCTAGATGGTGCTGCCTCCGCCTCCGCAGCCACCACGAAAAATTTAAATCGTTGATCATCAACGCTGTCAAACAAGCATTCCCCCAGTAGCATGCAATGTTTTTTTTCGTCAACGCTGTCAAACAAGCATTCCCCCAGAAGCATGCAATGTTTTTTTTTTCGTCAACGCTGTCAAACAAGCGTTCCCCCAGAAGTATGCAATGGTTTTTCGTCAACCACCGCTAGATGGCGCTTATTTTTTACCGGAAGTGGCCCAGAACCGGCATAGCCTACCTACTCAAATAATAATAACAAACAGACCACCTAGTCACCAGCAAGGTCATCAACGTAAACAAACCTTGAAACACTGAGCACATGTGAGTGCAATATGATCAAGCTGAGTAGTGAAACATAAGTTAAAACAATAAAACGGCATGAACGTAAACAATAAAAAATAGTGATTATGAATGAATCACGAATTTTAGCCAAGCGCAAGCAGCCACTAGCGGTGTTGGCAAAGAGCTGATGATACTGTATTTAGAACATGTGGGTCAGCATGTAGACAAATGTTTGTTATTGCATTTCTGCGGAAGTCACAAATGCAAGTCTGTACACTTGATTCACAACAATCTTAAATTATTGGTTAAATGAAATATATTGAAAATGTGACTGGAAAATGGGTGTGTCCTAAGTTAAGAAAATACTGTAACCAATTATTATAAAAGGAAATTTAATTTAGAATAAAACACAGTAATTTTATGAATGACATACGGGCAGGCAGCATTGCCTTCCTTTTTTATTTATATAAATTGGCCTTGTGGCCTTCACATACAGCGTGGCACGCTTAAAGCCAAAACCATTGTTAAAAATATTTAGCTAAGATTTTAAAAATTTTGAAACAAAGCACCAAACATAACATGGTGATCCTGCGGACTCGAGCCTAGAGCAATTCTGATTTGAGTGCTGTCTATACGTGAAGTTTCAAGTCAGATGTCCCAATACTCCAGAGAAGAGCAGGATAAATTCTTCCAGCAACTGAATCCCAGAATTTGTGATTGAGACCTCTCAACAAAGGAATATCAACAGAGGCAGCAGCGATTCAAAGAACAGCAAGAGCAGCAACCACAGAAGAAAAAGAAGACTAGTGGAGGTAAACAAGTACGGCGGCGAAGGGAATTGGACAACCTATACAGAATGATCCATATAACAAAAGGGACTTCATGAGAAACTAAATTTCATTCAACAGCTGAAAAAGTTTCAGTCGATGCCGTTGTAAAACTCACAGGATTTAAAAATGGTATGGACGATTGTATTCCCGAAAGCTAAGGAACAAACGAAAATCACCATGAATAACAACAATAACAACAACAGCAGCAGCAGCAGTAGCAGCAACGAATACAGCATTAATAATATTATAGGGATAATATCACTTATTTTCATAGTAATGGTAATAATTTACTTTATAAATGGGCATTTTAAAACTTATGTAAAAAAACAAATAATGGACATTGGAAAGGTTAGATATCTAAGTAATAAAGCTAAAAGTTTTCATTATGTACTCTGCCTGTCCCAAGCCAGGAATTAAGGGTGAGGGTTTGTTATTGGATGGGCAGTTCATGGGGGCACGGCCCATGAACTGATCTCATAATGAGTTCTTTCAGGAGGCACGGCTCCTGAAGGTTCGTCTGATAACTGTAAAAGAAAAGGTTTACCTAGAGCCTTGGTTGTTGCTGCCAAATTCTTGGAGAAAGCATTGTTTTGATATTAAGTTATCATAACACCGTAGTTGTAATATGCTTTCGATGGACGATCAATCCAACATAACTTGAAGAGCGGGGATAGTCATCCATCAATGATGAGGAGACCTGATCTATCGTTGTTCTGCAGACCTATCTTAGAATAAAGGTTATTATGTAGGAAACATTTAACCTTCGGACCGTTGTATAAGCAAATTTGTATACAACGGCTCATGCTTCTTAGTTTTCTGTTAAGGCTTTTATTAGTCTTAATTTAGGATAACGACGTTGCATAAGTAGAATTGAGGTTTACCCGGTTTTACTGGGAAACCTATGGTTATTTTTTTAACCTAGCCAAGTACAATTCGAGTGGCTGAAGGTGTCACAGTCAGATATAAATGTTCTAAGAACTTTTGGTCTGTAGACGGGATGTTGAAGAGCCTTGTCAGGTGGAGCCTTTTGCCCGGGTTTTGACTATCATATGGGTTAGGCCCACGTGGGGTTTTAATAACGCTCTGGCTTGTGGTTAGGCCAGAAAGGCCGGTGTGAGTTACACTTTAGTTGAACTCGGGCTGGTGATTCCCTTAAATTACTAAGAGAATGATGGTAGATTGAATCTCGCCAATTTCAAACAGTAAATGTTAGGAAGGTAAGCAACTACCGGATCAATATACTGTTACCTTTGGAATTTGAGTACAGGCGACGGGGAAACCTAAATAGTCTGAGATGTGACCACGGAGATTGAGGAACCTGATTGCATGAGTGACAGGCCTATGAGAGCTGCCTTAATTTTTCGTGTCAGAGAGTGATGACCTCTGATATGAATGGGATGATTTTGTGCGGCACAAATAATGGGTTATATTACTTGGTATAGTATACTGAGATAACCTATGGTTATTAAAATAACCAAGTCATGTTTTAAATTCGAGTGGCTGAGTGAGCCACGGTCATGAATGTGTCTTTGACAACATGGAGGTCTGTGGCATGTTGTTAGGGGAACCTTTCAAAGTGGTCTTTCTTGAATTCCGAAGGGGCGTTGACCGACGCTTCATATTTGTCCCAAGCATTGGAGCACCGTTGAATTAAGCCTTCGCGGCAGGGGTCAACGTTAAAAACATAGTGGCTTTCTGTTTCAAATGTACTGTGTGCAGAGTGACAATTGGAATAAGAGGGTTTGAAAATAGAGATACTGGAGTAATATGTCTTAAATGTAACATGATTGAATAAATAAGAGATTTTTAGGAATGGGTATGATATAAGATAATAAAAATAAATTACTGATGGAAATAGACTATGCAACGCAAGTATTAGCTAGACTAAAAAAAGAGTCCGAATAGAACTTACACGACTGAGTACATAACAGATACGTTACGAGATTTACAGAAAATAAGACTCAGGATTAAAGAGCAACAAGAAGAAAAAGTCAATTTTGCTTTAATAGTGGAAAAAATTAAATTTTATTTTAAAACCTAAAGAATCTGAAAGTAAAGAATTAGAAGAAAATAATAAAGAAATATGGCTTCATTTGATTTGAGAACTGCTTAAAAATTGATTCCTGAATTCCTGAATTCAACTACTCTTGAATAATTTAAAAGAACACTTCAACAAGCATATAGATCTTATAAGACTTCCTCAAAGCTTCACAGTGAGTTAACACGAATAAATCAAGGTAGTTTGAGTGCTACTGTATTCGGGTCAAATAAAGAAAGTTTACTAGCGTCACTAAATGAGCTACAGATTAGTGTGCAAGGGGAATCAAATCGAGAGATAATAGTAAAATTAAATGATCAAATTGGTTTGACAACATGGTTTGGTAGAACCATGTCAATCTATTGTAATGGCAGCAAAACCTGTTAAGCTAGCAGAAGCCATTAGGATAGTTTCAGAGATAGAACCCAATAAAAAGCAATTATAATACAAATAGAGGACAATTTAGACAGAATAACTTTACAAATAATGGGAATTTTGGTAAAAATCATAAATTTTACAGGGATATGATAATAATAGAGGTAGAAATAGTATTAATTTCAGAGGAAATAATAATAGAGGATTTGATAGAAATACTTATGATAACAGAAGAGGCAACCAGGGAAACTGGAATGCCCCCGGTGGTCAAAGACCGGGGAATTCTTAAATCATAATAAAAACAAAACTTTACAACGAAATATTATTAATAAAAGCCAGTTTAATGAAATAACAAATTATATTACAAGTAGGATAGGAAATAACATAGCTACATTACTAATAGATACTGGAGCTGACATTTCTCTATTAAAGAGTAAGGTAGTAAATAATGTTGATAGTAGTGAAATATGTTATATAAACGGGATAACTAATGAGGTGACGACTTCATTAGGAATTTCACAAATAAAATTATTATGGGGAAGATTATAATATACTGCATAAATTGCAATTAGAGATGATAACTTAGGAACAGACGGAATTTTAGGTAGAGATTTTTTAATTGATTATAATTGTAAAATAGATTATGAGACGTATACACTAGAAATAACAGCTGATGATGATAATTTAGTAATACCAATGAATATGCAAATGAAAGTTATAAAGGACATAAGAATTCTTCCAAGAGCAGGACAGTAATGAACAGAAAGTTAAGACATAACAGATATAGATGAAGAAAGTATAGTTTGTGGTAAAGAAATTAGAAAAGGAGTATTTGTATCAGATACTATAATTCCAGCAACAGGAATAAAACACGTGAAATTTTTGAATACAACTAATAATGAAGTTCTGCTATCAAGATTAATACTGGGTGCAGGTAAGATGAAAAACTATGAAATCTTACATTTTAAAAACATCATGCCAGATGAGAACCGATTCCAAAAATTATGAAAAGAAATTAATATAAATAATTTAGATAAGAAGGCAAAAGAAACAGTATTAGAAATTTGCAAAGATTATCAAGGTATTTTTCAATTATAAGGAGAAATTTTGACTAAAAATTATTTTTATGAACAAAAAATTTCTACAACAGATAAAGCACCTGTGTACATTAAAAACTATAGGACTCCACATGCTAATTTAAAAGAAATAGAAAATCAAGTGCATAAATTATTAGATGAAGATATTGTTGAACCTTCAGTTAGCCCATATAACTCACCCTTATTAATAGTTCCGAAGAAAAGTACAGGGGAAAATAAGAAATGGAGACTAGTACTTGACTATAGAGCATTAAACAAGAAAGTCGTAGATGACAAATTTCCTTTAACTAGACTAGAACATGTTCTTGACAAATTAGGTAAAGCAAAGTTTTTTCCACTTTAGATATGACAAGTTCATTTCATCAAATTTCGTTACAACAAAAATCAAGACCATTGACAGCATTTTCTACTGATTCAGGTCACTACCAATTCAAACGTTTGCCATTTGTTATACTCATGCAATAACAATAGAGTTCAGCTACTACAGCTTTTTCGCACTTTCTCCGCATTAGATCATCTTAAGAACCAGCCCAAATAACATTAAAATATCTCAATGATATCGATAAGAGCGGTCCAAAACAATCTAAAGTGAGAAAAATTTCAGGGACAACACAAGACATAAAAACTAACCATGCGTTTACTTAAATCTTATCATACATTAGTTTTCAATCTACTTTTGAGTTGACCTTTCGATAAGTTAACATCGAAAAAGCTACAGTTGTTAACAAAGATACTCATGCAATGTAAAGGAGCAGTAGCCATATAATTTGTTCTACTAAAAGGTAAGTAAATTAAATTGTTAGCATTTCTACTGCTTCTACGGTTAGTGTTAAAATTTATAAGAGTTAAGAGTTCTGGTGAATCGAATACACCAGTTATGAGTTGGTGTAAATAGACGATATCTGCAGACTTCCTTCGCTCATTCAAAGATAGCATTTTTAATAGTTTTAAACGATCCTCATAAGGAGGAAGGTTTAAAGTGTCAATTGCACTTAAGCCCCTTAGAGCAAACCGAACAAAACGTTTTTGGATTCTCTCTATACGTTCAACATGTACATCAGACCGGTCGTTATTTTCCAAAAAATTGTCTGAATTTGAAGTGCCGGGCAGATTTTATTTCCTTTTGGTCTAAAACCATTAAATTTAAAATTTGGGGCTGATCGGATAATATTTAGTGGCCGCGCCCATCAACCAAAAATTTAAATACATGAAATATATGGAAAAAATGTATTAATATTTTTTTTATATTTTCACACGAAAAACATGTAAACTAACTTACTTCTTTGAAATTCACACGATACACAAATTTACACAATATTAAATTCTTTTAATTCTTTTACCGTTTCTTTTTTATAATTATTTGCACTTTTTCCTTAAACAATATCTGACACGCATCAAGACTGAATGAAAATAAAGAATAAAGACTCAAAATACATATATTTTGTGTACTGAGCTATTCGCAACGGTACTTTTTTGTTTTGCTTTGCAACAGCAAGAGAAATATTTCAAAACGATATATATAAAATATTCTCTTTTGTGCACTTAATTTGAAGAATATTGGGTAAATATAAATTTTTTCCATATATTTCATGTATTTAAATTTTTGGTTGATGGGCGCGGCCACTAAATATTATCCGATCAGCCCCAAATTTTAAATTTAATGGTTTTAGACCAAAAGGAAACAGAATCTGCCCGGCATTTCAAAATTTATTTTTAACGACCGGTCAAATGTACATTGTAACTTGGGGACCAAACTTGACTTGCATACTCTAAGTGAGGTCGCACAATTGCATAATACAGCGTTGTAATTGTGATCATGCTATTAAATTCTTTGGCCCAGCGTTTCATAAACCCGAGCATAGAAGATGCTTTTTTACAAATGTAATCAATATGAACATTAAACGATAGCTTAGAATCCATGCATATACCAAGATCTTTGACAGCATCTACACGACTGAAAGCAGTATCTTTTATCTTATAGTCAAAAATTAAATTATTCTTTTTTCGCGAATAGGTCATAGTTTGGCATTTATCTGGATTTAGAAACATATTGTTTTTAGAATACCAAATTTCAAAGGATTTCAAATCAGACTGGAGCAGATCTGAATTGTCTTTAGCATCTATTGTTCTGTATATTTTCATGTCATCTGCATAGATAAGTAGATGAGAGTGTTTGATGATGTGGGTTACATCATTAATGGCTAAAATAAACAGAAGTGGACCAAGGTGGCTACCTTGAGGAACACCTGATTCAGCAATTAATTCAGCTGACAATACGCCTCGAAATCGTATTTGATAAGATCGCTCTGTCAGATACGATTGAATCCAGCTTACAAAAAATTGTGGAAAACCCATTAACTTTAGTTTAAATAGAATTAAGTTGTGTGGCAGTTTATCAAATGCTTTACTAAAATCAGTGTAAATATAGTCGACCTGGTTACCTGAATAAAATGAATTTAAGCAAAACGTTGTAAAATCGAGGAGATTAGACACAGTGGATCTGCCAGTAACAAATCCATGCTGACGAGTTGTCATGACCTTCCCACAGTCAATTTTCACACGATCATACACGAGCCGCTCAAAAAGTTTTGGAATCGACGAGAGTTTCGCGATAGGCCTGTAGTTGTTTATATCGTTCTTACAACCTTTTTTATAAATAGGACTTATAAAAGATTTTCTCCAAAAAGTGGAACCGCATCTTGTTAACACTGCGGCAGGAATTCCGTCAGGTCCAGCATTAAAATCCTCATCGATCAATCCAATATACTTTAAAATATCCTCTGAAGTAAAGGATATAGAATCCAACGAAGCCCTGGGTGTAGAGTTCATATATTCAAAGTACTCATTAAAAGAGTCTGAACAAAATGACTCTTTAAGGAGATTGACAAATAGACCACAAATTACGACAGGATCGTCAGTAAATCCGTCAGAGGTTTTAAATGATGAAGGGAATCCATCAGATTTTTTTTGGGTGTTTATGAAATCCCAGCTTAATACTGTCTAAATAATTTTGATATAAGGTAGCTTAACAATTTTCAAAATCCAGAAACAAACGCTTGTAGATTTCTAGGTCATTTAAGTCTAAGCTGCAGACATATTTTTTCCATGCCCTATTCCTGCTGTTGCGAAGAATCTTAAACTCCTTTGTGTACCAGGGGTAAGCACAATTTTTCGTAAATTTGAGGCTATATGGCACGGACAGAGAAAACATAGCAAAGATTTCTATATAAAAAAAAATTAATTGAATCATCAAGAGTGTTATTATTAACATATTCTAAAATAACATTAAGTTTACTTTGAACTTCAAAACGTCAGCTTTTTTAAAATTGAATTCATAAACTTTATCTATTGAGTAAGACTTTATTATATTATCCCTGTTCGATTTCTACCATATGCTCAATGGTGGATGGTATTCATCAACAGCAGTCAAAGCATGAGGGGCCCTCTCAACAATCATATTGTTACTGTCTGTAGTTAAGACCAGGTCAAGAAATCTTTCACGACTATTATAAATACAACTCACTTGTTGTAAGACAGAACAAATATTATCAACAAATATATGCTCTTGGCGTGTCTTCGAATTAGATGCACAAAAATATGTATCATCGTCAGAAGATTCCCATTTCAAGTCAGGCAGATTAAAATCACCTAACAATAAAATGTCGTCATTAACGTTAATTATGCTTATAACGTATTCTATGCAATCCGCAAGGCTTGCATAAACTTCTACACTGCTCTTAGGAGGAATGTATGCAGTAATAAGATATACATTAGAATTGAAATGTACAACCTTAACGCATATAAGTTCGATGTTAGCAGAGCAGGGAATAACAATAATGGAACTAACGAAGGAGTTCCTTACAGCTAATAAGACACCTCCACCGACAGCAGAAGTATTGTAAGCGTGTCTTCTATAAACTTCAAAACTGTTATCAAACAATTCTAAATCAGTAATGCTTCCGTTTAACCAAGTTTCAGTCAGTGCGATAATATCCTCAGAGAAATTCTGAGACATTAAAAATATGTCTCGCGTCTTAGAGGGTAATCCCCTTACATTTTGATAGTAAAGGGATAGCCTATTCAGTTTTTTTGGAATTGACGAGCGGCTTGAGTCGTCCCTCTAGGCTTATTCTTAGGCTGAAACTCTGTAACGAGTATATTATCAGTCCACAAATTAGAGTTTAGAACAGTTGCAAACTCTTCAACTGGAACTGTGAGAATAAAGGAAGTATGAGAAGGTTTATTACCTATTTTTTTGCATGAACAAAATGCATTTTGACTCAACAAGTTATTATGTTTGATAAAAGTCAATACATTTTCAACAGTTGTTTCGGGCTGAAAACGTGAAATAAATAAATTTTTTTTCCTCGACATTGCCTTTTAAGCTTGATAGATTTCTAGGCTCAATAGGAGTCAAAACTGAACTATTAGTCAAAGAAGGAATGTTAGAAGGTGACAAGGAAGTAACTGGAGTGTTCCTGTTCAAAAGCGGTGCTGAGAGCTGTTTGACCTGAGAAGTAGATCCAGATGATTTTCGCTTCTTATTATTTTTTTATTTTTTCTCTTTCTTTTTGAGATAATGTAGTCTTCGGATGAAAGGATTGTTTGTGTCCCGGAAGAAACAGTCTGTGACAAAGAAAGCGGGATATTTTCCGAAATGGAGTTTTCATTACAGATGCTGCACATACAGGTATTTCAACGATCTGGGCGGCCAAAATTATTTTTGTGCTTAAATGCAGATATCTTGTCGAGTACAACAAGACTCTGTTCTTGAAATTTGCGAAACCCTCTAAAATCTTGAGTTACGGGTAAAAAACCGGGTTTTCTGCCCTTTTGCAGATATAAGCTAGTAACTTTGTTGAATATGAACTGATTTTGAATTTCTCAGTGGATTTAGAAAGAAGAAACTAAGCCATTTCGAAGATATGAAAATGATATTTAAGTAATACTGAAACATCTGTGTGTATTCTTCCAGCAAACTAATTTTTCCAAAAAAAATTGGCTATTTTTCAACTTTGGAGATGTTTTAACATATTTTTTCATTAAGGAACCGTATAATTTAAGACTGTAATATAAAAGTTTACTTATGTTTATTTATGAGTAAAATGCAGCTTTGGTTTAAAACATCCGTTAAAAATCGACTGAGTTAATAAACTTTTAATAAAACCAAAATTTTGGAATAAATGCCTACACAAAAGTAATAAATAAAAAAAAAATAACAAGTGGTATGTAAATGATGTAAATATATAATGAACATGTTTTATTGAAAAATTAATGGTTATTAAAACATCTTCTAAGTAATCTGATAAACGTCTAGTTGTAATATCCATCAGTGACTGTAAATCAGCTTCGGCACCATTACTTGTTACTCGACAAGCAAAATACTGTAGCAGGGAAAAAAATGCATATTACTTTTTCTAATTACCTTTGGTCAAATCTGCATCAACAAATATTTGAAAGGCTTTCATTGGTGTTAAGGGCGAATGTCTACTTTTTTACGGTTATACGCCTTTTTAAATTTAGATGCTCGTTTAGGAGAGCTTAAAATATCTTTGAGAATAAAAGATGCATCTCTTTTTCCGCTTTTTTCTAGTTCAACACCTGCAGCATGGATGATCAAATCTTTTTCATAACCGCATTTTTTCAGTTTTCCTCCTTTTGCTTCTGTCGCTTGACTCCCCAAAAGATTTGTGAGGTCGGCCAGGTTGATTTTGAGACGATTCCACATGAATTTCAATGATCCCTTGAAGCCATGAGTCATTGTACTTCAAAAATGTTTCCTCTTTGCTGTGAGATTTCATCCACCTTTGTTTAAATTGGCTTTTAAAGTGAGCAAAGTTACGCTTCAAGCTAGCTAATTGCTCTTTATTATAGCCTTTATATGCGAACAGTTGATTCATTAAACATTCTAGCTTACCATCAATAGAAGGCACACCTGAACTCTTCATTTGGTCGAAAAGAGTTTTACGCTTCACCATCTTTACTCCCGAAACAATGGTAAATAATTTTTTGGAATTTTACTATTGGAATATATTTATTATTTCAACTTTTAAGCACAACTTGTCGCGGTTAACTTTCTAGAACAAGTGAAGTAGTATACATAAAAAAACTCAACAGAAGCGTGTACACAGCAAAAAAAAAAGCAACTATAAAACAAACTAACAATTATACATTAGCTGTCTCTCTTCAATTTCAATATACATAGATCAATGTTGCTTTTTCTATGCACACGAATTTCACTACACTTATTATAATGATGTTTAAGAGTTACCACTTATTATAAAAAAGCTTTTGAAATCCAAAATGTTTAAAGTATCAAAAAAAGTGCTTATCCAGGACTATCCGGGAAAATTTTTTTGGTACTTCATTAAAGGAAAGATTGAATAATGCTAAACAAAAAAAAAATTATTGCTTGATCTACCTTGATAACATATCAAAAAGCTTCTTGAAAAATAAATTCAACAAAAATTTACTACAAAAAGAAGGTTACTTTCAATCAATAAAAAATCAGCATTGATATGACTAATTATATATTGTAAAATGATTTTTCATAAGTCCATTATCTGAAGTACTAGGATCCATCATTTTTTCCTTGTGCGATTAACTTTTGCTAATATTTATATGAAACCCGGTTGTTTTGTAAGGGAACCGAGTACTATTACGAGAACACTGTGAAACACTCAACTTTCGACTGCTCGTACGTGCGCGTGGTGCGCGGAAAAAAATTTTGGTTGTTGTCTAATGTTCTTTTAACGCAGTGACTATTTTTTCAATATTATTCTTACTTCGACTTTTGGGCTTTTGGCCGCCCAGAACGAGCAAATACCTCTGTGCGCAGGTATTCTAAAGAACAAGCAACGATATTTTCTGCAGAAAAATAATCCATGTTTAATTTTTTTAAAAATGAGCAGATACAAAATGTGCTTTTAGGGTTATTATATTCAAGCAGTTTGTGCACAGTTTAGTAGAAAACAAAAAACAAAAACAACACTCACTGAGCTGAAGATAAACAAATCACCGCACAAAGAAGAAACTAAAACACAGTAAGCATGCAAAAACAACAACAACACTGCATTACTAAACAAGTTAAACAAAGTTAATATGCAAGAATTAAACTTACAACTAAACTCACAATTAAACTCACAACTTAAACGCACAATTATTATTTAATGGAACAGTTGGCACGTAGCGCCGTCCTGTTGAAACCAAATGTTGCCAATATCCTCCTCTTCAATTTTTGTGAACATTGCCCGATAACGATCGCCATTGACTGTAACGGCCACTGCTTGCTCATTTTCGAAAAAAATGGCCCAATTATGCCTCTGGACCAAAATCCGCACCAAACAGTGACTCGTTTTGGGTGCAGCGGCTTTTCAATGTATGCGTTCGGGTTTTCTGTGCCCCAAATGCGACAATTTTACTTGTTTACATACCCGCCAAGATCAAAATGAGCTTCATCTGAAAAGATGATTTTTTTGGCAAAATCGGCATCTTCTGTAAGTCAATCGCAGGCCCACTTTTCAGCGTTGTTCAAGCATATACACAACCATATTCGTATAGCGGAAGGATAAAACTAATTATCTGTCAAATCAGACATGAGCTAAGTGTTACCATTCACGAAATAAGGACTAGTTGAAAAAAAACGTTAGATGGCGGACCCTTTATATTAAGGATATTAGTATAGTACAATATAATATTTATGTAATTACGATATTGAACTGGATGAAAACGGGAATCTAGTGACAGATGTCCAGAGTATACTGACGTTATGGAGGGAACACTTCTCTAAGCTTCTAAATGGCGACGCTGACAACAATCCCGCCAATAGAGATGATATTCCAGAAACCCCAATTTCGGATGACAGCGTTGAGGTTCCGCTGCCCGACTATGATGAAGTTCTGACAGCTATAGCTCGGCTTAAAAATAACAAAGCCGCAGGAGCTGATGGCTTACCTGCTGAGCTGTTTAAGAACGGAGGCGAAGCTCTACTTAAATGCATTCACGAGCTTCTATGCAGAATCGGAAGAATGCATTCCGAACGATTGGAATCTCAGTGTGCTCTGCCCAATCCACAAGAAAGGCGATCCCACTATCTGTGCCAATTACTGTGGGATAAGCCTTCTTAATATCGCATATAAGGTCCTGTTGAGCGTTTTATGTGAAAGATTGAAGCCCATTGTAAACGAACTGATCGGACCTTATCAGTGTGGATTCAGACCTGGAAAGTCCACCATCGACCAGATTTTCAAGCTACGACAAATCTTGGAGAAGACTCAAGAAAAACAAGTCGACACCCGCCATATTTTTGTCGACTACAAAGCCACCTTCGACAGCCCCATAAGGAAGCACCTGTACTCCACCATGTCTGAATTTGGTATTCCTGCAAAACTAATACGACTTTGCAGAATGAAACTGAGCAACACCAGCAGCGCAGTTAAAATCGGGAAGGACCTCTCCCCACCATTTATTACCAAACGAGGTTTCAGACCTAATGATGGAAAAGATCATCCGAGCTGCTGATCTGAGACGTAGTGGCACAATATTCTACAAGAGTGTTATGCTGCTTGCGTATGCTGATGACATACATATCATTGGCCATAATACGCGCGAAGTCAGTGCAGCATTTTCCAGATTAGAAAGAGAGTCAAGTCGAATGGGTCTGTCAGTGAATGCAGATAAGACGAAATACTTAGTGTCAACAAACAAACAGTCCCAGCGTCTTGGAACCCACGTTACCGTTGACAATACCTCCTTCGAGGTTGTGAAGAACTTCGTTTATCTGGGATTCAGCATTAATTCAACCAACGACATCAGCATTGAGATCAAACGAAGAATAACTCTTGCCAACAGGTGTTACTTTGGGCTCAGTAGGCAAATGGGAAGCAGAGCCCTCTCTCGACGAACGAAAATCACGCTCTATAAATCGCTCATCATGCCCGTCCTACTTTACGCATCACAAACCTGGATGCTGAGCAGTTTAGATGAAAAGACTTTAGGAGCATTCGAAAGAAAGATTCTTCGTAAGATCTACGGACCAATCTGCGTCAATGGCGAGTACCGAATACGGTGGAATGATGAACTGTATGAGCTGTACGCTGACATCGACATAGTCAAGCGCATTAAAATCGAGCGGCTTCGCTGGCTTGGTCATGTTCAGCGCATGAAAGACGATGCTCCAGTGAAGAAAACATTCGATTCGGTACCCAGCGGCGGTCAACGCAGAAGAGGACGACCGCATCTTCGTTGGAAAGACCAAGTAGAGGACAACCTGACGAAGCTTGTAATTTCCAACTGGCGCCAGCAAGCGAAAGACAGAAATGGCTGGCGCAAATTCTTAGATGAGGCCAAGACCGACATACGGTTGTAGCGCCAACTAAGTAAGTAAGTAAGTACGATATTGAACTATTTTAATACACTTACGAATATAACAAACAAAGGCTTTTACATAACACGATAAAACACAACCGACACCGTCTAATAGACGAGATCAACTGATTTGGTTTAAAAATTTCAACAAATAGTTTTCAAAGAATGCTTTCGCTTGCACTAAGTGGTAACAATAGAGTTCAGCTACTACAGCTTTTTCACACTTTCTCCGCAATAGATCATTTTAAGAACCAATCCAAATATCATTGAAATATCTCAAAGATATCGATAGAAGTGGTCCAAAAAAAAAAAAGTGGTCTACAAGATGCAACATTTTTATATGTCGATGATATAATAATCTTTGGATCTAGTTTAGAAGAACATAACAAAAATCTGTCAGAAGTTTTTAAAAGGTTACGTAGATATAATTTAAAGTTAAATCCAGGTAAATGCAAGTTTCTGAGACCCGAAGTGGTATATCTTGGACATCTAATAACTGATCAAGGTGTGACTACAGAGCCAAGTACATATGATGTGATAAAAAGTTACCCGATACCGACAGATGCTGACGAAGTACGTAGGTTCGTAGCTTTCTGTAATTCAGTTCAGTTGCGCTCGTCTTTAAGCATAGACGTGATAATGCCTCTAGAGCCGTTTTGTGAAATTCGTTCACTGAAAATCGATTGCAATGAATCAATTTCGTGTTTTCTGTGCTAAAAAGCATCATGCTAGTTGCATTGGAATTGACCATGAAATTGTTTTAAATAAACTTATTGAATGTGTAAACATTGGTTATAAATGCTTTGAACTCTGAAGTAAAATAGCTAAAAGCTAAATTTGATGATTTCTCAAAAGATGCTAAGCAAATTGTTAGTGACTTATTGCTGGTTAGTGGTTCGCCAAAAAGAAAGAAAAAACTAAGTTCATGTATATCTTCAGTGCCTCTCACTGATAGCGGTAGGCTTACTCGTTCCCGCGCCCGCGCGCATGTCTTAGCAAGTAATCTTTGCCTGTCTGCTGATTGTGTTGCTTCTCAAGTTAACATGCCGGTCGTAAGTGGAAGTGCATCGCTGTCGCCGTCTGCTGCCTCTCCATCTGTTTCTGATGGTAGTGTCTTGCTACCTACAGGTGTTAATCACCGATCGTATGCTGCTGTTGTCTCGAATTACCTCCCTGCTGATCGCCCTTTGTTTTTTGATACTGGAGGCATTAATGCGCAAACATCTGATGGCTCTCTTAAGCAGATTGAGCATGACTGGAGTCAGGTGAATCATAGACAAGTTAGAAATGAAAATGGCATTATTGGGCAATGTCAAAGTTTGGAGCTTGCTGTTGCTGATACCATGCGCTGGCTTAATTTGTCGTCTTTCTTGCCTACAGTGTCAGAAGAAAATATTGTGGATTTTGTTGCTAAGCACTCTCGAGCTCAAAAGCACCAATTAATATGCTCAAGGTGTTCATATCATCAGAGGTGATGATGTAAATTCTTTGAGAAGAGTTACTTTCAAATTGGGAGTTTCTTCTTCGGTCTTTAATGATGTATTCTCCTCTTCACTCTCGCCAGCTGATGCTAGAGTTCGTCCGTTTGATTTTTTTTTCCCTCAAAAAGCGACACTCAGGCAGTAAGTTAGTAGCTGAACATGCAAATCAACAACCAATTTGCAAGATATTTTACCAAAATGCTTCTGGTTTGCGCACTAAGACAGATGATTTTTTGGCTGCTATTTCTCAGTCGGACTATGATATTATCGTTATCACTGGGACAAGGTTAAATGTAAATAAAGAGCTTTTAAATTTAAGCATGTATCAGGTGTATCGTAAAGATCAAGATCATGTAAAAACTAATTTAAATCGTGGAGGTGGAGTTTTAATTGCGATTAAGCGTAGTATACATGCAACTACTATTACCTTATTTAACTTTGATACGATACTGGATCAGCTGATTGTAAAAATTTCTGGATCATCTGGAGCCTTATTTATATGTGCATCATATATTCTACCGAATAGCAGTTATAATATTTACAGAGCTCATGTTAATAACATTCTTAAAGTAGCAAACGATATGTTGGAGGCAAGGCTGTTAATCGCTCACTTTTTGTCATATTTTGAGCGGCTCACTTTTTGAGCGCGCTCACTTTTATACAAAAATTGAGCGCTCACATTCTGAGCGGCTCACTTCTAAAAATAATAAATAAAAAAGTAAAAGTTTTGTAAAAAAACAAAGACTGAAAACTTTTTTTTTTATTACCTGTATTAGAGTATTATATTTTATTTGGTTTAAAAATAATTTCATCAAAAGTGAGCGCCGCTCAGAAAGTGAGCGCGCTAATTTATTTTGTAAAGTTGAGCGAGCTCACATTTTGAGCGCGCTAACTTACGCTCAGAAAGTGAGCGAAATTAACAGCCTTGGTTGGAGGATAATCACTTATGTGTTTTTGGTGATTTCAACCTGTCTAGAGTAGTTTGAAATCTGGGGGCGATGTAATAATGTAACATGTCTGACTGTCTCAACCTGGCGAGGACAGCATAATCTTTGTGAAATCGCCTCAAGTCGACTCAAACCTCCACGTGGTGTTTCCCGGGCAACGTCAAAACTGACAACCGTTAGTTTGGCGGCTAATCTGAGCGGCGGGCCTCCCTAGGCTTAAAATAGGTTGTGCGTCGGGTTTGAAGCCCACCCGTAAAAACCAATTTCAATGAAAACAAATAAGAAAAGAAGAAAAATGATCCCCAAATCTGATGACGACTACCGCAAACGAAAAACTGATAATGATTTACGGATATGCACCTGGAATGTCCGAACCCTTAATTGGGAAGGTGCCTCTATCCAACGGACCTTATCAGTGTGGCTTCAGACCTGGAAAGTCCACCATCGACCAGATTTTCACGCTACGACAAATCTTGGAGAAGACTCAAGAAAAACAAGTCAACACCCACCATCTTTTTGTCGACTACAAAGCCGCCTTCGACAGCCCAATAAGGAAGCACCTGTACTCCACCATGTCTGAATTTGGTATTCCTGCAAAACTAATACGACTTTGGAGGATGACACTGAGCAACACCAGCAGCGCAGCAGCGCAGTTAAAATCGGGAAGGACCTCTCCCCACCATTTATTACCAAACGAGGTTTCAGACAAGGTGATTCCTTATCGTGGGACTTTTTCAACCTAATGATGAAAAAGATCATCCGAGCTGCTGATCTGAGACGTAGTGGCACAATATTCTACAAGAGTGTTATGCTGCTTGCGTATGCTGATGACATACATATCATTGGCCATAATACGCGCGAAGTCAGTGCAGCATTTTCCAGATTAGAAAGAGAGTCAAGTCGAATGGGTCTGTCAGTGAATGCAGATAAGACGAAATACTTAGTGTCAACAAACAAACAGTCCCAGCGTCTTGGTACCCACGTTACCGTTGGCAATACCTCCTTCGAGGTTGTGAAGAACTTCGTTTATTTGGGATCCAGCATTAATTCAACCAACGACATCAGGATTGAGATCAAACGAAGAATAACTTTTGCCAACAGGTGTTACTTTGGGCTCATTAGGCAATTGAGAAGCAGAGCCCTCTCTCGACGAACGAAAATCACGCTCTATAAATCGCTCATCATGCCCGTCCTACTTTACGCATCACAAACCTGGACGCTGAGCAGTTTAGATGAAAAGACTTTAGGAGCATTCGAGAGAAAGATTCTTCGTAAGATCTACGGACCAATCTGCGTCAATGGCGAGTACCGAATACGGTGGAATGATGAACTGTATGAGCTGTACGCTGACATCGTCATAGTCAAGCGCATTAAAATCGAGCGGCTTCGCTGGCTTGGTCATGTTCAGCGCATGAAAGACGATGCTCCAGTGAAGAAAACATTCGATTCGGTACCCAGCGGCGGTCAACGCAGAAGAGGACGACCGCATCTTCGTTGGAAAGACCAAGTAGAGGACAACCTGACGAAGCTTGGAATTTCCAACTGGAGCCAGCAAGCGAAAGACAGAAATGGCTGGCGCAAATTCTTAGATGAGGCCAAGACCGACATACGGTTGTAGCGCCAATTAAGTAAGTAAGTAAGAGTAGTTTGGAAACTTTTACCTGATAAATAATTTTTAACTCCTTCAAATATTCATAATGACGTGTAAGTCATTAGCTTACAGCTTATTCGATATTTATTTGAAACAAATTAATGGCTGCTTTAATAATTTGCTTTAATAATTTGAATAATTTGAAAAGTAAAAACTTAAATTTTAAGGTTAATTGAATCAGTTTTTGCTTTATCTAGATCAGATATGCACCATATCCCCCTAGTTATTGAGCTTGCATTCTACACTTTCATTCTAGTAATCTGTCTAACAGTTCTAATTTTAATTTCAACTATAAGTCTGGTGATTTTAACTCAATTAATAATCTGTTGAATTGTAAGGATTAGGATTTTGAACTAAATTCAAAAGATGTCGAAGAGTGCTTTCATTTGTTTAAAAATACTATGTTTAATATTTGTAGTAAACATATTCCTTGTTTAAAAAGTAAAAAGTTTAATATTGCATGGTTTATACCAGGGCTACAGAAATTGAAGCATTTAAGGAATAAGTTTTATAAATTGTATGCTTCGTTTAGGAGTGTTAACTATTTTATGAGATACCGGCATTATATGAGGGAGTTCAATTTTTTTTAATAAATATCTCTACTTAAATTACGTATCCAAGTTTGAGAGGGAAATTAAAGTAAATCCAAAAAATTTTTGGCGTTACATTAGCTCAAAAAGATCAGGCTCTAATATTCCAGTATCAATGTTCTTGAAAGATAAAAATTCTAATAGTCTTTTAGAAACAGTGAACCTTTTTGCCTTCAGTCCAATTTTGAGAAGTGATCTGATTTTGTTATCGATGATGTAACAACTTCAACTCCCAGTAGTATATATCTGACTCAGGAGGATATTACTGTAGGTATTAAAGTTTAAAAGAATCAACCAAGTTGGATTCTGATGGCTTATCTGCAACCTTATAAAAAAAGTATTCTTTTTCAGTAACTAAACCACTTCAGCTCATTTTTAATAGGTAACTTCAGTCTGGTAATTTCATTAATGATTGGAAGGTGTCTTTCATAACATCTATTTTGAAGTCAGGAATTAAGAATAATATTGAGAACTATAGACGAAACCTATCACGAAACTTTCGGCAGTAAGCAAGCTATTTGAAAGCGTTGTAAAAAATAATATTATTTTTTCGATTAAAAGTATAATTTCACCATTTAACATGGATTTTTATCTGGTCGTTCTACAGTTACTAACCTTGCTTTATTTCTGACTTCTGTAATTCTGCATTTATAAACGGAAGTCAACTTGATGCTATATATACAGACTTCTCGAAGGCTTTTGATAAAGTCTCACATTCAATATTGATTAAATAGTTAGCTAAGCATGTTGGGTTTTCACTCTAGTTTATTAAACTGGTTTAAATCTTATCTCAAGAATAGATTGTGTTATGTTCGACTAGAGAATATTATTTCTAATGCATTTATAGCGTTTTCGGGAGTGACCCAAGGTATATACTAGGGCCGATACTATTATTAATATTTATTAATGATATAACTGACAAAATCAAATTTTCAGACTGTCTTTTGTTTGCAGTGGATTTGAAAATTTTTAAGAGAGTTGTTAGTTCTGTAGATTTTGCTTTACTTCAAGTAGATTTAAATGAAACTATTGAATAAAACTCTAAAACAGAAAACCCTTTAATAGCATCTTATGTTATTGATAAATTTTCGTTAAGTCGGGTAAATAAAATTAAAGACTTGGGTGTGATCTTTGATTCCAAATATTTGTTTGCGGCCCATCTGGATTTTATAATACCCAAAGCTTATGCTATGTTGGCTTTTATTCGTAGAAATAGTAAAAGTTTTTGGGATCCCTATACAGTCAAGTCCTTATACACTTCATTCGTAAAAGTGAAACTGGAATATGCGGTATTTATTTGGAGGCCGTATTATGTCTCGGATATAAATCGCTTGGAACGAGTACAATCATTTTTAAGATTCGCTCTGCGGCACATTAATTTTGATGAGCCTATGCCTTCATATGATGCCAGAAGAAAACTGTTGAGCTTAAGCTCTCTCTGTGATAGGAGGACATTATTGTCGTTATTG
Source organism: Dichetophora obliterata (assembly GCA_963920525.1). Lineage (NCBI taxonomy): Eukaryota > Metazoa > Arthropoda > Insecta > Diptera > Sciomyzidae > Dichetophora > Dichetophora obliterata. The sequence goes on along the minus strand of OY986438.1, from coordinate 68,256,174 downwards.
TTTATTTATTTATTTATTTATTTATTTATTTATTTATTTATTTATTTATGTATTTATGTATTTATGTATTTATGTATTTATGTATTTATGTATTTATGTATTTATGTATTTATGTATTTATGTATTTATGTATTTATGTATTTATGTATTTATGTATTTATGTATTTATGTATTTATGTATTTATGTATTTATGTATTTATGTATTTATGTATTTATGTATTTATGTATTTATGTATTTATGTATTTATGTATTTATGTATTTATGTATTTATGTATTTATGTATTTATGTATTTATGTATTTATGTATTTATGTATTTATGTATTTATGTATTTATGTATTTATGTATTTATGTATTTATGTATTTATGTATTTATGTATTTATGTATTTATGTATTTATGTATTTATGTATTTATGTATTTATGTATTTATGTATTTATGTATTTATGTATTTATGTATTTATGTATTTATGTATTTATGTATTTATGTATTTATGTATTTATGTATTTATGTATTTATGTATTTATGTATTTATGTATTTATGTATTTATGTATTTATGTATTTATGTATTTATGTATTTATGTATTTATGTATTTATGTATTTATGTATTTATGTATTTATGTATTTATGTATTTATGTATTTATGTATTTATGTATTTATGTATTTATGTATTTATGTATTTATGTATTTATGTATTTATGTATTTATGTATTTATGTATTTATGTATTTATGTATTTATGTATTTATGTATTTATGTATTTATGTATTTATGTATTTATGTATTTATGTATTTATGTATTTATGTATTTATGTATTTATGTATTTATGTATTTATGTATTTATGTATTTATGTATTTATGTATTTATGTATTTATGTATTTATGTATTTATGTATTTATGTATTTATGTATTTATGTATTTATGTATTTATGTATTTATGTATTTATGTGTTTATGTGTTTATGTATTTATGTATTTATGTATTTATGTATTTATGTATTTATGTATTTATGTATTTATGTATTTATGTATTTATGTATTTATGTATTTATGTATTTATGTATTTATGTATTTATGTATTTATGTATTTATGTATTTATGTATTTATGTATTTATGTATTTATGTATTTATGTATTTATGTATTTATGTATTTATGTATTTATGTATTTATGTATTTATGTATTTATGTATTTATGTATTTATGTATTTATGTATTTATGTATTTATGTATTTATGTATTTATGTATTTATGTATTTATGTATTTATGTATTTATGTATTTATGTATTTATGTATTTATGTATTTATGTATTTATGTATTTATGTATTTATGTATTTATGTATTTATGTATTTATGTATTTATGTATTTATGTATTTATGTATTTATGTATTTATGTATTTATGTATTTATGTATTTATGTATTTATGTATTTATGTATTTATGTATTTATGTATTTATGTATTTATGTATTTATGTATTTATGTATTTATGTATTTATGTATTTATGTATTTATGTATTTATGTATTTATGTATTTATGTATTTATGTATTTATGTATTTATGTATTTATGTATTTATGTATTTATGTATTTATGTATTTATGTATTTATGTATTTATGTATTTATGTATTTATGTATTTATGTATTTATGTATTTATGTATTTATGTATTTATGTATTGATGTATTGATGTATTGATGTATTGATGTATTGATGTATTGATGTATTGATGTATTGATGTATTGATGTATTGATGTATTGATGTATTGATGTATTGATGTATTGATGTATTGATGTATTGATGTATTGATGTATTGATGTATTGATGTATTTATGTATTGATGTATTGATGTATTTATGTATTTATGTATTGATGTATTGATGTATTGATGTATTTATGTATTTATGTATTTATGTATTTATGTATTTATGTATTTATGTATTTATGTATTTATGTATTTATGTATTTATGTATTTATGTATTTATGTATTTATGTATTTATTTATGTATTTATGTATTTATTTATGTATTTATGTATTTATGTATTTATGTATTTATGTATTTATGTATTTATGTATTTATGTATTTATGTATTTATGTATTTATGTATTTATGTATTTATGTATTTATGTATTTATGTATTTATGTATTTATGTATTTATGTATTTATGTATTTATGTATTTATGTATTTATGTATTTATGTATTTATGTATTTATGTATTTATGTATTTATGTATTTATGTATTTATGTATTTATGTATTTATGTATTTATGTATTTATGTATTTATGTATTTATGTATTTATGTATTTATGTATTTATGTATTTATGTATTTATGTATTTATGTATTTATGTATTTATGTATTTATGTATTTATGTATTTATGTATTTATGTATTTATGTATTTATGTATTTATGTATTTATGTATTTATGTATTTATGTATTTATGTATTTATGTATTTATGTATTTATGTATTTATGTATTTATGTATTTATGTATTTATGTATTTATGTATTTATGTATTTATGTATTTATGTATTTATGTATTTATGTATTTACAGCTATGGACATATAAATGGCACATATTGCTATGAGTTCTTTCTTATGCTATTATATTGCAAATAGCATTAAGAAAAATTTTATTTTTTTTTTCAAAGGTTTGTTATTAATATATATGATATATTGATAAAAACTCAAGTTATTTATAATTCATTTTATAAAATAAAAAATATTATTAAGAAAAACACCTCCTGACTGAGCTGGACACATAAATGGCACAATCTCTAAATAAGAAAAAAATAGATGTAGTACTGCATTTGATACCTTTTTTTACTATGTAAAAACCTTTTAACATTAATATTTAGTGCTATGGCCTTTGTTTTTGATGACAGCCTCACACCTGCGACCCATACTTTTCACGAGTTTCTGGCATTTTGTTTTGGGTATAGCATACCAGGCTGCCTGTGCCGCCGACCATAAATCGTCCATATTTTTATAATTTTTTTTGGAAATGTCAACCTTAACATCGTTCCACAGATTTTCTATTGGATTTAAGTCAGGGCTCTGTGCTGGCCAATCCAAAACGTCGATCTTTTCCGAACAAAACCAATTTTTCACTAGTCTTGAGGAGTGTTTCGGGTCATTATCTTGCATAAATTTGCACTTAACTGGCATGGAACTGAAAGCATACGGTTCCATATGATTCTTCAAAATATCCAAGTACTGGAATTGATCCATTTTTCCATTAATTTTTACAAGGGGACCAACGCCATGCCAAGAAAAGGCACCCCAAACCATGATGCTGCCACCAACGTGTTTTACTGTCTTCTGGGTGAACCGAGGATTATACTCTTGGCCTTTAGGACGATGAACGAAGATTCTGCCATCCGGTCCAATCCTATTTATCTTCGTTTCATCACTCCATAAGACGTTTTTCCAAAAATTTATGGGATCATCTTTATGGGTTCTGCAGAAAACTAATCGTTTTAAAATATTTTTTTTGGATAGGAGTGGTTTTTTTCTGGATAAGCGCCCAAACGAATTTGCCTCATTTAACCTTCTTCGGACAAGCCTGCTAGATAATTCCAAGCCCAAGGTTTCATTGATTTCTGCTGTTATCTGCCGAGATGGCTTGAATGGATCAGCTTTTACCATTTTCACAATAGCTGAATCTGTACGCATGTCAGTTTTTGGGGGCTTTTGCTTACGAATTTTGCCACTACTCAATACCTCTGGATTTTCTTCAATTGACTTAATGGCATTGTATATTTTTTTCCGAGAAACTTTCAATAATTCAGCAATTTCCGAAACTTTTTTCCCATCCTGATGCATTCTCCATATAATCCGCCTTTCATCAATAGTGGTGTGTTTGCTTGATCCCATTTTAAATAATTTTTCACTCTGTTTGTTTTTTTTTATGTATGCAAAATATCAACCGATTACACCGAAATCCACGCAAGTTCTGTCCAACTAAAGTTTTTTGTGCCATTTACATGTCCACTTCTAATCAGCATTGTTTACAAAAAAATTATAACTCGACGTGTGTAGCAGGTCGTACCGGGGCCTGTTGAGACTATTTTGGAGAACAACAATCAGAAGTTCTAAAACATGCATGATCAAAACATGTAAGTAGCTAACGACTTCGGGTTTTTAGCAATTAAGTGAACAATTCAGGTGTGTGCCATTTATATGTCCATAGCTGTATGTATTTATGTATTTATGTATTTATGTATTTATGTATTTATGTATTTATGTATTTATGTATTTATGTATTTATGTATTTATGTATTTATGTATTTATGTATTTATGTATTTATGTATTTATGTATTTATGTATTTATGTATTTATGTATTTATGTATTTATGTATTTATGTATTTATGTATTTATGTATTTATGTATTTATGTATTTATGTATTTATGTATTTATGTATTTATGTATTTATGTATTTATGTATTTATGTATTTATGTATTTATGTATTTATGTATTTATGTATTTATGTATTTATGTATTTATGTATTTATGTATTTATGTATTTATGTATTTATGTATTTATGTATTTATGTATTTATGTATTAATGTATTAATGTATTAATGTATTAATGTATTAATGTATTTATGTATTTATGTATTTATGTATTTATGTATTTATGTATTTATGTATTTATGTATTTATGTATTTATGTATTTATGTATTTATGTATTTATGTATTTATGTATTTATGTATTTATGTATTTATGTATTTATGTATTTATGTATTTATGTATTTATGTATTTATGTATTTATGTATTTATGTATTTATGTATTTATGTATTTATGTATTTATGTATTTATGTGTTTATGTGTTTATGTATTTATGTATTTATGTATTTATGTATTTATGTATTTATGTATTTATGTATTTATGTATTTATGTATTTATGTATTTATGTATTTATGTATTTATGTATTTATGTATTTATGTATTTATGTATTTATGTATTTATGTATTTATGTATTTATGTATTTATGTATTTATGTATTTATGTATTTATGTATTTATGTATTTATGTATTTATGTATTTATGTATTTATGTATTTATGTATTTATGTATTTATGTATTTATGTGTTTATGTGTTTATGTGTTTATGTGTTTATGTGTTTATGTATTTATGTATTTATGTATTTATGTATTTATGTATTTATGTATTTATGTATTTATGTATTTATGTATTTATGTATTTATGTATTTATGTATTTATGTATTTATGTATTTATGTATTTATGTATTTATGTATTTATGTATTTATGTGTTTATGTATTTATGTATTTATGTATTTATGTATTTATGTATTTATGTATTTATGTATTTATGTATTTATGTATTTATGTATTTATGTATTTATGTATTTATGTATTTATGTATTTATGTATTTATGTATTTATGTATTTATGTATTTATGTATTTATGTATTTATGTATTTATGTATTTATGTATTTATGTATTTATGTATTTATGTATTTATGTATTTATGTATTTATGTATTTATGTATTTATGTATTTATGTATTTATGTATTTATGTATTTATGTATTTATGTATTTATGTATTTATGTATTTATGTATTTATGTATTTATGTATTTATGTATTTATGTATTTATGTATTTATGTATTTATGTATTTATGTATTTATGTATTTATGTATTTATGTATTTATGTATTTATGTATTTATGTATTTATGTATTTATGTATTTATGTATTTATGTATTTATGTATTTATGTATTTATGTATTTATGTATTTATGTATTTATGTATTTATGTATTTATGTATTTATGTATTTATGTATTTATGTATTTATGTATTTATGTATTTATGTATTTATGTATTTATGTATTTATGTATTTATGTATTTATGTATTTATGTATTTATGTATTTATGTATTTATGTATTTATGTATTTATGTATTTATGTATTTATGTATTTATGTATTTATGTATTTATGTATTTATGTATTTATGTATTTATGTATTTATGTATTTATGTATTTATGTATTTATGTATTTATGTATTTATGTATTTATGTATTTATGTATTTATGTATTTATGTATTTATGTATTTATGTATTTATGTATTTATGTATTTATGTATTTATGTATTTATGTATTTATGTATTTATGTATTTATGTATTTATGTATTTATGTATTTATGTATTTATGTATTTATGTATTTATGTATTTATGTATTTATGTATTTATGTATTTATGTATTTATGTATTTATGTATTTATGTATTTATGTATTTATGTATTTATGTATTTATGTATTTATGTATTTATGTATTTATGTATTTATGTATTTATGTATTTATGTATTTATGTATTTATGTATTTATGTATTTATGTATTTATGTATTTATGTATTTATGTATTTATGTATTTATGTATTTATGTATTTATGTATTTATGTATTTATGTATTTATGTATTTATGTATTTATGTATTTATGTATTTATGTATTTATGTATTTATGTATTTATGTATTTATGTATTTATGTATTTATGTATTTATGTATTTATGTATTTATGTATTTATGTATTTATGTATTTATGTATTTATGTATTTATGTATTTATGTATTTATGTATTTATGTATTTATGTATTTATGTATTTATGTATTTATGTATTTATGTATTTATGTATTTATGTATTTATGTATTTATGTATTTATGTATTTATGTATTTATGTATTTATGTATTTATGTATTTATGTATTTATGTATTTATGTATTTATGTATTTATGTATTTATGTATTTATGTATTTATGTATTTATGTATTTATGTATTTATGTATTTATGTATTTATGTATTTATGTATTTATGTATTTATGTATTTATGTATTTATGTATTTATGTATTTATGTATTTATGTATTTATGTATTTATGTATTTATGTATTTATGTATTTATGTATTGATGTATTGATGTATTGATGTATTGATGTATTGATGTATTGATGTATTGATGTATTGATGTATTTATGTATTGATGTATTTATGTATTTATGTATTTATGTATTTATGTATTTATGTATTGATGTATTGATGTATTGATGTATTGATGTATTGATGTATTGATGTATTGATGTATTGATGTATTGATGTATTGATGTATTGATGTATTTATGTATTGATGTATTTATGTATTTATGTATTTATGTATTTATTTATTTATTTATTTATTTATTTATTTATTTATTTATTTATTTATTTATGTATTTATGTATTTATGTATTTATGTATTGATGTATTGATGTATTGATGTATTGATGTATTGATGTATTGATGTATTGATGTATTGATGTATTGATGTATTGATGTATTGATGTATTGATGTATTGATGTATTGATGTATTTATGTATTTATGTATTTATGTATTTATGTATTTATGTATTTATGTATTTATGTATTTATGTATTTATGTATTTATGTATTTATGTATTGATGTATTGATGTATTGATGTATTGATGTATTGATGTATTGATGTATTGATGTATTGATGTATTGATGTATTGATGTATTGATGTATTTATGTATTTATGTATTTATGTATTGATGTATTGATGTATTTATGTATTTATGTATTTATGTATTTATGTATTTATGTATTTATGTATTTATGTATTTATGTATTTATGTATTTATGTATTTATGTATTTATGTATTTATGTATTTATGTATTTATGTATTTATGTATTTATGTATTTATGTATTTATGTATTTATGTATTTATGTATTTATGTATTTATGTATTTATGTATTTATGTATTTATGTATTTATGTATTTATGTATTTATGTATTTATGTATTTATGTATTTATGTATTTATGTATTTATGTATTGATGTATTGATGTATTGATGTATTGATGTATTGATGTATTGATGTATTTATGTATTTATGTATTTATGTATTTATGTATTTATGTATTTATGTATTTATGTATTTATGTATTTATGTGTTTATGTGTTTATGTATTTATGTATTTATGTATTTATGTATTTATGTATTTATGTATTTATGTATTTATGTATTTATGTATTTATGTATTTATGTATTTATGTATTTATGTATTTATGTATTTATGTATTTATGTATTTATGTGTTTATGTGTTTATGTATTTATGTATTTATGTATTTATGTATTTATGTATTTATGTATTTATGTATTTATGTATTTATGTATTTATGTATTTATGTATTTATGTATTTATGTATTTATGTATTTATGTATATATGTATTTATGTATTTATGTATTTATGTATTTATGTATTTATGTATTTATGTATTTATGTATTTATGTGTTTATGTGTTTATGTGTTTATGTATTTATGTATTTATGTATTTATGTATTTATGTATTTATGTATTTATGTATTTATGTATTTATGTATTTATGTATTTATGTGTTTATGTGTTTATGTGTTTATGTATTTATGTATTTATGTATTTATGTATTTATGTATTTATGTATTTATGTATTTATGTATTTATGTATTTATGTATTTATGTATTTATGTATTTATGTATTTATGTATTTATGTATTTATGTATTTATGTATTTATGTATTTATGTATTTATGTGTTTATGTGTTTATGTATTTATGTATTTATGTATTTATGTATTTATGTATTTATGTATTTATGTATTTATGTATTTATGTATTTATGTATTTATGTATTTATGTATTTATGTATTTATGTATTTATGTATTTATGTATTTATGTATTTATGTATTTATGTATTTATGTGTTTATGTGTTTATGTGTTTATGTATTTATGTATTTATGTATTTATGTATTTATGTATTTATGTATTTATGTATTTATGTATTTATGTATTTATGTATTTATGTATTTATGTATTTATGTATTTATGTATTTATGTATTTATGTATTTATGTATTTATGTATTTATGTATTTATGTATTTATGTATTTATGTATTTATGTATTTATGTATTTATGTATTTATGTATTTATGTATTTATGTATTTATGTATTTATGTATTTATGTATTTATGTATTTATGTATTTATGTATTTATGTATTTATGTATTTATGTATTTATGTATTTATGTATTTATGTATTTATGTATTTATGTATTTATGTATTTATGTATTTATGTATTTATGTATTTATGTATTTATGTATTTATGTATTTATGTATTTATGTATTTATGTATTTATGTATTTATGTATTTATGTATTTATGTATTTATGTGTTTATGTATTTATGTATTTATGTATTTATGTATTTATGTATTTATGTATTTATGTATTTATGTATTTATGTATTTATGTATTTATGTATTTATGTATTTATGTATTTATGTATTTATGTGTTTATGTGTTTATGTATTTATGTATTTATGTATTTATGTATTTATGTATTTATGTATTTATGTATTTATGTATTTATGTATTTATGTATTTATGTATTTATGTATTTATGTATTTATGTATTTATGTATTTATGTATTTATGTATTTATGTATTTATGTATTTATGTATTTATGTATTTATGTATTTATGTATTTATGTGTTTATGTGTTTATGTGTTTATGTGTTTATGTATTTATGTATTTATGTATTTATGTATTTATGTATTTATGTATTTATGTATTTATGTATTTATGTGTTTATGTGTTTATGTGTTTATGTATTTATGTATTTATGTATTTATGTATTTATGTATTTATGTATTTATGTATTTATGTATTTATGTATTTATGTATTTATGTATTTATGTATTTATGTATTTATGTATTTATGTATTTATGTATTTATGTATTTATGTATTTATGTATTTATGTATTTATGTATTTATGTATTTATGTATTTATGTATTTATGTATTTATGTATTTATGTATTTATGTATTTATGTATTTATGTATTTATGTATTTATGTATTTATGTATTTATGTATTTATGTATTTATGTATTTATGTATTTATGTATTTATGTATTTATGTATTTATGTATTTATGTATTTATGTATTTATGTATTTATGTATTTATGTATTTATGTATTTATGTATTTATGTATTTATGTATTTATGTATTTATGTATTTATGTATTTATGTATTTATGTATTTATGTATTTATGTATTTATGTATTTATGTATTTATGTATTTATGTATTTATGTATTTATGTATTTATGTATTTATGTATTTATGTATTTATGTATTTATGTATTTATGTATTTATGTATTTATGTATTTATGTATTTATGTATTTATGTATTTATGTATTTATGTATTTATGTATTTATGTATTTATGTATTTATGTATTTATGTATTTATGTATTTATGTATTTATGTATTTATGTATTTATGTATTTATGTATTTATGTATTTATGTATTTATGTATTTATGTATTTATGTATTTATGTATTTATGTATTTATGTATTTATGTATTTATGTATTTATGTATTTATGTATTTATGTATTTATGTATTTATGTATTTATGTATTTATGTATTTATGTATTTATGTATTTATGTATTTATGTATTTATGTATTTATGTATTTATGTATTTATGTATTTATGTATTTATGTATTTATGTATTTATGTATTTATGTATTTATGTATTTATGTATTTATGTATTTATGTATTTATGTATTTATGTATTTATGTATTTATGTATTTATGTATTTATGTATTTATGTATTTATGTATTTATGTATTTATGTATTTATGTATTTATGTATTTATGTATTTATGTATTTATGTATTTATGTATTTATGTATTTATGTATTTATGTATTTATGTATTTATGTATTTATGTATTTATGTATTTATGTATTTATGTATTTATGTATTTATGTATTTATGTATTTATGTATTTATGTATTTATGTATTTATGTATTTATGTATTTATGTATTTATGTATTTATGTATTTATGTATTTATGTATTTATGTATTTATGTATTTATGTATTTATGTATTTATGTATTTATGTATTTATGTATTTATGTATTTATGTATTTATGTATTTATGTATTTATGTATTTATGTATTTATGTATTTATGTATTTATGTATTTATGTATTTATGTATTTATGTATTTATGTATTTATGTATTTATGTATTTATGTATTTATGTATTTATGTATTTATGTATTTATGTATTTATGTATTTATGTATTTATGTATTTATGTATTTATGTATTTATGTATTTATGTATTTATGTATTTATGTATTTATGTATTTATGTATTTATGTATTTATGTATTTATGTATTTATGTATTTATGTATTTATGTATTTATGTATTTATGTATTTATGTATTTATGTATTTATGTATTTATGTATTTATGTATTTATGTATTTATGTATTTATGTATTTATGTATTTATGTATTTATGTATTTATGTATTTATGTATTGATGTATTGATGTATTGATGTATTGATGTATTGATGTATTGATGTATTGATGTATTTATGTATTGATGTATTGATGTATTGATGTATTGATGTATTGATGTATTGATGTATTGATGTATTGATGTATTGATGTATTGATGTATTGATGTATTGATGTATTGATGTATTGATGTATTGATGTATTGATGTATTGATGTATTGATGTATTGATGTATTGATGTATTGATGTATTGATGTATTGATGTATTGATGTATTGATGTATTGATGTATTGATGTATTGATGTATTGATGTATTGATGTATTGATGTATTGATGTATTGATGTATTGATGTATTGATGTATTGATGTATTGATGTATTGATGTATTGATGTATTGATGTATTGATGTATTGATGTATTGATGTATTGATGTATTGATGTATTGATGTATTGATGTATTGATGTATTGATGTATTGATGTATTGATGTATTGATGTATTGATGTATTGATGTATTGATGTATTGATGTATTGATGTATTGATGTATTGATGTATTGATGTATTTATGTATTTATGTATTTATGTATTTATGTATTTATGTATTTATGTATTTATGTATTTATGTATTTATGTATTTATGTATTTATGTATTTATGTATTTATGTATTTATGTATTGATGTATTTATGTATTGATGTATTTATGTATTTATGTATTGATGTATTTATGTATTGATGTATTTATGTATTTATGTATTTATGTATTTATGTATTTATGTATTTATGTATTTATGTATTTATGTATTTATGTATTTATGTATTTATGTATTTATGTATTTATGTATTTATGTATTTATGTATTTATGTATTTATGTATTTATGTATTTATGTATTTATGTATTTATGTATTTATGTATTTATGTATTTATGTATTTATGTATTTATGTATTTATGTATTTATGTATTTATGTATTTATGTATTTATGTATTTATGTATTTATGTATTTATGTATTTATGTATTTATGTATTTATGTATTTATGTATTTATGTATTTATGTATTTATGTATTTATGTATTTATGTATTTATGTATTTATGTATTTATGTATTTATGTATTTATGTATTTATGTATTTATGTATTTATGTATTTATGTATTTATGTATTTATGTATTTATGTATTTATGTATTTATGTATTTATGTATTTATGTATTTATGTATTTATGTATTTATGTATTTATGTATTTATGTATTTATGTATTTATGTATTTATGTATTTATGTATTTATGTATTTATGTATTTATGTATTTATGTATTTATGTATTTATGTATTTATGTATTTATGTATTTATGTATTTATGTATTTATGTATTTATGTATTTATGTATTTATGTATTTATGTATTTATGTATTTATGTATTTATGTATTTATGTATTTATGTATTTATGTATTTATGTATTTATGTATTTATGTATTTATGTATTTATGTATTTATGTATTTATGTATTTATGTATTTATGTATTTATGTATTTATGTATTTATGTATTTATGTATTTATGTATTTATGTATTTATGTATTTATGTATTTATGTATTTATGTATTTATGTATTTATGTATTTATGTATTTATGTATTTATGTATTTATGTATTTATGTATTTATGTATTTATGTATTTATGTATTTATGTATTTATGTATTTATGTATTTATGTATTTATGTATTTATGTATTTATGTATTTATGTATTTATGTATTTATGTATTTATGTATTTATGTATTGATGTATTGATGTATTGATGTATTGATGTATTGATGTATTGATGTATTGATGTATTGATGTATTGATGTATTGATGTATTGATGTATTGATGTATTGATGTATTGATGTATTGATGTATTGATGTATTGATGTATTGATGTATTGATGTATTGATGTATTGATGTATTGATGTATTGATGTATTGATGTATTGATGTATTGATGTATTGATGTATTTATTTATTTATGTATTTATGTATTTATGTATTGATGTATTGATGTATTTATGTATTTATGTATTGATGTATTGATGTATTGATGTATTTATTTATTTATTTATTTATTTATTTATGTATTTATGCATTTATGTATTTATGTATTTATGTATTTATGTATTTATGTATTTATGTATTTATGCATTTATGCATTTATGCATTTATGCATTTATGCATTTATGCATTTATGCATTTATGCATTTATGCATTTATGCATTTATGCATTTATGCATTTATGCATTTATGCATTTATGCATTTATGCATTTATGCATTTATGCATTTATGCATTTATGCATTTATGCATTTATGCATTTATGCATTTATGCATTTATGCATTTATGTATTTATGTATTTATGTATTTATGTATTTATGTATTTATGTATTTATGTATTTATGTATTTATGTATTTATGTATTTATGTATTTATGTATTTATGTATTTATGTATTTATGTATTTATGTATTTATGTATTTATGTATTTATGTATTTATGTATTTATGTATTTATGTATTTATGTATTTATGTATTTATGTATTTATGTATTTATGTATTTATGTATTTATGTATTTATGTATTTATGTATTTATGTATTTATGTATTTATGTATTTATGTATTTATGTATTTATGTATTTATGTATTTATGTATTTATGTATTTATGTATTTATGTATTTATGTATTTATGTATTTATGTATTTATGTATTTATGTATTTATGTATTTATGTATTTATGTATTTATGTATTTATGTATTTATGTATTTATGTATTTATGTATTTATGTATTTATGTATTTATGTATTTATGTATTTATGTATTTATGTATTTATGTATTTATGTATTTATGTATTTATGTATTTATGTATTTATGTATTTATGTATTGATGTATTGATGTATTGATGTATTGATGTATTGATGTATTGATGTATTGATGTATTGATGTATTGATGTATTGATGTATTGATGTATTGATGTATTGATGTATTGATGTATTGATGTATTGATGTATTGATGTATTGATGTATTGATGTATTGATGTATTGATGTATTGATGTATTGATGTATTGATGTATTGATGTATTGATGTATTGATGTATTGATGTATTGATGTATTGATGTATTGATGTATTGATGTATTGATGTATTGATGTATTGATGTATTGATGTATTGATGTATTGATGTATTGATGTATTGATGTATTGATGTATTTATGTATTTATGTATTTATGTATTGATGTATTGATGTATTGATGTATTGATGTATTGATGTATTGATGTATTGATGTATTGATGTATTGATGTATTGATGTATTGATGTATTGATGTATTGATGTATTGATGTATTGATGTATTGATGTATTGATGTATTGATGTATTGATGTATTGATGTATTGATGTATTGATGTATTGATGTATTGATGTATTGATGTATTGATGTATTGATGTATTGATGTATTGATGTATTGATGTATTGATGTATTGATGTATTGATGTATTGATGTATTGATGTATTGATGTATTGATGTATTGATGTATTGATGTATTGATGTATTGATGTATTGATGTATTGATGTATTGATGTATTGATGTATTGATGTATTGATGTATTGATGTATTGATGTATTGATGTATTGATGTATTGATGTATTGATGTATTGATGTATTGATGTATTGATGTATTGATGTATTGATGTATTGATGTATTGATGTATTGATGTATTGATGTATTGATGTATTGATGTATTTATTTATTATGTATTTATGTATTTATGTATTTATGTATTTA
Source organism: Dichetophora obliterata (assembly GCA_963920525.1). NCBI lineage: Eukaryota > Metazoa > Arthropoda > Insecta > Diptera > Sciomyzidae > Dichetophora > Dichetophora obliterata. The sequence continues at coordinate 68,240,914 of OY986438.1, read as the reverse complement.
TGTATTTATGTATTTATGTATTTATGTATTTATGTATTTATGTATTTATGTATTTATGTATTTATGTATTTATGTATTTATGTATTTATGTATTTATGTATTTATGTATTTATGTATTTATGTATTTATGTATTTATGTATTGATGTATTGATGTATTGATGTATTGATGTATTGATGTATTGATGTATTGATGTATTGATGTATTGATGTATTGATGTATTGATGTATTGATGTATTGATGTATTGATGTATTGATGTATTGATGTATTGATGTATTGATGTATTGATGTATTGATGTATTGATGTATTGATGTATTGATGTATTGATGTATTGATGTATTGATGTATTGATGTATTGATGTATTGATGTATTGATGTATTGATGTATTGATGTATTGATGTATTGATGTATTGATGTATTGATGTATTGATGTATTGATGTATTGATGTATTGATGTATTGATGTATATGATGTATTGATGTATTTATTTATTTATGTATTTATGTATTTATGTATTTATGTATTTATGTATTTATGTATTTATGTATTTATGTATTTATGTATTTATGTATTTATGTATTTATGTATTTATGTATTTATGTATTTATGTATTTATGTATTTATGTATTTATGTATTTATGTATTTATGTATTTATGTATTTATGTATTTATGTATTTATGTATTTATGTATTTATGTATTTATGTATTTATGTATTTATGTATTTATGTATTTATGTATTTATGTATTTATGTATTTATGTATTTATGTATTTATGTATTTATGTATTTATGTATTTATGTATTTATGTATTTATGTATTTATGTATTTATGTATTTATGTATTTATGTATTTATGTATTTATGTATTTATGTATTTATGTATTTATGTATTTATGTATTTATGTCTTTATGTCTTTATGTCTTTATGTCTTTATGTCTTTATGTCTTTATGTCTTTATGTCTTTATGTCTTTATGTCTTTATGTCTTTATGTCTTTATGTCTTTATGTCTTTATGTCTTTATGTCTTTATGTCTTTATGTCTTTATGTATTTATGTATTTATGTATTTATGTATTTATGTATTTATGTATTTATGTATTTATGTATTTATGTATTTATGTATTTATGTATTTATGTATTTATGTATTTATGTATTTATGTATTTATGTATTTATGTATGTTATGTATTTATGTATTTATGTATTTATGTATTTATGTATTTATGTATTTATGTATTTATGTATTTATGTATTTATGTATATGTATTTATGTATTTATGTATTTATGTATTTATGGATTTATGTATTTATGTATTTATGTATTTATGTATTTATGTATTTATGTATTTATGTATTTATGTATTTATGTATTTATGTATTTATGTATGTAGGTATTTTGTATTTGATGTATTTATGGTATTTATGTATTTATGTATGTTATGTATTTATGTATTTATGTATGTATTTATGTATTTATGTATGTATGTATTTATGTATTGTATGTAGGTAGTTATGTATTTATGTATTGATGTATTTATGTATTTATGTATTTAGGTATTTATGTATTTATGTATTTAGGTATTTATGTATTTATGTATTTATGTATTTATGTATTTATGTATTTATGGATGTTGGTATTGATGTATTGATGTATTGATGTATTGATGGTATTGATGGTATGTGATGGTATGATGGATTGATGTATTGATGTATTGATGGTATTGATGTATTGATGTATTGATGTATTGATGTATGATGTATGGATGTTTGATGTATTGATGTATTGAGGGTATTGATGTATTGAGTGTATTATTTATGGATGTGTATGTATTTATGTATTTATGTATTTATGTATTTATGTATTTATGTATTTATGTAGTTATGTATTTATGTATTTATGTATTGATGTTATGTTTATGTATTTAGGTTTGTATTAGGATGTTTGATGTATTTAGGTTGTATGTATTTTTGTATTTATGTATTTATGTATTTATGTATTTATGTATTTAGGTATTTATGTATTTATGTATTTATGTATTTATGTATTTATGTATGTATATGTATTTATGTATTATGTATTTATGTATTTATGTATTTATGGTATTTATGTATTTATGTATTTATGTATTTATGTATTTATGTATTTATGTATTTATGTATTTATGTATGTATGTATTTATGTATTTGGTGTATGTATGTATTTATGTATTTATGTATTTAGGTATTGTTGGTATGTTAGGTATTGAGGTATTTATGTATTTATGGATGTTGTATGTATGTATTGATGGTATGTTGTATGTATGTAGGGATTTAGGTATTTATGTATTTATGGTAGTTATGTATTGGTAGGTTTTATGGATTTAGGTATTTATGTATTTAGTGTATTTAGGTTTGTATGTTGTAGGTATTTATGTATTTATGTATTATGTATTTATGTATTTATGTGATTGGTATTGATGTATTGATGTATTGAGTGGTATTGATGTAGTGAGGTATTGTGTGGGAGGGTGGTGTGGGAGGGTGGGTTGGTGGGATGGGTGGGATGTGGGATGGTGGAGGGATGGAGGTAGTGATGGATGGGTGGTGGATGATGGAGTGGTGGGTGTGGAGGGTGGGTGGTGGAGGTGGGTGGAGGGAGGTGTTGTTGGTGAGGTGGTGGGTTGGTAGGGATGGTTGGTGGTGGGTGGGTTGAGTGGTAGTGATGTATGGATGGTATTGATGGTTTGATGGTTGGTGGGATGGAGGGTGGGAGGGTGGGTGGGTTGGTGGGAGGTTGGGTGGGTGGGTGGTGGGTGGGATGGGTGGTATGAGGTTGTGTTGGGTGGGGTTGGTGGGAGGGTGTGAGGGTGGGTGGGTGGGTGGGTGGGAGGGAGGGTGGAGTGGTGGGTGTGTGTGTTGGTGGGTGGGAGGGTGGGTGGGTTGTGGTGGGATGGGATGGTGGGTGGGATGGTAGGGTGGGTGGGTGGATGGTGGGTGGGTGGGTGGGATGGTGGTGGGTGGGTAGGGTGGGTGGGTTGGTGGAGGGTGGGTGGGTGGGTGGGTGGGTGGTGGGTGGGTGGAGGGGTGGGAGGTGGGTTGGTGGGTGGGAGGGTGGGTGGGTGGGTGGGTGGGAGGGTGGGTGGGGGAGGTGGGTGGGTGGGTGGGTGGGAGGGTGGGTGGGTGGGTGGGTGGGTGGGTGGGTGGGTGGGTGGTGTGGAGGGTGGGTGGGTGGGTGGGTGGGAGGGTGGGTGGGTGGGTGGGTGGGTGGGTGGGTGGTGGGTGGGTGGTGGGTGGTGGGTGGGTGGGTGGGTGGGTGGGTGGGAGGGTGGGTGGGTGGGTGGGTGGGTGGGTGGGTGGGTGGGTGGGTGGGTGGGTGGGTGGGTGGGTGGGAGGGTGGGTGGGTGGGTGGGTGGGTGGGTTGGTGGGTGGGTGGGTGGGTGGGTGGGTGGGTGGGTGGGTGGGTGGGTGGGTGGGTGGGTGGGTGGGTGGGTGGGTGGGTGGGTGGGTGGGTGGGTGGGTGGGTGGGGTGGGTGGTGGGTGGGTGGGTGGGTGGGTGGGTGGGTGGGTGGGTGGGTGGGTGGGTGGGTGGGTGGGTTGGGTGGGTGGGATGGGTGGGTGGGTGGGTGGGTGGGTGGGTGGGTGGGTGGTGGGTGGGTGTGTGGGTGGGTGGGTGGGTGGGTGGGTGGGTGGGTGGGTGGGAGGGTGGGTGGGTGGGTGGGTGGGTGGGTGGGTGGGTGGGTGGGTGGGTGGGTGGGTTGGGTGGGTGGTGGGTGGGTGGGTGGGTGGTGGGTGGGTGGGTGGGTGGGTGGGTGGGTGGGTGGGTGGGTGGGTGGGTGGGTGGGTGGGTGGGTGGGTGGGTGGGTGGGTGGGTGGGTGGGTGGGTGGGTGGGTGGGTGGGTGGGTGGGTGGGTGGGTGGGTGGGTGGGTGGGTGGGTGGGTGGGTGGGTGGGTGGGTGGGTGGGTGGGTGGGTGGGTGGGTGGGTGGGTGGGTGGGTGGGTGGGTGGGTGGGTGGGTGGGTGGGTGGGTTGGTGGGTGGGAGGGTGGGTGGGTGGGTGGGTGGGTGGGTGGGTGGGTGGGTGGGTGGGTGGGTGGGTGGGTGGGTGGGTGGGTGGGTGGGTGGGTGGGTGGGTGGGTGGGTGGGTGGGTGGGTGGGTGGGTGGGTGGGTGGGTGGGTGGGTTGGTGGGTGGGTGGGTGGGTGGGTGGGTGGGTGGGTGGGTGGGGTGGGTGGGTGGGTGGGTGGGTGGGTGGGTGGGTGGGTGGGTGGGTGGGTGGGTGGGTGGGTGGGTGGGTGGGTGGGTGGGAGGGTGGGTGGGTGGGTGGGTGGGTGGGTGGGTGGGTGGGTGGGTGGGTGGGTGGGTGGGTGGGTGGGTGGGTGGGTGGGTGGGTGGGTGGGTGGGTGGGTGGGTGGGTGGGTGGGTGGGTGGGTGGGTGGGTGGGTGGGTGGGTGGGTGGGTGGGAGGGTGGGTGGGTGGGTGGGTGGGTGGGTGGGTGGGTGGGTGGGTGGGTGGGTGGGTGGGTGGGTGGGTGGGTGGGTGGGTGGGTGGGTGGGTGGGTGGGTGGGTGGGTGGGTGGGTGGGTGGGTGGGTGGGTGGGTGGGTGGGTGGGTGGGTGGGTGGGTGGGTGGTGGGTGGGTGGGTGGGTGGGTGGGTGGGTGGGTGGGTGGGTGGGTGGGTGGGTGGGTGGGTGGGTGGGTGGGTGGGTGGGTGGGTGGGTGGGTGGGTGGGTGGGTGGGTGGGTGGGTGGGTGGGTGGGTGGGTGGGTGGGTGGGTGGGTGGGTGGGTGGGTGGGTGGGTGGGTGGGTGGGTGGGTGGGTGGGTGGGTGGGTGGGTGGGTGGGTGGGTGGGTGGGTGGGTGGGTGGGTGGGTGGGTGGGTGGGTGGGTGGGTGGGTGGGTGGGTGGGTGGGTGGGTGGGTGGGTGGGTGGGTGGGTGGGTGGGTGGGTGGGTGGGTGGGTGGGTGGGTGGGTGGGTGGGTGGGTGGGTGGGTGGGTGGGTGGGTGGGTGGGTGGGTGGGTGGGTGGGTGGGTGGGTGGGTGGGTGGGTGGGTGGGTGGGTGGGTGGGTGGGTGGGTGGGTGGGTGGGTGGGTGGGTGGGTGGGTGGGTGGGTGGGTGGGTGGGTGGGTGGGTGGGTGGGTGGGTGGGTGGGTGGGTGGGTGGGTGGGTGGGTGGGTGGGTGGGTGGGTGGGTGGGTGGGTGGGTGGGTGGGTGGGTGGGTGGGTGGGTGGGTGGGTGGGTGGGTGGGTGGGTGGGTGGGTGGGTGGGTGGGTGGGTGGGTGGGTGGGTGGGTGGGTGGGTGGGTGGGTGGGTGGGTGGGTGGGTGGGTGGGTGGGTGGGTGTTTGTTTGTTTGTTTGTTTGTTTGTTTGTTTGTTATGTTTGTCTGTTTGTATGTTTGTATGTTTGTATGTTTGTATGTTTGTCTGTTTGTATGTTTGTATGTTTGTATGTTTGTCTGTTTGTATGTTTGTATGTTTGTCTGTTTGTATGTTTGTATGTTTGTATGTTTGTATGTTTGTATGTTTGTATGTTTGTATGTTTGTATGTTGTATGTATGTATGTTTGTATGTTTGTATGTTTGTATGTTTGTCTGTTTGTATGTTTGTATGTTTGTATGTTTGTATGTTTGTAGTTTGTATGTTTGTATGTTTGTATGTTTGTATGTTTGTATGTTTGTATGTTTGTATGTTTGTATGTTTGTATGTTTGTATGTTTGTATGTTTGTATGTTTGTATGTTTGTATGTTTGTCTGTTTGTATGTTTGTATGTTTGTATGTTTGTATGTTTGTATGTTTGTACTGTTTGTATGTTTGTCTGTTTGTATGTTTGTATGATTGTATGCTTGTATGCATTGTATGCTTGTATGATTGTATGATTGTATGATTGTATGATTGTATGATTGTATGATTGTATGATTGTATGATTGTATGATTGTATGATTGTATGATTGTATGATTGTATGACTTGTATGATTGTATGATTGTATGATTGTATGATTGTATGATTGTATGATTGTATGATTGTATGATTGTCTGATTGTATGATTGTCTGATTGTATGATTGTATGATTGTAATTGTATGATTGTATGATTGTATGATTGTATGATTGTATGATTGTATGATTGTATGATTGTATGATTGTATGATTGTATGATTGTATGATTGTATGCTTGTATGATTGTATGATTGTCTGATTGTATGATTGTATGATTGTATGATTGTCTGATTGTATGATTGTATGATTGTATGACTTGTATGATTGTATGATTGTATGATTGTATGCTTGTATGATTGTATGATTGTATGCTTGTCTGATTGTCTGTTTGTATGTTTGTATGTTTGTATGTTTGTATGTTTGTATGTTTGTATGTTTGTATGTTTGTATGTTTGTATGTTTGTATGTTTGTATGTTTGTATGTTTGTATGTTTTGTATGTTTGTATGTTTGTATGTTTGTATGTTTGTATGTTTGTATGTTTGTCTGTTTGTAGGTTTGTATGTTTGTATGTTTGTATGTTTGTATGTTTGTATGTTTGTATGTTTGTATGTTTGTATGTTTGTATGTTTGTATGTTTGTATGTTTGTATGTTTGTATGTTTGTATGTTTGTATGTTTGTATGTTTGTATGTTTGTATGTTTGTATGTTTGTATGTTTGTATGTTTGTATGTTTGTATGTTTGTATGTTTGTATGTTTGTATGTTTGTATGTTTGTATGTTTGTACTGTTTGTATGTTTGTATGTTTGTATGTTTGTATGTTTGTATGTTAGTATGTTTGTATGTTTGTATGTTTGTATGTTTGTATGTTTGTATGTTTGTATGTTTGTATGTTTGTATGTTTGTCTGTTTGTATGTTTGTATGTTTGTATGTTTGTATGTTTGTATGTTTGTATGTTTGTATGTTTGTATGTTTGTATGTTTGTATGTTTGTATGTTTGTATGTTTGTATGTTTGTATGTTTGTATGTTTGTATGTTTGTATGTTTGTATGTTTGTATGTTTGTATGTTTGTATGTTTGTATGTTTTGTCTGTTTGTATGTTTGTACTGTTTGTATGTTTGTATGTTTGTATGTTTGTATGTTTGTATGTTTGTATGTTTGTATGTTTGTATGTTTGTATGTTTGTATGTTTGTCTGTTTGTATGTTTGTATGTTTGTATGTTTGTATGTTTGTATGTTTGTTTGTTTGTTTGTTTGTATGATTGTATGATTGTATGATTGTATGATTGTATGATTGTCTGATTGTATGACTTGTATGATTGTCTGATTGTATGATTGTCTGATTGTATGATTGTATGATTGTATGTTTGTATGTTTGTATGTTTGTCTGTTTGTATGTTTGTATGTTTGTATGTTTGTATGTTTGTATGTTTGTCTGTTTGTATGTTTGTATGTTTGTATGATTGTATGATTGTATGAATTGTCTGATTGTATGCATTGTATGATTGTATGATTGTATGCTTGTATGATTGTATGATTGTATGATTGTCTGATGTCTGATTGTATGATTGTATGATTGTATGATTGTATGATTGTATGATTGTCTGCATTGTATGCATTGTATGATTGTATGATTGTATGATTGTATGATTGTCTGATTGTATGATTGTATGATTGTATGCTTGTATGCTTGTATGACTTGTCTGATTTGTATGATTGTCTGATTGTATGATTGTACTGATTGTATGATTGTATGATTGTATGATTGTATGCATTGTATGATTGTATGATTGTATGATTGTATGATTGTATGATTGTATGATTGTATGATTGTATGATTGTAATGATTGTATGATTGTATGATTGTATGATTGTATGCATTGTATGATTGTATGATTGTATGATTGTATGATTGTATGATTGTATGATTGTATGATTGTATGATTGTATGATTGTATGATTGTACTGATTGTATGATTGTATGATTGTATGATTGTATGCTTGTATGATTGTATGATTGTATGATTGTATGATTGTATGATTGTATGATTGTATGATTGTATGATTGTCTGATTGTATGATTGTATGATTGTATGCTTGTCTGATTGTATGCATTGTATGATTGTATGATTGTATGATTGTATGATTGTATGATTGTATGATTGTATGATTGTATGATTGTCTGATTGTCTGATTGTATGATTGTATGATTGTATGACTTGTATGATTGTATGATTGTATGATTGTCTGATTGTATGATTGTATGATTGTATGATTGTATGATTGTATGATTGTATGTTTGTATGTTTGTATGTTTGTATGTTTGTCTGTTTGTATGTTTGTATGTTTGTATGTTTGTATGTTTGTATGTTTGTATGTTTGTATGTTTGTCTGTTTGTATGTTTGTATGTTTGTATGTTTGTCTGTTTGTATGTTTGTATGTTTGTATGTTTGTATGTTTGTATGTTTGTATGTTTGTATGTTTGTCTGTTTGAATGTTTTGTATGTTTGTAGTTTGTTGTTTGTCTGTTTGTATGTTTGTATGTTTGTATGTTTGTACTGTTTGTATGTTTGTATGTTTGTATGTTTGTCTGTTTGTCTGTTTGTATGTTTGTACTGTTTGTATGTTTGTATGTTTGTATGTTTGTATGTTTGTATGTTTGTCTGTTTGTATGTTTGTATGTTTGTATGTTTGTATGTTTGTATGTTTGTATGTTATGTCTGTTTGTATGTTTGTATGTTTGTATGTTTGTATGTTTGTATGTTTGTATGTTTGTATGATTGTATGTTTGTCTGTTTGTCTGTTTGTATGTTTGTATGTTTTGTATGTTTGTATGTTTGTATGTTTGTATGTTTGTATGTTTGTATGTTTGTACTGTTTGTATGTTTGTCTGTTTGTATGTTTGTATGTTTGTATGTTTGTATGTTTGTATGTTTGTATGTTTGTCTGTTTGTATGTTTGTATGTTTGTATGATTGTCTGATTGTATGATTGTATGATTGTATGATTGTATGATTGTCTGATTTTCTGATTGTCTGCTTGTATGATTGTATGATTGTATGATTGTCTGATTGTATGATTGTCTGATTGTACTGCATTGTATGATTGTATGCTTGTATGACTTGTATGATTGTATGCTTTGTATGTTAGTCTGTTTGTCTGTTTGTATGTTTGTATGTTTGTATGTTTGTATGTTTGTATGTTTGTATGTTTGTATGTTTGTCTGTTTGTCTGTTTGTATGTTTGTATGTTTGTATGTTTGTATGTTTGTATGTTTGTATGTTTGTCTGTTTGTATGTTTGTACTGTTTGTCTGTTTGTACTGTTTGTATGTTTGTATGTTTGTATGTTTGTCTGTTTGTATGTTTGTATGTTTGTATGTTTGTATGTTTGTCTGTTTGTATGTTTGTATGTTTGTCTGTTTGTCTGTTTGTATGTTTGTATGTTTGTATGTTTGTCTGTTTGTCTGTTTGTCTGTTTGTATGTTTGTATGTTTGTATGTTTGTATGTTTGTATGTTTGTCATGTTTGTCTGTTTGTATGTTTGTATGTTTTGTATGTTTGTATGTTTGTCTGTTTGTATGTTTGTCTGTTAGTATGTTTGTCTGTTTGTCTGTTTGTCTGTTTGTATGTTTGTATGTTTGTATGTTTGTATGTTGTCTGTTTGTCTGTTTGTAAGTTTGTATGTTTGTATGTTTGTACTGTTTGTATGTTTGTCTGTTTGTCTGTTTGTCTGTTTGTCTGTTTGTCTGTTTGTCTGTTTGTCTGTTTGTCTGTTTGTCTGTTTGTCTGTTTGTCTGTTTGTCTGTTTGTACTGTTTGTCTGTTTGTCTGTTTGTCTGTTTGTCTGTTTGTCTGTTTGTATGTTTGTATGTTTGTCTGTTTGTCATGTTTGTATGTTTGTCTGTTTGTCTGTTTGTATGTTGTCTGTTTTGTATGTTTGTATGTTTGTATGTTTGTATGTTTGTATGTTTGTATGTTTGTATGTTTGTATGTTTGTATGTTTGTATGTTTGTATGTTTGTATGTTTGTATGTTTGTATGTTTGTATGTTTGTATGTTTGTATGTTTGTATGTTTGTATGTTTGTATGTTTGTATGTTTGTATGTTTGTATGTTTGTATGTTTGTATGTTTGTCTGTTTGTATGTTTGTATGTTTGTATGTTTGTATGTTTGTATGTTTGTATGTTTGTCTGTTTGTCTGTTTGTATGTTTGTATGTTTGTATGTTTGTATGTTTGTATGTTTGTCTGTTTGTATGTTTGTCTGTTTGTATGTTTGTATGTTTGTATGATTGTATGATTGTATGATTGTATGATTGTATGCTTTGTATGATTGTAGATTGTATGTTGTCTGATTGTATGATTGTATGACTTGTATGATTGTATGATTGTATGATTGTATGATTGTATGACTTGTATGATTGTATGATTGTCTGATTGTATGATTGTATGATTGTATGATTGTATGATTGTATGATTGTATGATTGTATGATTGTATGATTGTATGATTGTATGATTGTCTGATTGTATGCTTGTCATGATTGTATGATTGTATGATTGTATGATTGTATGACTTGTATGATTGTATGATTGTATGATTGTCTGATTGTATGATTGTATGATTGTATGATTGTATGATTGTACTGATTGTATGACTTGTATGTTTGTATGTTTGTCTGTTTGTATGTTTTGTATGTTTGTATGTTTGTAATGTTTGTATGTTTGTATGTTTGTATGTTTGTCTGTTTGTATGTTTGTATGTTTGTATGTTTGTATGTTTGTCTGTTTGTACTGTTTGTATGTTTGTATGTTTGTCTGTTTGTATGTTTGTATGTTTGTATGATTGTATGATTGTATGATTGTATGATTGTATGATTGTATGATTGTATGATTGTATGATTGTCTGACTTGTATGATTGTATGCTTGTATGCTTGTATGATTGTCTGATTGTATGATTGTATGATTGTATGATTGTATGATTGTCTGATTGTATGATTGTATGATTGTATGATTGTATGATTGTATGATTGTATGATTGTATGATTGTACTGATTGTATGATTGTCTGATTGTATGATTGTATGATTGTATGATTGTATGATTGTATGATTGTCTGATCTGTCTGATTGTATGACTTGTATGATTGTATGCCATTGTAATGATTGTCATGCTTGTCTGCATTGTCTGATTGTCTGCTTGTATGCACTTGTATGACTTGTATGATTGTATGACTTGTATGCATTGTCTGCTTGTATGATTGTATGATTGTCTGATTGTATGCTTGTATGACTTGTATGATTGTCTGTATGATTGTATGATTGTATGATTGTATGATTGTATGATTGTATGATTGTATGACTTGTATGATTGTATGATTGTATGTTTGTATGTTTGTATGACTTGTATGAATTGTACTGATTGTATGACTTGTATGATTGTATGATTGTATGATTGTCTGATTGTATGATTGTATGCTTGTATGCTTGTCTGATTGTCTGACTTGTATGATTGTCTGATTGTATGATTGTATGATTGTCTGCATTGTATGATTGTCTGATTGTATGATTGTCTGATTGTATGATTGTATGATTGTATGCTTGTCTGATTGTATGATTGTCTGATTGTATGATTGTATGATTGTCTGCTTGTATGCTTGTATGATTGTATGATTGTCTGATTGTCTGATTGTATGCATTGTCTGATTGTATGATTGTATGATGTCATGTTTGTCTGTTTGTCTGTTTGTATGTTTGTATGTTTGTATGTTTGTCTGTTTGTCTGTTTGTCTGTTTGTCTGTTAGTCTGTTTGTATGATTGTATGTTTGTCTGTTTGTCTGTTTGTATGTTTGTCTGTTTGTCTGTTGTCTGTTATGTCTGTTTGTCTGTTTGTATGTTTGTCTGTTTGTACTGTTTGTATGTTTGTCTGTTTGTCTGTTTGTCTGTATGTCTGTTTGTACTGTTTGTAGTTTGTCTGTTTGTATGTTTGTCTGTTTGTCTGTTAGTCTGTTTGTCTGTTAGTCTGTTTGTCTGTTTGTATGTTTGTCTGTTTGTATGTTTGTATGTTTGTCTGTTTGTCTGTTTGTATGTTTGTCTGTTTGTCTGTTAGTATGTTTGTCTGTTTGTCTGTTTGTCTGTTTGTCTGTTATGTCTGTTTGTCTGTTAGTCTTGTTTGTCTGTTTGTCTGTTTGTATGTTAGTCTGTTTGTCTGTTTGTATGTTTGTATGTTTGTCAGTTTGTCTGATTGTCTGTTTGTCTGTATGACTGTATGTCTGTTTGCTGTTTGACTGTTTGGCTGTTAGGCTGTTTGGCAGTATGGATGATTGGCAGTTTGGCAGTTAGGCTGTTAGGCTGTTAGGCTGTTTGGCATGTTAGGCTGTTTGGCTGTATTGGCTGATTAAGGCTGTATGGATGATTAGGATGTTTGGCTGTTTGGCTGTTTTGCTGTTTGGCTGTTTGGATGTTTGGCTGTTTGGCTTATGTCAGTTTGTCTGTTTGTCTGTTTGTCTGTTTGTACTGTTTGTATGTTTGGATGTTTGTATGGTTTGTTTGTTTGTTTGTTTGTATGTTTGTCTGATTGTATGATTGTATGTTTGTATGTTTGTATGTTTGTATGATTGTATGCTTGTCTGATTGTATGTTGTATGTATGTTTGTTAGTTTGTCTGATTGTATGCTTGTATGATTGTATGATTGTATGATTGTATGCTTGTATGATTGTATGCTTGTATGATTGTCTGATTGTATGATTGTATGATTTGTATGATTGTAGCTTGTATGATTGTATGATTGTCTGATTGTATGCTTGTATGCTTGTCTGATTGTACTGATTGTATGATTGTACTGATTGTATGCTTGTATGCTTGTATGATTGTCTGATTGTCTGATTGTATGATTGTCTGATTGTCTGTTTGTATGATTGTCTGTTTGTATGTTTGTATGTTTGTATGTTTGTCTGTTTGTATGTTTGTATGTTTGTATGTTTGTATGTTTGTATGTCTATGTATGTTTGTATGTTTTGTATGTTTGTATGTTTGTATGTTTGTATGTTTGTATGTTTGTATGTTTGTATGTTTGTATGTTTGTATGTTTTGTATGTTTGTATGTTTGTATGTTTTGTCAAGTTTGTCTGTTTGTATGTTTTGTATGTTTGTATGTTTGTATGTTTGTATGTTTGTCTGTTTGTATGTTTGTACTGTTTGTATGTTTGTATGTTTGTATGTTTGTATGTTTGTATGTTTGTATGTTTGTATGTTTGTATGTTTGTATGTTTGTCTGTTTGTATGTTTGTATGTTTGTCTGTTTGTATGTTTGTACTGTTTGTCTGTTTGTATGTTTGTATGTTTGTATGTTTTGTATGTTTGTATGTTTGTATGTTTGTATGTTTGTATGTTTTTGTACTGTTTGTATGTTTGTCTGTTTGTATGTTTGTATGTTTGTATGTTTGTATGTTTGTATGTTTGTATGTTTGTATGTTTGTCTGTTTGTCTGTTTGTATGTTTGTATGTTGTTGTTTGTATGTTTGTCTGTTTGTATGTTTTGTATGTTTGTATGTTTGTATGTTTGTATGTTTGTATGTATTGTATGTTTGTCTGTTTGTATGTTTGTATGTTTGTATGTTTGTATGTTTGTATGTTTGTCTGTTTGTATGTTGTATGTTTGTATGTTTGTATGTTTGTCTGTTTGTATGTTTGTCTGTTTGTATGTTTGTATGTTTGTCTGTTTGTATGTTTGTATGTTTGTATGTTTGTATGTTTGTCTGTTTGTATGTTTGTATGTTTGTATGTTTGTATGTATGTACTGTTTGTATGTTTGTATGTTTGTCTGTTTGTATGTTTGTATGTTTGTCTGTTTGTATGTTTGTATGTTTGATGTTTGTATGTTTGTATGTTTGTCTGTTTGTATGTTTGTAATGTTTGTATGTTTGTATGCTTTGTATGTTTGTCATGATTGTATGTTTGTATGTATTTGTCTGTTTGTCTGTTTGTATGATTGTATGTTTGTATGTTTGTATGTTTGTATGTTTGTCTGTTTGTATGTTTGTATGTTTTGTATGTTTGTATGTTTGTATGTTTGTCTGTTTGTATGTTTGTATGTTTGTATGATTGTATGATTGTCATGATTGTCTGATTGTATGCTTGTCTGATTGTATGATTGTCTGAATTGTATGACTTGTATGATTGTCTGCATTGTCTGCATTGTACTGATTGTCTGATTGTCTGATTGTATGCTTGTCTGCATGTCTGCTTGTATGATTGTATGACTTGTATGATTGTCTGATTGTATGATTGTGTATGATTGTCTGCTTGTCTGCTTGTAAGAGCTTGTCTGACTAGCACTTGTCATGTAGATTGTCTGCTTGTATGCTTGTCTGATTGTATGCTTGTATGATTGTATGATTGTCTGTCATGATTGTATGATTGTATGACTTGTCTGATTGTATGATTGTCTGATTGTATGATAGTATGCTTGTATGACTTGTATGCATTGTCATGAATGTCTGCATCTGTCTGCTTGTATGCATGTCTGCATGTATGACATTGTCTGATGCTTGTACTGATTGTACTGCTAGTCTGCTAGTCTGATATACATCAATACATCAATACATCAATACATCAATACATAAATACATCAATACATCAATACATCAATACATAAATACATAAATACATAAATACATAAATACATAAATAATAAATACATAAATACATAAATACATAAATACATAAATACATAAATACATAAATACATAAATACATAAATACATAAATACATAAATACATAAATACATAAATACATAAATACATAATACATAATACATAAATACATAAATACATAAATACATAAATACATAAATACATAAATACATAAATACATAAATACATAAATACATTAAATACATAAATACATAAATACATAAATACATAAATACATAAATACATAAATACATAAATACATAAATACATAAATACATAAATACATAAATACATAAATACATAAATACATAAATACATAAATACATAAATACATAAATACATAAATACATAAATACATAAATACATAAAATACATAAATACATAAATACATAAATACATAAATACATAAATACATAAATACATAAATACATAAATACATAAATACATAAATACATAAATACATAAATACATAAATACATAAATACATAAATACATAAATACATAAATACATAAATACATAAATACATAAATACATAAATACATAAATACATAAATACATAATACATAAATACATAAATACCTAAATACATAAATACATAAATACATAAATACATAAATACATAAATACATAATAATAATACATAAATACATAAATACATAATACATAAAAAATACATAAATACATAAATACATAAATACATAAATACATAAATACATAAATACATAAATACATAAATACATAAATACATAAATACATAAATACATAAATACATAAATACATAAATACATAAATACATAAATACATAAATACATAAATACATAAATACATAAATACATAAATACAAATACATAAATACATAAATACATAAATACATAAATACATAAATACATAATACATAAATACATAAATACATAAATACATAAATACATAAATACATAAATACATAAATACATAAATACATAAATACATAAATACATAAATACATAAATACATAAATACATAAATACATAAATACATAAATACATAAATACATAAAATACATAAATACATAAATACATAATACATAAATACATAAATACATAAATACATAAATACATAAATACATAAATACATAAATACATAAATACATAAATACATAAATACATAAATACATAAATACATAAATACATAAATACATAAATACATAAATACATAAATACATAAATACATAAATACATAAATACATAAATACATAAAATACATAAAATACATAATACATAAATACATAAATACATAAATACATAAATACATAAATACATAAATACATAAATACATAAAATACATAAATACCATAAATACATAAATACATAAATACATAAATACATAAATACATAAATACATAAATACATAAATACATAAATACATAAATACATAAATACATAAATACATAAATACATAAATACATAAATACATAAATACATAAATACATAAATACATAAATACATAAATACATAAATACATAAATACATAAATACATAAATACATAAATACATAAATACATAAATACATAAATACATAAATACATAAATACATAAATACATAAATACATAAATACATAAAACATAAATACATAAATACATAAATACATAAATACATAAATACATAAATACATAAATACATAAATACATAATACATAATACATAAATACATAAATACATAAATACATAAAAACACATAAACACATAAACACATAAATACATAAATACATAAATACATAAATACATAAATACATAAATACATAAATACATAAATACATAAACACATAAACACATAAACACATAAACACATAAATACATAAATACATAAATACATAAATACATAAATACATAAATACATAAATACATAAATACATAAATACATAAATACATAAATACATAAATACATAAATACATAAATACATAAATACATAAATACATAAATACATAAATACATAAATACATAAATACATAAATACATAAATACATAAATACATAACACATAAACACATAAATACATAAATACATAAATACATAAATACATAAAATACATAAATACATAAATACATAAATACATAATACATAAATACATAAATACATAAATACATAAATACATAAATACATAATACAAAATACATAAATAAAACATAAATACATAAATACATAAATACATAAATACATAATACATAATACATAAATACATAAATACATAAATACATAAATAAAATACATAAAATACATAATACATAATACATAAACATAAATACATAAATACATAAATACATAAATACATAAATACAACATAAATACATAAATACATAAATACATAAATACATAAAATAACATAAATACATAAATACATAAACATAAATACATAAATACATAAATACATAAATACATAAATACATAAATACATAAATACATAAATACATAAATACATAAATACATAAATACATAAATACATAAATACATAAATACATAAATACATAAATACATAAATACATAAATACATAAATACATAAATACATAAAATACATAAATACAATACATAAACATAAATACATAAAACATAAATACATAAATACATAATACATAATACATAAATACATAAATACATAAATACATAAATACATAAATACATAAATACATAAATACATAAATACATAAATACATAATACATAAATACATAAATACATAAATACAAATAAAATACATAAAACATAAACATAAATACATAAATACATAAATACATAATACATAAATACATAAATACATAAATACATAAATACATAAATACATAAATACATAATACATAAATACATAATACATAAATACATAAATAATAAATACATAAATACATAAATACATAAATACATAAAACATAAACACATAAACACATAAATACATAAATACATAAATACATAAATACATAAATACATAAATACATAAATACATAAATACATAAATACATAAATACATAAACACATAAACACATAAACACATAAATACATAAATACATAAATACATAAATACATAAATACATAAATACATAAATACATAAATACATAAATACATAAATACATAAATACATAAATACATAATACATAAATACATAAATACATAAATACATAAATACATAAATACATAAATACATAAATACATAAATACATAAATACATAAATACATAAAACATAAATACATAAATACATAAATACATAAATACATAAATACATAAATACATAAATACATAAATACATAAATACATAAATACATAAATACATAAATACATAAATACATAAATACATAAATACATAAATACATAAATACATAAATACATAAATACATAAATACATAAATACATAAATACATAAATACATAAATACATAAATACATAAATACATAAATACATAAATACATCAATACCTCAATACATAAATACATCAATACATCAATACATCAATAATAAATACATAAATACATAAATACATAAATACATAAATACATAAATACATTAAATACATAAATACATAAATACATAAATACATAAATACATAAATACATAAATACATAAATACATAAATACATAAATACATAAATACATAAATACATAAATACATAAATACATAAATACATAAATACATAAATACATAAATACATAAATACATAAATACATAAATACATAAATACATAAATACATAAATACATAAATACATAAATACATAAATACATAAATACATCAATACATCAATACATAAATACATAAATACATAAATACATCAATACATCAATACATCAATACATCAATACATCAATACATCAATACATCAATACATCAATACATCAATACATCAATACATCAATACATAAATACATAAATACATAAATACATAAATACATAAATACATAAATACATAAATACATAAATACATAAATACATAATACATAAATACATCAATACATCAATACATCAATACATCAATACATCAATACATCAATACATCAATACATCAATACATCAATACATCAATACATCAATACATCAATACATCAATATCAATACATAAATACATAAATACATAAATACATAAATAAATAAATAAATAAATAAATAACTAAATAAATAAATAAATAAATACATAAATACCTAATACATAAATACATCAATACATAAATACATCAATACATCAATACATCAATACATCAATACATCAATACATCAATACATCATACATCAATACATCAATACATCAATACATCAATACATAAATACATAAATACATAAATACATAAATACATCAATACATCAATACATAAATACATCAATACATCAATACATCAATACATCAATACATCAAATACATCAATACATCAATACATAAATACATAAATACATAAATACATAAATACATAAATACATAAATACATAAATACATAAATACAAATAATAAATACATAAATACATAAATACATAAATACATAAATACATAAATACATAAATACATAAATACATAAATACATAAATACATAAATACATAAATACATAAATACATAAATACATAAATACATAAATACATAAATACATAAATACATAAATACATAAATACATAAATACATAAATACATAAATACATAAATACATAAATACATAAATACATAAATACATAAATACATAAATACATAAATACATAATACATAAATACATAAATACATAAATACATAAATACATAAATACATAAAATACATAAATACATAAATACATAAATACATAAATACATAAATACATAAATACATAAAATACATAATACATAAATACATAAATACATAAATACATAAATACATAAATACATAAATACATAAATACATAAATACATAAATACATAAATACATAAATACATAAATACATAAATACATAAATACATAAATACATAAATACATAATACATAAATACATAAATACATAAATACATAAATACATAAATACATAAATACATAAATACATAAATAATAAATACATAAATACATAAATACATAAATACATAAATACATAAATACATAAATACATAAATACATAAATACATAAATACATAAATACATAAATACATAAATACATAAATACATAAATACATAAATACATAAATACATAAATACATAAATACATAAATACATAAATACATAAATACATAAATACATAAATACATAAATACTAAATACATAAATACATAAATACATAAATACATAAATACATAAATACATAAATACATAAATACATAAATACATAAATACATAAATACATAAATACATAAATACATAAATACATAAATACATAAATACATAAATACATAAATACATAAATACATAAAATACATAAATACATAAATACATAAATACATAAATACATAAATACATAAATACATAAATACATAAATACATAAATACATAAATACATAAATACATAAATACATAAATACATAAATACATAAATACATAAATACATAAATACATAAATACATAAATACATAAATACATAAATACATAAATACATAAATACATAAATACATAAATACATAAATACATAAATACATAAATACATAAATACATAAATACATAAAATAAATACATAAATACATAAATACATAAATACATAAATACATAAATACATAAATACATAAATACATAAATACATAAATACATAAATACATAAATACATAAATACATAATACATAAATACATAAATACATAAATACATAAATAATAAATACATAAATACATAAATACATAAATACATAAATACATAAATACATAAATACATAAATACATAAATACATAAATACATAAATACATAAATACATAAATACATAAATACATAAATACATAAATACATAAATACATAAATACATAAATACATAAATACATAAAATACATAAATACATAAATACATAAATAAATACATAAATACATAAATACATAAATACATAAATACATAAATAACATAAAATACATAAATACATAAATACATAAA